>SJYQ01104346.1:8434-20866 GCA_006410935.1 Redunca redunca | reverse complement strand
CTCCCAGAGTTCACTCAAACTCATGTCCATCGAGTCGGTGATGCCATCCAGCCATCTCATCCTCTGTCGTCCCCTTCTCCTCCTGCCCCCAATCCCTCCCAGCATCAGAGTCTTTTCCAATGAGTCAACTCTTCACATGAGGTGGCCAAAGTACTGGAATTTCAGCTTTAGCATCATTCCTTCCAAAGAACACCCAGGGCTGATCTCCTTTAGAATGGACTGGTTAGATCTCCTTGTAGTCCAAGGGACTCTCAAGAGTCTTCTCCAACACCACAGTTAAAAAGCATCAATTCTTCAGCGCTTAGCTTTCTTCACAGTCCAAGCTTAACATTAGGGTATAGTATAAGGAAGAAAAATGAAAATCATATAAATAATCATCTCAAATAACATTAAAAATAAAATTCACTTGTAGTAATTCATAAGCTTACCAAACCTTTATAGCTAAATTTAGTTTGTACTTGAGAGCTGGCATTGATATCATAAAGGGCTTTTACGCATAAATTAAAACTTCAACTTCAAAATTAAAATTTGTGTTTCATTTAGCATGGTATTGTCATTACTATTTCAACAAAGTTAGTCCAAAATGTACTATGTATGATAATAAAGAAGTAGTTACAATGAGACCATTTTCCCCCATCCCAGGAGAGAGAGAATACTATCTTAAACCACATACAGAATTACTGTTTTATCATATGCACACTAAGAAGCATTACAGAAAGTGTGTTGTTGTGTAGTCCCTAAGTCATGTCCAGCTCTTCTTCAACCCTATGGACTAGCCCGTCAGTCTCTTCTGTCCATGGGATTTCCCAGGCATGAACACTGGCGTGGGCTGCCATTTATTCCTCCAGGGGATCTTCTTGACCCAGGGACTGAACCTACATCTTCTGCACTGGCAGGTGGTTTCTTTACCACTGAGCCAGCTGGGAAGCCCTTACAGAAAGTATAAGACACAGCTTTAAAACCTGTGGGTTTGGAGTACAAGAATGCAACAAGAACAGTGTGATGAAATGATGATACATTTTGTCCCTTGTTTAACAGTTGATGGGCACGGGTTCATACCATGGTACAATGATTTGAAGTTTAAATTTACAAAACCTGCCACCTAATCCCAGGAATGTATTCAAGATGGATCAAAGGATTTGGGATGTTATATGTGCATCTAATGACTGAAATACTTGAAAATTCCTGGGTCAAACATTGATCCAAGAGGTAATAGAAGGAAGTCATTTAATATTATTCTCATGTTATATTTGTTCATTTTGTAGGCAGCTTTTATATTAGGCCAATAAATATTTTGTCCAATCCTCACCATAAACTTATGAGATAGGTAAGATTTTCTTCATTTTACCCTTGAAGAAACTGAAACTTAGAAAAGTTGGTACCTAAAGTTCAGCTTTCAGAACCACTAGAAGGAGGTAAATGTCATTCTCTTTTTTTAAATTCTAACTCTGTGCTCTCTACAGGTCAAGAAGGCTATACACTTCTAGTCTTTCACTTGATATAGGAATTAGGTTTTCCATCCAGTACCTTGTTCTTTTGGAAATGCTTGCCTTGTAAAAGCTGCCATGAATACAGAAGCATGAGAGGTTTCCTTGGATTTGCCAGAAACAAAATTCGTAGATAATTTATGATCTCTGGGTGAGAGCTTTTTTTTTTTTCTTTTATAAAGCATAATTCAAAGAGCCCTTCTTTTAGAACTATAGACTCCCAGAAGAAAAATACTTTGTTACATAGCTCTTGACAAATCTGATTGGATAACTCTGGGTTGGTTTTTAAGCAGTTATGAGTTCTTCTATTTGGTAGTGAAAAAAAAAAAAAGAACATTTTTTTTTTCTCAAGATAATAAAATTTTAAGATGGCCAAGTAATTTATTGCTTAATTGTTGGAATGCAAAGCATTTTAAATAAAAATCCTTTTNATGATATCTATACTTCCATGACAGAAAAGAAAATATGTTTGCTTTCAGTTCCTCTTTGGGCTTAGCTTTACTTCCTGTGGTACAGATTTATCCAAATAAATTTTCTTTGAGATATTTGACTCAGTGTCATTAACTGATATTTTATATAATTTGTCCCTTACTAATTACATTACTGCAACAAGAGGTAGTGACTATTAGCACATAGAGAACATGTTTTAGGTTCAGTAGAAGTAGAGACACAGGCAGATTAGTTTCTCGTAAGGTTTTGTGAAGTCCCTGGTGATATATTATCACCTATACGATAAGCAATATTCCAACTACATTTATTACTTCCTAAATTCCAAAGCTAGAAACCAGCCTCCACAACTAATTTCACTCTATAGATTTTTGCCTGCTGATCCCCAAACTCTATGCATATTCTGTTTTTAGGAAGTACCCAAATGTTCCAATATTTCCAGCAAGCAAAGATGTAATATTCTTTATCACTCAATGGACCAGGACTTCTTAAGTCAGAGAACAGGTGCTAGATCAATTCCTAGAAGGAATTTGCACTATTGTGTCCGCATAAGCAAGGAAGTCCTTGTTTGTTAATAGTAGATCTATGATATATAATTAAATAATGCCTTTACAGTGACATTCCAGGCCAGCTCATGGTTACTAACATTATGAAAAAACAAAGAAACAAAAAACAACCCCCCAAAAGCTGCATTGCTATTAAAAAGTACATTGATTTAGTAAGGTATTTCATGGCATTTGATCAATTTTTTGTATAATTTTGTAGTATAGCTAGTATTAATATGTCATCTTTTCAACAGAATCAGTAGCCTCAATTCTTTTGGATGAATCACTATATTATAATTTATCTTAATATTTCCCATTAGATTTGTTCCCCTCAGTTCTAGGAAACAAGTTAGGAAAATAAGTTTCCATTACAGCTTATGCAAGTATAGGCTGCTGCCTTGAGACACAGGCTGAAGAAGAAAAATATTTCCTAACATGCTCTTTAAAATTTAAAATCTTCTCCACAGACTTTCCTTATAAGTGGAATTCAGTCTCAAAGAAATATTCTTATTCTGCCAGATTTTATGTCAGTAGTCTTCTTTCTCAAAGCCACTTACTTCTGGACAAAAGTACTCCTGGTCTGTTTTCCTGTTACAGTGTGACAGGTGTCTATTCTGGTAGAAAATCAACTGAAAAATCAATTTAGACTGAAAATCCTATTAATATATCCATCAAGTATGTGTTCTCTCTGATATCAATAGTCAAGAGCACCTTACACAGTCCTGTACTAGGAATGTCATTCTTTTGATGTTTCTTTAGCAGTCTATTTCTGATCTAAACTATTGTAGGGATCTTTAAAAAAGTATAAGAGAAAAGAGGGACCACTTGATGATATAGTTATATGACTCTGCTTAAATTGTTATAGTAGAAAATAAAATTGAGCACAGTGAATCCTGTTGGAATGTAATACATAAGTGTTTCATATAGATTTGGTCAATAATTATATGATGGTAAGAACATAATACAAGGTATAAGGGCAATTAACAAGTGTCTGGCTCCTACCACCCCATCCAGAAAAGTGTTACCATCCTACTTGGAGTTCACAAAAGAAGCAGTTATGTTTTTCATTGACAAGGGTATTTAAGTAACAACTTTGTTGGTCATTTAGTTCATTTCATTTTCACTTTTTATAAATATTAATGTCCTTATAAGCAGTTATGTAATTAAATATTACTTCCTAATTAACAGTCTTTTCATGCAAGGTTTTTAAGTTATGTAATGATATGGAAATTTAAATTGACATTACAGAGTAACACAATAATTGTTGATGATAAAAGGTTGGAGAGAGGTAAGGTTTAAAAATTTACCTTATCTAGTGTAGTGGATTGAGTCCAAGAGATTTGTAACATTATTGAAAGTTCAAGTGAACAAATTATTTCAAAAGACCTAAGTTACTACAAATACATTTGATTGAACTTATGTTTGTATTCTTGGTATTTAAAATATTTTATGCAAGCAATGTTAAAGTCATTTGGCACAGAGAACCAAATTAGGAAAATAAAAAAAATGCATGAAAATGAAGCTTCTTTCAATCAGCATAATTATTTTGAGATTCATTTATGTTACTACATTTATCAAAACTCATTACTTTTTATCACTGAGTAGTATTTCATTGTTCAGATATACAGTTTGTTCATTTTTGTACCTGTTGATGAGATTTTAGGTCCAACTTTTGGCTACTATAGATAAAGATGCTATTAGTATTTGTGTTCAGATCTTCAGACATGTGTTTTCTTTTCTCTAGGGTAAATACCTATAAGTAGAAGGGCTGGATATTTACCTTTTTGAAAAATCGCAGAACTGTTTTCCATAATGGCTGTACCATTTGTTCTATTTATTCTATGTTTCTTCATAATATTTATTGCTATCATTTATAGGTCTTCTACATATTTCACATACTCAATTCATATTTTTATGCAGTTTTCAGTGGTGATTTTTTTTCATTTCAATTTTCAGTTGTTAGTTGCTAGTGTATAGATATAGAAATGTAATTTGCATATTGATATCATGTCCTTCTACCTCACTAAACTCATTACTTCTAGCATTTTTTGGTAGATTCCTCTGGATTTTCTACATAGGCAAACATGTCATCTCCAAATCATTATTCCTTCTTTTTCTCATCTTTTAATTTTTTTTTTCTAAAACTAAAGACTAGAGTTTCAAGTCTTATGTTGAATGGAAGTAATGAGAGCAGTTTACTGTCTTTTCTTGTTCTTCTCTTATTGGAAAAGCATTCAAATTTTCACCAGTAAGTATATTAGCTGTAGGTTTTTTTATAGCTACCCATTATCAGATCGAAGTACCTTCCTCCCATTCCTAGTTTGCTAATAGTGTTTATTAAGTAGTGGATGTTACATTTTGTCAGTGAATTTTTCATTATTGAGATGATTAGTTTGTTAATATGAATAATTGTACTAATTTACATTCAAATATTAAACTAGCTCTGCATTATTGGAATAAACATCATCATTGGTCATGACATGTATCTTTTAATATACTGTTGAATTTGATTTGCTAAATTTTGGTTACAATTCATGCATCTATATTTATGAGAGATTTACAATTTCTGTTTACTGCAATGTGTTTAACTATTTTCATGTCAGGGTAACCCTGACCTCATAGAATGTGTTGGAAGTATTTCCTCTTTATTCTTTTTAATTGGTATATTTACTTTATTAATTACTTGGTAGAATTTACCAAATATAGCCACTAGATCCTAGAATTTTTCTTTATGAGAATATTTTATTTAAAATTGTAATGTGTTTACATATAGAGCTTCAATAAACTGTTTTCTTGAAGGAGTTTTGGTAATTATGTTTTTGATGAATCTCTCATTTTTCATATAAGTTGTCAAAGTTATCTAATTATCTATTATTATACTTTTACTGGTATGGAATGTGTAGTCATATAATTTTCTCCATTCTTAATATTTGGTATTTGTATCATCTCTTTACCTTTTGTTTAGTCAGGATAGTATTATATCCATTTTNTGGCACCCCACTCCAGTACTCTTGCCTGGAAAATCCCATGGGCGGAGGAGCCTGGTAGGCTGCAGTCCATGGGATCGAGAAGAGTCGGACACGACTGAGCAACTTCCCTTTCACTTTTCACTTTCATTCATTGGAGAAGGCAATGGCAACCCACTCCAGTGTTCTTGTCTGGAGAATCCCAGGGACAGGGGAGCCTGGTGGGCTGTCGTCTATGGGGTCGCACAGAGTCAGACATGACTGAAGCGACGTAGCAGCAGCAGCAGGCTGTTTTTAAAAGTGTATTTTTCTATGCCCCAACCTACTGTTCATTTGCTAAGTCATGTCCAGTTCTTAGCAACCCCATGGACTATAGCACACTAGGCTCCTCTGTTTTCTACTTTCTCCCAGAGTTTGCTCAAATTCATGTCCATTGAGTCAGTGATGTTATCTAACAGTCTCATCATTTGCCCCACCTTCTCCTTTTGCCTTCAGTCTTTCCCATTATCGGGTCTTTTCCATTAAGTTAGCTCTTCACATCAAGTTGGCAAAGTATTGGAACTTCAGCTTCAGCATCAGTCCTTGCACTGAATATTCAGGGTTGATTTCCTTTAGGATTGACTGATTTGAGCTCCTTGCAGTCCAAAGGACTCTCAAGAGTCTTCTCCGGTACCACAATTCAAAAGCATCAGTTCTTCAGCGCTCAGCCTTCTTTATGGTCCAACTCTCATGCTTATACATGATTACTAGAAAGGCTATAGACTTGACTATATGGACTTTTGTCAGCAAAGTGATGTCTCTACCTTTGAATAGGTTGTCTAGGTTTGTCATAGCTTTGCTTCCCAGGAGCAAGGATCTTTTAATTTCATGGCTGGGGGATACCAATTACCCATATATTGAGCTGTCTGAGGTTAGTCCATTGCTCTCTAATTCTCTCTTGTGTGTGTGTGTGTGTTTTCCCTCTCTGTGTTTCCTTTCTGAATTTTTTCTATTCTTATGCCTTGAAATAATTAATCTTTTTTTTTTCTGCCATGTCTAAATTTCCCTTAATACCAATGATTGTACTTTCCATCTGACATATTGTAGTGTTTATCTTTGAAAGTTTGATTTGAGTATTAAAAATATTTTCCCTATGTCTGCTCCCTTCTATGCTAATTCTAACATCTGTGTCAGTTCCTGGTCACTTTTCATAGATCAACTGACTATTTTTCTCACTATGTATCAGGGTTTTCCTGCCTGATAATTTTGATTAGATACCAGATAGCATGAATTTTACTTTGTTAAGTCTTGACTGGTGTTGTAGTCCCTTAAGTTTCTTTGAGCTATGTTCTGAAATTCAGTTTATGACTCAAAAACTGTTTGATCCATTTGTTTCTTACATTTATGATTGTTTCCTGAGTCTGGGTCAAGGTTCATTTTAGGGCCAATTGTTCTTCACTACAGAGGTAAGATGTTCTGAAATACTCAGCCCAGTGCTATGGATTAGGAGTTTTTCAGTATGGCTGGTATCAACAAGTATAACTGGCCCTATATGAGAACCATGCCATCATTTTTTTTTAGTCTTTTGGATGATTCTTTCCCAAGCCTCAGTTAGTTTCCTCATATGTATGTGTCTTCTGAGAACTTGAGTAGAAAACTCCCTGAAGATCTGTGAGGTTCTCTGAACATCTCTTCTCAAGTAATTTGATGTATGAACTCTCTGGATTGTCAATCTGTCTATCCACTTCAAGAAATCTGCTGAGCTCCATTTCAGTTCTCTCCCTGAATTATGGCTTGGAAACTCTTTAAAGGCAGTTGTTGTTGTTCAGTCACCCAGTGGTGCCTGACTCTTTGTCAGATACCCCTGACAAAGTGGTGCAGCATGACAGGCCTCCCTGCCCTTCACCATTTCCCAAAGTTTGCCCAAGTCCGTGTCCATTGTGTCTGTAATGCCATCCAGCCATTTCATCCTCTGATGCCATCTTCTCCTTCTGCCCTCATTCTTTCCCAGCATCAGGGACTTTTCCAATGAGTCATCTTTCACATCAGATGATCAAAATACTGGAGCTTTAGCTTCAGCATCAGTCCTTCCAAGGAGTATTCAGAGTTGATTTCCTTTAGATTGACTGATTTAATCTTGCTGTCCAGAGGACTTTTGGTAGTCTTCTCCAGCACCACAGTTCAAAGGCATCAATTCTTTGGCATTCTGCCTTCTGACTCTCCAGCTCTCATAACCATATGTGACCACTGGGAAGAACATATCCTTGACTATACAGACCTTTGTCAGCAGAATAATGTCTCTGCTTTTTAACACATTGTCTAGATTTGTCATACTTTTCCTGCCAAGAAGCAATCATTTTCTGACTTCATGGCTGAAGTCACCATCCACAGTGATTTTAGAGCCCAAGAAAAGGAAATCTTTCACTACTTCCTCATTTTCTTCTTTTATTTGCCATGAAGTAATGGGGATAGATGCCATTATTTATTTTTTTTAATTCTTTTTAATATATAGTTTTAAGTCTGCTCTTTCACCTCCTAATTCACCCTCATCAAGAAGCTCTTTAGTTCCTCTTTTCTTTAAATCATTAGAGTGGTATCATCCACATATCTGAGGTTGTTGATGTTTCTCCCACCTGTCTTGATTCCAGCTTGTAATTCATCCAGCCTGGCATTTTTCATGATGTACTCAGCATATAAGTTAAACAAAGGGTGACAGCTAACAGCCCTGTCATACTCCTTGCTCAGTCTTGAACCAGTCAGTTGTTCCATACAGGGTTCTAACTGTTGCTTCTTGACCAACATACAGGTTTCTCAGGAAACAGATAAGATGGTCTGATATTCCCATCTCTTTAAGAGCTTTCCACAGTTTATTACGATCTGCATAAGCAAAGGCTTCAGTGTAGTTTTTCTGGAATTCCCTAGCTTTCTCTATGATCCACCAAATGTTGACAATTTGATTTGTGGTTCCTTTTCTTTTTCTAAACCCAGCTTGGGCATCTGGAAGCTCTTGGTTCATGTAATGCTGAAGCTTAGTATGCAAAATTTTAAGCATGACTTTACTAGCATCGGAAATGAGTGTGATTGTCTGATGGTTAGCACATTCTTTAGTACTAACCTTCTTGGGAATTGGAATGAGGATTGATCTTTTCCAGTCCTGTGGACAGTGCTTGGTCTTCCAGATATGCTGACATATTGAATGCAATATCTTGATGGCATCATCTTTTAGTATTTTGAATATTCTACTGGAATTCCATCATATCTACTAGGTTTATTAACAGCGGTGCTTCCTAAGGCCCACTTGACTTCACTCTCCAGAATGTCTGGCTCTGGGTGACTGACTACACCACTGTAGTAATGGAATTCATTGAGATCTTTTTCTGTACAGTTCTTTGATGTTTTCTTTCCATCTCTTCTTGATCTCTTCAACATCTACTAGGTCTCTACCTTTTCTGTCCTTTATTGTGCCCATGTTCAGGAGAAATGGCCCCTTGATATCTCCAGTTTTCCTGAAGAGATCTCTAGTCTTTCCCTTTCTGTTTTCTTCTTCTAGTTTCATGCACTGCTCATTGGAGATGGCCTTCTTGTTTCTCCATCTGTTCTTTGGAACTCTGTGTTTAATTGAATATATATTTCCCTTTCTCCACTGCTTTTCATTTCTCTTCTTTAGCTATTTGTAAAGCCTCCTCAGATAACTACTTTGCATTCTTGCTTTCCTTTTTCTTCGGGATGGTTTTGTTGGCTGCCTTCTGTACAATATTACAGACCTCCATCCATGGTTCTTCAGGCACACTGTTTTTTAGGTTTAACCCCTTGAATCTCTTGACTTCCCATTTTTGCATTCCAATCCCCAGTGATTAATAGAACATCTTTTTGTAGTGTCAGTTCTAGGAGTCTTCTAGGTCATCATAGAACTTATCAACTTCAGCTTCTTTGGAATAGGTGGTTGGGGCATAGACTTGAATTACTGTGATGTTGAATGGCCTGCCTTGGAAATGAATTGAAATAATTCTATTATTATTGAGGTTGTGCCCAAGCACTACATTTCAGACTATTGTTGATTTTGTGGGCTGCTCCATTTCTTCTTTGAGATTCTTGCCCACAGTAGTGGATATATTGGTCATCTGAATTAAATTTATCCATTCCCATTCATTTTGGCTCACTGATTCTTAAGATGTCAGTGTTTATTCTTACCATCTCCTGCTTGACCACGACCAATTTACCTTGATCCATGGACCTAACATTCCATGTTCTTTTGTAGTACTGTTCTATGCAGCACTGGATTTTACTTTCATCACCAGACATATCTACAGCTGAGTGTCATTTCCACTTTGGCCCAACCGCTTCATTCTTTCTGAGGTTATTAGTAGTTATCCTCTCTTTGCTCAGTAGCATATTGGATACTTTCAGACCTGAGGGACTCATCTTTTGGAGGGTTGTGTTGTTTTGTCCTTTAAAATAGTTCATGAGTTCTCATATGGGGTAGTTTTCCATTCCTTCCTCCAGTGAATCATGTTTTGTCAGAAATCTCTGCTATGACTCATCCATCTTGGATAGCCCTACATGGCATGGCTCATAACTTCATTGAGTTATGCAAGCCCTTTTGCCACAGCAAGGCAGTGATCTGTGAAGGGGCCTAAAGGCAGTAGCTGGGGCAAAAGTAAGGCTATGTCATTTGCTTCTCAGCTCTCAGGAATTGTTGACCTTTATTATCTGTTGTTTATTATTTTAACAACAAATATTTTTTATATTTTGTCTATTTGCATTTATCTGTTTCAAGCAGATGGGTAAATCCAGTTTTTTTTTTTCTTTAGTTTGTCTTTAAGTAAAATAGTCTTCAAAATTTAAAATATCTTATAATTAAAAAATCTAACATCCAGCTATAGAAAAAAGTATCCAACCTGTTTTATCAGGAAATATTTCACACTTAGACATTGGAAAGATTTAATCAAAGTCTGTAGCCAGCTAAGAAACATTCAGATGGGCTTGCTTTGCAAGATAAAAACCCCGTTCTTATAATCTGGGCTCCAGGGTGGAATTTTAGTGCAAATAAAAAATATTTTAACTTAGGGATCTCCAGGATGAGGAAACTATAGGTAGAATTCAGTTTCAAATATTGTAATTTTCATTGTTACAGAATTGATTGGTCAGTTTGTTGTGAGTAAACCTACAAGCTTGACACCAACATTTAACAGTTCAATTCAGTAGCTCAGTCATGTCCAACTCTTTGCAACTCCATGGACTGCAGCACACCAGGCCTCCCTGTCCATCACTAACTCCTAGAGCTTACTCAAACTCATGTATATTGAGTCAGAGATGCCATCCAACCATCTCATCCTAACTGCCATCCCCTTCTGCTCCCACTGTCAATCTTTTCCCAGCATCAGGGTCTTTTCCTCTGAGTCAGTTCTTTGCATTAGGTGGCCAAAATATTGGAATTTCAGTTTCAATATCAGTCCTTCCAATGAATATTCAGAACTGATTTTTTTTAGGATGGACTAGTTGGATCTCCTTGCTGTGCAAGGGACTCTCAAGAGTCTTCTCCATCACCACAGTTCAAAAGCATCAATTCTTTGGTGCTCAGCTTTCTTTATAGTCCAACTCTCACATCCATACATGACTACGGGAAAAACCATAGCTTTGACTAGATGGACCTTTGATGGCAAAGTAACATCTCTGCTTTTTAATATGCTGTCTAGGTTGGTCATACTTTTTTTTTCCCAAGGAGATTGTGTGTTTTAATTTCATGGCTGCAGTCACCATCTGCAGTGATTTTGGAGCCCTCAAAATTAAAGCTTTCACTGTTTCCATTGTTTCTGCATCTGTGTGCCATCAAATGATTGGACTGCGTGCAAGGATCTTAGTTTTCAACATTTAACACTGGTCTCAAAATTTCTCACATTTTCCCTCACACTTTTGTATGTCTTTTGCAAGTATATAGAAGAATGTATGCACTCAAACTCTTCAGATTTTACAGATAGTAATTAAGAGGAACTGATAGAATAAATGGGCTTCCCTCATAGCTAAGTTGGTAAAGAATCCACCTACAATGCAGGAGACTTTGATTCTATTCCTGGGTTGGGAAGATCTCCTGAAGAAGGAATAGGCTACCACTCCGGTATTCTTGGGCTTCCCTTGTGGCTTAGCTGGTAAAGAATCTGCCTGCAATGTGGAATACCTGGGTTTGACCCCTGGGTTGGGAAGCTCCCCTGGAGAAGGGAAAGGCTACCCACTCTAGTATTCTATCTTAGAGACTTCCATGCAGTCCATGGGGTTGCAAAGAGTAGAACAAAATTGAGCGATTTTCAGTTCCACTCTCACCTTATAAAATAAATTGCAAAGTTGGCCGCTCCAACACATAACAAGGCTTATTTACTTTGTATTTATTATGCAAAGCAAACAATCCCTTTTAGAATCTTGAACCTTGATATTTTATGCCATAAAACTGGTGTTTTTTTAAAATTTGCATATAATGCTTCATTTTTCAGGGAGTAGATAATAAAATGGTCATTTGTCAGCCTTGGTATATTGACATTTCAAGCCAGGTAATTTTTTATTTTGTGAGATCCTGTAGATAAAATGATATTTCACAGCATCTGTAGACTCTGCACCCTACGTTCAAGTAGCATATCTGTCTTCATCAAGTTGTAACAACCAAACATGTTTCTATATATTGCCAGATGTCCCTGAGGGTGAGAGAGGGCCCCAATATTTCCTCTGTTTGGGAACCATTGCTCTAGTGCAAGTCACCTATTATATTCCAATCATTAATAATTTCCAAAGTGTGGACAAATGGTCACCTATGCCTGAGTCATGTTCATGTTTGACAGAAACAACAAAATTCTGTAAAACAATGATCCTTAAATAAATAAATAAATAAAATGTGAATAGAAATTTTCAGGTAAAGTTGCAGGTTAAAAATATATGTTTCTTAAAATAATCATAATAACAATAACAGAAACAGAAAAAAAAATTCCAAACTGCTTCTAAAAAGATACACATACATATAAA
>SJYQ01104344.1:1141-16083 GCA_006410935.1 Redunca redunca | reverse complement strand
ATCCCACCCACCCCCCAGCCGACCCAGCCCCTTTACGAGGCAAATGCCACACCTAGGTGTCCACGTCGTGTGGCACCCAGACCAGGACCCAGCGGGGCCAGGTCTGCCCTGCGCCCTGCAGACGGTGCTCACCCGTGCCCGGCGTCTTGGGGAGCTGGCGTGGAGGGTTGGCCTGGCGGCTGGGCTGACGGCAGACCCGCCCCCCAAAACGGGCTGTGCCTCCTGTGGGTCTGGCTCCCGTTGCCGGGTGAAGGGCTTCTGCAGTTTAGGGAGAGGGTCGCGCATGGGTTCTTAATGTTTCGAAAACCACAGGCTGGACACCAGGAGCATAGCCTCTCCACGGCTCACTCAAGGCCCCTGTCGGCTGAGCCCCAAGGCAGGGTAGACAGGGCAGTTTAGCCCCATGAGGTGAGCTCAGGCTGAGCGAGACCCAAGGTGCCTCCAGCAGCAGGCGGGCGCCCAGGGCCGGGAGCTGGGTGTGGGGGCTGCACAGGGGGCTTTGGGCCCCTTGGGGACTACGCGTGTCCAGCGCTCCTGGGGTCAGGCCCAGAGGAGGGCCTGGGGGTCAGGGGCCAGGTGGCCTCGGCTTCAACGAGGACGCCAGGAATGGAGGGCAGGGGAGAGGAAGCCCAGGACCCTGGGAAGCCCTGGGGTGAAGCCTGGAGGGCGGGTCCTGTCTGCAGCCTGGGGGCCCCATCCCTCTGAGCAGTGAGGGTGGGGCGGGGTGCGGGGGTTGGTTGATGGGAGTGGGCGGAGACGCTGGGAGGGTCGTCCAGGGGTCCAGGGTGAACCCAGCAGCCCAGCCCCGCTGCGGAGAGAGCTGCCTCCAGACCCCCCAGGCACCCTCCCGTGCAGTGTGGAGACAGCTGCGCGGAGATGCAGGCCCCTGTGCGGTGCAGAGGCCACGGGTGGGCGCTGCGTCCTGGGAGCTGCGGAGAAGTGTCAGCCGGTCGCTGGCCTGCAGTGACCAGCCAGCAGTGGCTGAGCCAGTGTCCCCCGGCCCCACTGTCATTAGTAACTTTATCCTGGAAGCTGGTGACAGCAAGATCCCGCCTTTAGAAATCTTCTCCAGATGAAAACATAGGTTGTGGGAGGGCTGCCCCTGCCCACCCGACCCCATCCACTTCCGCCCCAGCTGGAGCTTGCCCCTCCACAGAATCAGACTGCGGGTTTTGGTTTGGCGAACCTGTGCAGCCGGTCCTGAAGGCGGTCCCACGGGTGCCTAGGCCTGTGCGCGGCTCTCCGCACAGGGCAGGGGTGGAGGGTCAGCCGGAAGCCGCGCGGGGGTAGGGGGGGAGCCTGGCGTCTCTGCTCCTTTCCCAGGTCCTGGGCGGGCATGGTGGAGCCCCGGGTCCCTGCTTCTTCCCCAGGTCCTGGGCAGGCGGAGGAGGGTGCAGCCCCCAGCCCGCTGCCCTGACCCCACCCTGCTCCCTCCTAGTCATCCTGGCCAAGTACGGTCTGGACGGCAGGAAGGACTCGCGGGTTGTGAGCAGCAACTTCGTCGACCACGGCCCCGACGACGAGAGCCTGGAGGACCCCCGGCTGGAGAAGCTGTGGCACAAGGTACCTTCTGCCTCGAGAGCCACCCTCGGCCCTGGCGTCCTGCCCAGGGCGGCCGCGCTCACCCCGCGGGCCCTCCTCCCCGGCCCCGCTGGCCCCGTGTCTGCCCCACCTGGAACGCTTGCTGCTGTGAACAGCAGCTTGCAATGCGTGTTTGCACGGAGTGCCTCGTGGCGTGTGCGGGCCTGAGCCTCGCGCATTACCAAGTGTGCTCGTGAACCTGTGGTTAGAAACGCAGGCTCGGGATATCACGAGCGGCTCTTTTCACTTGGTGCCTGGACTGTTGACCTGTGAACAGGGCAGGCGATGGGGGCACTGACCGCTCCCTGCCCAGGGAGCACCCGCGTGTAACTGGGAGTCAGCCCTCTGCGGAGTCAGCCAAATGCCAGTCGCATAGCGGTGCAGTGTTTTTTTGAAAATAACCTGCACGTAAATGGGCCCACCCAGGTCAGATCTGTGTTTGGGGTTATCCGTGTGTGATTTGCGATTGGATCCTGTGGATGGTTTCTATGAGCTCGGCCTGGGTGGGCGTGCCGGGGGGCCGTGGGGGGCTTCTCTCTCGTTTGCTGGACCTGCCGTCCTTGGTCATGGTTGGGGGCGGGGAGGAGGGAGGCTTCCTCGGGGCTGAGCTCAGGACCAGTTCTTCCCTCGTGTGTCTGCACCCTGCACCCCCACCCCTGAGTAGGTGGGGCGATGCCCCGGGGAGTGGCCAGGCCTCCCCCCGGCCCAGGGTCCTGCTGGGGTCCATCCCCATGCCCGGCTCAGTGGGTGGTCTCCCGGCCCTCCTCCCTGGAGGCGTTCAGGTCTGGGCTCCTGCCCTGCCGCGCAGTAAGGTGGGTAAAGGCTGAACACCGGGCCTGCGCCGGGGTCCCGTGGGCCCGGGTGAGCGCGGGCCCCGGGGTGTTCAGCGGAGGCGCTGCCCTTCCAGGCGAAGACCTCCGGGAAGTTCTCCAGCGAAGAACTGGACCAGCTGTGGCGGGAGCTGCAGCACCACAAGGAGAAAGTGCAGGAGTACCGCGCGCTGCTGGAGACGCTGGGCGGGACCGGAGGTGCGCGCTGCGCGGCGGGCCCAGGGCGGCCCGAGGGGGGGGGGCCACGCCCTCGGGGCGGGACCGGAGGTGCTCCTTGTGCTGTCCCTGGGCCCAGAATGTTCCAGAACAGGTGGGCGGGTAGTGGGGTGGGGGGGCGCCACGCCCTCAGGGGTGGGACTGGAGGTGCTCCCTGCGGCAGCCCTGGGCCCAGAGTGTTCCAGAATAGGGGGGCAGAGGGGGCGCCACGCCCTCAGGCCTCCCGGCTTCCGAGCAGGAACCTTAGCGTCTCAGGCCCCATTGGCTGCTCAGATGGACCGGTGATGTGGGCCACCTCTCCTGTCGCCTCGGGGGTGGCCCCCAAGGGCTGGCGGTCTCGGGGCCCACTTTGGAGTCAGCAGGGCGGGGCGCAGTGTCCCGGGCCGGCCCCTCACAAGCCCCCGGCTTGGCTGCAGCAGAAAGCCACGAGAACGCCATCGGGCCGGTGGACCTGAGTGGCATGCAGGTGGAGGCGCTGGCGAGCAGGCACGCGGAGCTGAAGGACCGGCTGCGGAGCATCGGCCAGGGCTTCGACCGGCTGCGCAGGGTCAGCCACCAGGGCTACGGCGCCGAGACCGGTGAGCCGCCACCTGGCTGTGACGCCCGTCCTGGCTCCCCCACTCTCCGTTCCCCGAGCGCTGACCGCGGGGCGGCCACTGCTGTTCGCCCAGGGGCACGTCGAGGCCGCGAGACAGGCTCCCTGTTCCTCGGCCCAACCCAGGTCCCCTGGGCTCGCTCAGCCCACCGTGGTGGGGCGCCCGGTCCACACCGCCGGCCAACTGTGCCGACCTGCTGAG
The DNA here is from genome assembly GCA_006410935.1 of Redunca redunca. Classification (NCBI taxonomy): domain Eukaryota; kingdom Metazoa; phylum Chordata; class Mammalia; order Artiodactyla; family Bovidae; genus Redunca; species Redunca redunca. The sequence goes on along the minus strand of SJYQ01104344.1, from coordinate 12,659 downwards.
TTTCCGGGAGCAGGGACCGCCGCGGGCCCAGCCGTGTGGAGTCCTTCGTGCACCCCCGGGCGACAGGAGGGGTGTGGGGGGGTTGCCAGCCGCATGGCCCATGTGCTCCCTGGCTTCTCTAGGGCTGGAGGGAGGTGGCTGACAAGCGCTGGCTAAAGGGTCCCCTCCGTTTGTTTTCCGTCGGTCCGGAGCTGTGAGGACAGGCAGCAGCCCGAGCCTCAGCCTAGAGCTGCGGGTGGGGAGACCCCGTAGAGTCAGAAGCATCCCCCAGCCCTGGAGTGCACCCCCTGCTCACTTGAGCAGCAGCTCCTGCGCCCTGGGGAGTGGCAACCTGACCTGGGAGCTGCTGGCTAAGCATGGGAGCAAGGAACGCTTCCCAAGAACGCTGGCACACGCCCTGTGCCCTGCACAAGTGGCGTGTGGGCCCCGGGCGTCCCAGGCAGCGGTCACAGCCCATCTTCACTCTCGTGCAGAGTTCATGGAGCCCCGGGTGCTGGATCTCTGGGACATGGCTAAGTCAGCCAACTTCACAGAGAAGGAACTGGAATCCTTCCGGGTAAGGGTGGTGCCCCAGCCCCATGGGCTGGCAGCGTCTTCTTGTTGGACGCGCTGATGACACAGGAAAGGCCCCTTTCTCTAACCCGAGCAGACCAGCATGTGCACAGCACCGTCTCCATTTGCCCCCCGCGGCCCCAAGTCGTGGTCGGTGGCCCATGTGGGACAAAGGCAGCCTCCAGCGGCGGACACTGTGCCTCCAGGCCGTCTGCTGAGTCTGGGACTCACCGGGTATGAGGAGTGGGCTCGCAGGACAGGTGGATTGAGAGGGTATGGAGGCGTCCCTGAGGCCCTCCAGGGCCCATGCTGGGTCCAGAGGAAGGAAGGGTCTTGGGGTCACTCGCCTCCACATGGTCCTGTTGTGGCAGAACCACCACAGGTCAGGGGTCAGGGAAGGGCATGGGCCCTGGGGCTGTGAGGCTGCTGTTTCCGTCTCGGGGCAGAGCTGAAGGTGGTGGATGTGTGGGGGAGGCGTCTGTCGCGGGCCTGGAGTGGGTGGGGCCCTGTCGGGCAGGTTCAGTTGTTTCAATTTCATCCCAGGAGGAGCTCAAGCACTTTGAAGTTAAAATTGAAAAGCACAACCATTACCAGAAGCAGCTAGAAATTTCTCACCAGAAGCTGAAGCACGTGGAGAGCTTTGGTGACCAGGAGCACGTCGCCCGCAACAAGGAGCGGTACGCCATGCTGGAGGAGAAGACCAAGGAGCTGGGCTACAAGGTGGGTGTGCGGTCGCCTGCCGGCCCCCGGGCTTGTCTGCGCCCGCGGAGCTGGGGCGAGCGGCACAGCCCTGAGGGGGCTCGGGGCTGGGTTGTGGGGCAGGGGCCTCCCAGGCCTTCCCACCAACCCCCTAACCCCACCTCCGGGCCCCCCACCAGTTGACCAGCAAGAGGTTTGGTGCGGCTGCACCCACAGGGGGTGGCGGGCAGGCAGGACGGAGTCGGGCTCTTCCAGCTGCACAGCTGGGACGTGTGCCTCGCCCCAGGTCCTGAGTGACCTTCACCCCCGAGAGCTGCCTGGTTGCCCTGGGGGCTCCTGAGTGGCCATAGGAGCCGGTGGAGCTTCGGGCCTGGGACACATGGGTTCCACACTCGGCGCCATGGGAAACGGACCACACAGGGTCACTCCCCGTGTGCGGCCCCGTGGGGCTTGTAGATGCCCGTGGTGGGGTGACCTGAGAATCCCAAAGGACGCACGGGACGTAGAGGCCGAAGCCCCCTCGCTGGGGCACCTGACCCGGCAGGGCCTCCCGCTGGTCATAGGTGGTGAGCCCACAGTTCAGGGCACCTCCCAGGCACTGAGACGTGAGGGGCCTGTCTCCGGAGGGGGCTCGGGTTCAGGCTCAGTGAGGGAGCGAGGGGCAGGCAGCGTGGACCCTCCGCAGAGCCAGGGCACAGGCGTGGGCATCACTGTGGGTGCGCCGGGGAGCCCAGGCCCGCAGCGGGCTCTGCAGGGACTTCCTCTGCGCCTCCTGTACAGGGCGCCCTCCCTGTCCAGGATAAGTTGGAGGGGAAAGAAAGGAAAGTACCAGAACGGGGGTCACGACTGGGGAGAAGCCAGACCCGCTGTGACGAGAGGAAAGAGAGGGAAGCTTCCCTAACAGTGCTCCATGGAAGCCCCAGCCGCTGCCCCGCTCCAGGGCCCCGCCAACCCAGGGGGCTCCCACCCGCGGGCTCTGTGTGCCCAGGGAGCAGGGCAGAGCCAGGCCCTGGGAGGCCGCTGAGGTCCCTGCCTCTGTGATGAGGTCGGCCTGGGGAGCCAGGGACGGGCTGGGCCTTCATTCACTGCTTGTCGTTTTTGTTTTTGTTTTTGCTGCGCCCTGAAACCACATAGCTTGAAACTCGGGTTAAACTACAGGGGAAAAAAATTGCAAAAACTAACACACAGAGGCTACATGGTAGGGTACTAAGCAATCAGTGGATCAGTGAAGAAACGCAGGAAGAAATCACAAGCGGCCTGGAGACAAGACCTTCCCAAAGCCCAGACCTAGGGGGCGCTGCGGAAGCAGTTCAGGAGGGCGGCTTGCAGCCACACAAGCCCACCTCGGGGGCGGAACAAGCAACCTGACCTTACACTTGAACCAGAGAAAGACAAGTCCAGAGTCAGCAGAGGGGGGGAATAAAGGTCAGAGCAGAAACAGACGAAGGGGAAAGAAGACTAAAAAAATCAGGGTCAATGAAACGAAGAGCTGGTTTTTTCGAAAAGATAAACAGAATTCTCAGGGGGCTCAGACGTGTGTCTGCAGTACAGGAGACCCGGGTGCGATCCCTGGGTCAGGAAGATCCGCAGAGAAGGAAATGGCAAGCCACTCCAGTACTTTTGCCTGGAGAATCCCTTAGATGGAGGAGCCTGGAGGGCTATACTCCATGGGATCGCAGAGACACAACCGAGGGATCTTACTTTCAAACAGAATTGATAAAGCTTTAGCCAAACTCATCAAGAAGAAAACAAGAAGCGAGGATTCTGGGGTGGAGAGACAGGCCACCCGTGGGGTTCCCCAGAGGCTGTTTCCTGTTAATGAGCTGCTCGGATAGTTTATCTGATGAGTTATGGATGGGAGCTGGGGGAGGAGGCACTTGGAAAGCGATCCACTGAGCTCCGCCTGCAGCAGTAGGCTGAGTCTCGGGCCATGCGCAGCTCTCCCGTGTGACCGGCCTGCGCTGTTTCTGCAGGTGAAGAAGCACATGCAGGACCTGTCCAGCCGCATCTCCAGGGCCCGACACAACGAGCTCTGAGGCCACAGCGAGCTCTGAGGCCCCGCAGCACAGCCAGCCGCACGGAGGAGGCGTCGGCGGCCTGGGGTTCCCAAATAGGGGCCCAGGCCCTCAGGGGTCACTTGTCCGCCAGCAGAACCTCAGGGAAGGTGTGGAGGGGACTGGCCAGGAGGGGCCATAGCCGGAAGGGCGGGCAGACTGCCACGGGTGCCCTGGGGCCAGGAGGAGGAGCTCCACGAGCCCGCGCCCCCTGCCTGACAGCCAGCTGCCCCCGTGTCAGGAATGCGATTCCCAGCTGCCCGTGGAGTGGCGGCCGCTGTGCTGCAAGGCCACGGTTTGCATCGAAATCCTGACTCTGCCACTGGAAATGTTGTGTACAGATGTCCCTACAAATACGTGACAGTATTTAATTAAACCTCGCGGTCACAGCTGTCACTGGCCTCGCCTCGCTCCGTCTGCTGGGCCCGGGGACTCCAGGCCAGTCTCCCACCCCGTCCCCACACCCCAGTCTCTGTGGTGGGAGATACGGGAGGGCTGGTGGGCTTGGCTGGGCCTCCCTGGCTTAGCACTGAACTCCCGGGGTGGGTGGAGCAGCACCCTGGCCTCTGATGTGAGGTCCTGCCCCCGCGTGTCTGGGTTGCAGGGAAGCCCAACAGCCTACATGGCTCACCGAGTGCTCCGGACTGTTCCTGGCCCCTCGGCAGAGGGCCTGGGGCAGGGCCAGGTCCACAGGGCCCACGGGCCCCAGATGCTCTGCTGGGCGCCGTGTCCCGCTCTCGGCCACGTCTGACTCGCCATCATCACTGGTACCCCAGGGGCAAGACGCCCTGTTAGCTGGTCTTAGAAGGAAGGCCAGGGCAGCCGTCCCGGACCATCGCGGCGCTGGGAAGAGCAGGGAGGGGGCCCCATGGCAGGAGGTCCCCTCCACAAGGTCATTGGGCCTGGCGCCTGTTCAACCCCGGAGATCCCCCCGGGCCCTCACATCGTGTCTGCCCCCAACCGTGCCCACTGCTGTGTCCCTCCCAGCCGTGGCCAGGCTGCGGGCAGGGCTGAGGCCGCTGCATTGGGACAGCCATTTGAGGACAAAGGAGGACCTTTACCTTCCAGGGTGGAGCCCGGGTGTCCAGGGTGCTCGGGGGCTGAGGGGGGTCAGAGCCCCCAGCCATACACTCAGGGACTGAGACCCCCTCGCAGGAACATTCTGGCCCTTGTGGGCTCGCAGTCAGGGATGGTGCAGGGTCCACCCAGGACGTGGACGCTAACAGGGACTCAGTTTACCATCAGAGAAGCCGACAGCCTGGAGGCTGCTCCTGGGCTCAGACGTGCCAGAGGAGCGCCGGGCCCTTTCCAGTCTGTCGTTGTCCTAAAGAACATGGGTGAGGCGAAGGCCCTGGTCAGGGGCAGCGGCTGCTCTGTGCAACTGGCTTCTCAATGATCATCTGGGGCAGACGATGTTCATACGGGGCAGAGAGAACATGCTTGCGGCTCAGCGGGCTCCCCACAAGTGCTGGGGACCCACGCCAGCTCACCAGGTGCAGGGCCCCAGGGTGCCCCGGCACTCCTTTCCTAAAGCAGGGCACTTAGTGTGTCCCCAAAACCTCCACGTTAGAACCTAACCCCCAAGATGATGGCACCCAGAGGCGGGGCCCTGGGGAGGTGATCAGGTCCCGTGGTGGGTTCCTCATGAAGGGCGTCACTGCCTTTACAGGGGAGACCCCAGGGAGTACCCTCGTCTCCTCCAACCTGAGAACATGGTGAGGAAGAGGAGGCTGGCCCCACCAGACCTCCCCCAGCTGACCTCTCCTTCCAATCTCCAGAACCGGCAGTAAACACTTTAAGCCCCGCCCCCCAAGGGGTTTTCTGTTACAGTGGGCCTGCGTCTCGGTGGCACTTCTCCCGACCCCCAGCTCTCGGACCCGGGCCCTGGCCAAGGGGGCTCATGCGTAGCCCACAGAAGGCTGCCAGGCCGGGCCCATCCCCACGCCCAGCTCGTTACTTGCCTCCCTTGGGCTTTTCTCAGATGCCTTAAACAGATTCCTGCCGATGGATACTTAGAACCACACATGGAACAACGGACTGGTTCCAAACTGGGAAAGGAGTATGACAAGACCCGTTTATTAACTTACATGCCAAGTACATCATGCAAAATGCTGGGCTGGATGAAGCACAAGCTGAAATCAAGATTGCCGGGAGAGAGATCAATAACCTCAGATATGCAGATGGCACCACCCTTATGGCAGAAAGTGAAGAGGAACTAAAGAGCCTCCTGATGAAAGTGAAAGAGGAGAGTGAAAAAGCTGGTTTAAAAGTCAAAATTCAAAAAACCAAGATCATGGCATCTGTTCCCATCATTTCATGGCAAGTAGATGTGGAAGCAGTGGCTGACTTTATTTTTCTGGGCTCCAAAATCACTGCAGATGGTGATTGTAGCCATGAAATTAAAAGACGCTTACTCCTTGGAAGGAAAGTTATGACCAACCTAGACAGCATATTGAAAAGCAGAGTTATCACTTTTCTGACAAAGGTCCGTCTAGTCAAGGCTATGGTTTTTCCAGTGGTCATGTATGGATGTGAGAGTTGGACTGTAAAGAAAGCTGAATGCCAAAGAATTGATGCTTTTGAACTGTGGTGCTGGAGAAGACTCTTGGGAGTCCCTTGAACTGCAAGGAGATCCAACCAGTCCATTCTGAAGGAAATCAGTCCTGAATATTAATTGGAAGGACTGATGCTGAAGCTGAAGCTGCAATACTTTGGCCACCTGATGCGAAGAGCTGACTCATTGGGAAAGACCCTGATGCTGGGTTAAGATTGAAGGCGGGAGGAGAAGGGGACGACAGGATGAGATGCTTGGATGGCATCACCGACTCAACGGACATGAGTTTGAGTAAACGCAGGAGATAGTGAAGGACAGGGAAGCCTGGCATGCTGCAGTCCATGGGGTCACAAAGAGCCGGACACAACTTAGCAACTGAACAATAATAATGGTACTGGTATAGAAAGTGAAGTCGCTCAGTCATGTCTGACTCTTTGCGACCCTGTGGACTGTAGTCCACCAGGCTCCTACATCCATGGGATTCTCCAGGCAAGAATACTGGAGTGGGTGCCATGTCCTTCTCCAGAGGATCTTCCCGACATTGGAGGCAGATGCTTTAACCTCTGAGGCACCAGGAAAGCCTGGTGTCAAACAGACACATAGATCAGTGGAACAGAACAGAGGTCAGAAACAAGCCCCACTTAGGTGGTCAGTCAATTGTGGCAAAGGAGCCAAGAATACACAACGGGGAAAGGATCATCTCTTCAATAAATGGTGTTGGGAAAGCCGGGCCACTGTCTTACACCAGGGCCAGAGTGGTGAGAGACATGGGTTTGATCCCTGAGTCAGGAAGATTCCCCAGGGGAGAGCATGGCAAGCCACTCCAGTATTCTTGCCTGGAGACAAGAGGAGCCCGGTGGGCACAGGCCGCGGGGTCACAGAGCTGGACGAGAATGAAGCGAGTCAGCACATGTCTTACACCAGGTACAAAAATCAACTCAAAATGATTAAAGAATGCCAGACTCGAAACCATAAAACTCCTAAAAGAAAACCCAGGCAGTGAGCTCCCTGACGTGGGTCTTGGTGATGATTCTTTGGACCTGACAGCAAAAGCAACAGTGAAGAAGTGGGGCTGCGCCAGCCAAACGCCGCCGCCCAGCGAGGGGGCACCGGCAGGGCGAGGAGACAGCCCGCGGGGGAGGAGAGGGGCGAGCCACGCATCCGAGAAGGGGCCAAGACCCAAGATGCATCAGCTCGCATCACTCAGCAGTGAAACAGCAACAACACACTCAGCGTCGCTGACCGTTCAGCTCAGGCGTCAGTCACATCCGACTCTTCGTGACCCCATGGACTGCAGCACGCCAGGCCTCCCTGTCCATCACCAACTCCTGAGTCCACCCAAACCCATGTGCCTCGAGTCAGTGATGCCATCCAGCCATCTCATCCTCTGTCGTCCCCTTCTCCTCCTGCCCCCAATCCCTCCCAGCATCAGAGTCTTTTCCAGTAAGTCACCTCTTCCCATGAGGTGGCCAAAGTATTGGAGTTTCAATATTGGAGCATCAGTCCTTCCAAAGAACACCCAGGACTGATCTCCTTTAGGATGGACTGGTTGGATCTCCTTGCAGTCCAAGGGACTTTCAAGAGTCTTCTCCAACACCACAGCTCAAAAGCATCAATTCTTTGGCCCTCAGCCTTCTTCACAGTCCAACTCTCACATCCATACATGACCACTGGAAAAACCATAGCCTTGACTAGATTGACCTTTGTTGGCAAAGTAATGTCTCTGCTTTTCAACATGCTATCTAGGTTGGTCATAACTTTCCTTCCAAGGAGTAAGCGTCTTTTAATTTCATGGCTGCAATCACCATCTGCAGTGATTTGGGAGCCCAAAAGACTAAAGTCAGCCACTGTTTCCACTGTTTCCCCATCTATTTGCCATGAAGTGATGGGACCGGATGCCATGATCTTTGTTTTCTGAATGTTGAGCTTTAAGCCAACTTTTTCACTCTCTTCTTTCACTCTCATAAAAAGGCTTTTTAGTTCCTCTTCACTTTCTGCCATAAGGGTGGTGTCATCTGCATATCTGAGGTTATTGATATTTCTCCCAGCAATCTTGATTCCAGCTTGTGTTTCTTCCAGTCCAGCGTTTCTCATAATGTACTCTGCATATAAGTTAAATAAGTGGGTTGACAGTATACAGCCTTGACATACTCCTTTTCCTATTTGGAACCAGTCTGTTGTTCCATGTCCAGTTCTAACTGTTGCATCCTGACCTGCATCCAGGTTTCTAAGAGGCAGGTCAGGTAGTTTGGTATTCCCATCTCTCTCAGAATTTTCCACAGTTTGTTGTTATCCACACAGTCAAAGGCTCTGGCATAGTCAATAAAGCAGAAATAGATGTTTTTCTGGAACTCTCTTGCTTTTTCCATGATCCAGTGGATATTGGCAATTTGATCTCTGGTTCCTCTGCCTTTTCTAAAACCAGCTTGAACATCTGGAAGTTAACAGTTCACATATTGCTGAAGCCTGGCTTGGAGAATTTTGAGCATTACTTTACTAGTGTGTGAGATGAGTGAGATTGTGAGGTAGTTTGAGCATTCTTTGGCATTGCCTTTCTTTGGGATTGGAATGAAAACTGACCTTTTCCAGTCCTGTGGCCACTGCTGAGTTTTCCAAATTTGCTGGCATATTGAGTGTAGCACTCTCACAGCATCATCTTTCAGGATTTGAAATAGCTCAACTGCAATTCCATCACCCCCACTAGCTTTGTTTGTAGTGATGCTTTCTAAGGCCCACTTGACTTCACATTCCAAGATGTCTGGCTCTAGGTGAGTGATCACACCATCATGATTATCTGGGTCGTGAAGATCTTTTTTGTACAGTTCTTCCATGTATTCTTGCCATCTCTTCTTAATATCTTCTGCTTCTGTTAGCTACATACCATTTCTGTCCTTTATTGAGCCCATCTTTGCATGAAATGTTCCCTTGGTATCTCTAATGTTCTTGAAGAGATCTCTAGTCTTTCCCATTCTGTTCTTTTCCTCTATTTCTTTGCATTGATCACTGAAGAAGGCTTTCTCATCTCTCCTTGCTATTCTTTGGAACTCTGCATTCAGATGCTTATATCTTTCCTTTTCTCCTTTGCTTTTTGCTTCTCTTCTTTTCACAGCTGTTTGTAAGTCCTCCCCAGAGAGCCGTTTTGCTTTTTTGCATTTCCTTTCCATGGGGATGGTCTTGATCCCTGTCTCCTGTACAGTGTCACAAACCTCCATCCATAGTTCATTAGGCACTCTATCTATCAGATCTTGTCCCTTAAATCTATTTCTCACTTCCACTGTATAATCATAAGGGATTTGATTGAGGTCATACCTGAATGGTCTAGCGGTTTTCCCTGCTTTCTTCAATCTAAGTCTGAATTTGGCAATAAGGCTAACCGTTAGGGAAATGCAAACCAAGACCATGACACATCGCCTGGCGCGTATCACAGGCACTGCTACTAAAAAGACGGTAGCAGCCTTCCCTGGCGGCTCAGGGGCAAGGAATCCGCCTGCCAGGACAGGAGACGGGTTCCATCCCTGGTCTCGGAAGATCCCACATGCCACAGAGCAACTAAGCCCGACAGCCACAACTCCTGAGCCCCCGCCGCAACTCCGGAAACCTGCGCTCCCAGGAGGCGTGCTAAGCTACAAGGGCAGCCCGTGCAGCGAGAAGCCCAGGCACAGAAGCAGAGGGCAGCCCCTCCGGGGAGGAGTCCCTGCAGCGGACCCAGCGCAGCCAAAAATTTACAAATAAAATCACATAAAAGACGACAGGTACCAAAGGTCGGCAAGGGTGTGGAGAAAGACCACCCTTACGCACGGCTGTAAATGCGTGCAGCCTCCAAAGTGAAAGTCGCTCAGTCATGTCCGACTCGGCAACTATGCAGTCCAGCGGATTCTCCAGCCAGAACACTGGAGCGGGTAGCCTTTCCCTTCTCCAGGGGATCTGCCCAACCCAGGTCTCGTGCATTGCAGGCGGATTCTTTACCAGAGCCACCAGGGAAGCTCAGTCCTAAGTGGAATATTACTCAGCCATTAAGAAATGAAACCCTGCCGTTTGTGACTTGTACTACCTAAGAGGGCATTAGGACAGAGAGAGAGCCGAATACATGGTCTCACATATATGTTCAATCTTAAAAAAAGAAATTGAACGGGTGGAACAGATGAACCTGGTTGCCAGAGGTGGAGGACGGGGAGTGGACGATGCCACACAGGGAGTCAAAAGGACAGACTCCCGGTTACAAACCAGGCCACGAGGCCGCGCCCAGCACGGGGACTCTAGGCAGCAATGCTGTGCTGCGTATGACAGCAGGTGGAGAGTCCGTCTTCAGATTCCTCGTCCCGAGAAAAAATAATCCTGTAGCTGCAAGGTGACAGGTGTTAACCAGACTTACTGTGGCGGTCACTTCACAATATATACAAGTATAGAATCGTAATGCTGTATACCTAAAACTAATATAATTTGTCAATTATACCTCAATTAAAAAGAAATAAGCCTTCTGGTCTGACACTGATATTCCAGAATTAGGGTGCTAAACCGTACCCGGCACGGGAGGCCCCCAGGCTGCAGGGCACCCCTCCGCCGGGTCTGTGTCCAGCGCCCTGCAGGGTCTCCCTGAGGGCCAGGGGCGCGACAGGACAGGAGTGGGGCGGGCAGTGACGGGGGCATCACCGGGGGGCCAGGCTGGTGCTCCTCTCTCAGCAAAGTCGAGGCGCCCTTCTCAGGCCTCATTCGGGTCCAGGGTCTCCGAGACCTTTCACAACCACACCGTGGCCCCCGTGCCTCAACCCTGGTGGCTGCAACAGTTTTGCCGAGGGGACCCCAATGGACTCAGCCACCACCAGCCACCCTTCACGGCTCTGCAGGAAGGGCAGGCGTTTGTCTGGTCCCCAGTTGGCTCCGTGTGGCTTGGCCCCCGCGCCCCAGAGCCTCGCTGGCCAGAGGGTGGCTCTCACATGCCAGGACAAACCCCTGCCCCTGGCATTCTGATTCCTGGCTCTTCAACTGCCCCTCCGAGGTGCCCTTGGCCAGGCCTGGAAGACCCCCGCAGGAAACTGCTCAGCTTCCCGTGGCCAAGTGCCTCCAAGCAGGCACTGCCCAGGACACCCCTGGCCACCTGCGGGGCAGAGGGCCAAGGGGGTGCAGGAGCCCTTCCTGGGTGCCCCCACATCCTGGGTCAGCCTCGCGAAGACAGAGCGGGCTCCTCTTATTTCAACAAGAGGAGAACCCAGACGCCAGCCACCGAGGTCACAGGTAATGCCTTGGGACCCCGACCACCTCTCCCCGCGCTGCAGCGTGTGGCCTGCCCAGACCCCAAACCCCCAGCTGAGGGACCCCAACACAGCAGGAGCCCCGGACTGGGATGCTCTGGCCACACTTTGCCCCCACGTGCAAAGACAGAAGCTTGCTTCCCTTGGAGTCCTGTCCAGGGTCTGTGAGACTCTGACCTGCGTGTGGAGCTGCCCTGGGGCCTTTGTCCGCTGGCTCAGACTTGGTGGGGGGAGCCACATCAGCCCTGGCCACATCAACCTGAGGGACCCTCCCCCAAGAGGCAGAGGACATGTGGGGTGTCCCACAGGCTTCCCATGGTCAGACTAACCGAGGCTTGCTGGGTCCTGGGTGGGTTCACAGCAGGAAGCAGTAGGCATGGGTCTTGGGGGGGGGGGCGCGCAGTTGGGGG
>SJYQ01104341.1:55805-99211 GCA_006410935.1 Redunca redunca | reverse complement strand
CTGAAATGCAGGCACTTGAGGACTGGTGTTTTCGTGCCAGGGCTGAGTGCCCACACCAGTTCAGTGATGCCTGGCACACAGCAGGGGCTGCACACATTAGGTTGAAAAGCAATGAAAATCCTGAAATGTCAGCCCTTTCTGACAATTTAGGGTCATTCTTCAAGTTCAAAACATTAGCACTATTGCTAACAGAAGAGGCTAGTTGTTTTGAAAGATTTAGAGAATATAGTCCACCGCAGGGTTGGTGAGCTTCTTCTATAAAGGGCCAGAAAATAAATGTTTCAGCTTTTGTGGGTCACTTGATCTCCATTTCACCTACTCTGTTCTGCTAGTGAAGAAGCAACCACAGGTGACAGATTAAACAAACATGTGTGGCCATGTTCCAACAAAACTTTACTTAGGAAAACAGGCGGCAGGCTGGAGGCAGCCTGCCAGCCCTAATTTACCAATTCTTCATCTAGAAGATCAGTTATCCCCACCCAACAGTCTATAGTGCCATAACTTTCTTTGAGAAGTTGTTTTTAAAAAATTTTTAGTCTGTTGTGCTTAGTTGCTCAGTCGTGTCTGACTCTTTGCAACCCCATGGACTATAGCCTGCCAGGCTCCTCTGTCCATGGGGATTCTCCAGGCAAGAACACTGGAGTGGGTTGCCATGCCCTCCTCCAGGGGATCTTCCCAACCCAGAGATTGAATCCAGGTCTCCTGTATTGTAGGCAGGTCCTTTACCATCTGAGCCACCAGGGAAGCCTGGATAGCCTACAGAAAGTCATTAGAATCTGCTGAGGTCACTGAGAAGAGCATGAACCAGGCTGCCCTTCTAGATAGAACATCCTCTGCAGTGTACTGACCAGTTTGCTATTTCCCTCATGGGTGAACATTCTGGATACTCTGGTGCCACTTACAAAGATGTGGGAGGCAGCTGGAGTCACGCTGTCTGGGGTCAAATAGCACTTCAACCACTTAGGAGCTGTGTGTGACTCCAGGCTAAGTTGTTTAACTTCTCTATACCTCAGTCTCCTCCACTGAAAAGTAGGGACAATATAGCACCACACTTCACAGGGTTAATGCGAAGATTAAAAGAGTTAATACTATAAACCATTTATTTTTTGAATGAATATATTATCATTATGTAAGGTATTTTATTTTTAAACTTTAAAATTTTAATTTTCTGTTGGAGTTGATTAACAATGTTGTTATAGTTTCAGGTGAACAGCAAAGGGACTCAGCCATACATACATATGTCTCCATTCTCCCCCAAGGTCTTCCCTGGTGGCTCAGATGGTGAGCAATCTGCTTGCAGTGCAGGAGACCTGGGTTTGATCCCTGGGTCAGGAAGATTCCTTGGAGAAGGGAATGGCAACACACTCCAGTAGTCTTGCCTGGAGAATTCCATAGATAGAGGAGCCTGGTGGGCTTAAGTCCATGGGGTCACAAAGAGTTGGACACAACTAAGCAACTACCACACATACACACACACACTCTCTCCCCAAACCCCGCTCCCATCCAAGCTGGCACATAACACTGAGTAGAGTTCCTCGTGCTATACAGCAGGTCCATTTTGAATATAGCAGTGTGCACATGACCTTCCCAAACTCCCTAACTATCCCTTCCTCCCGGCAACCGTAAGTTCGTTTGCTAAGTCTGTAAGTCTCTTTGTAAACTATTTAGAACAAAACCCCAGAACACAGCAGGTGCACAACAAAAGTAGCTGCTATTATTATAATTATCTAATCACTTGCTACCTTTATTCAATCTACAAGCTGCAATTAGAAAATGTAAACTTTTTTTCCTAGAAAATGTTTCCTATAATCTTTCTGAATATCCAAAACTGTTTCACTGTGAAGTCCAACAACCTCCAGGAAAAGGGGCAAGTCTCAGGTAAGACTTGGCTGTAATGGTGCAGGGAGGGGAAGAGCCTTCCAGGTTTCTAAAAGATGGAGTTCTTCTGTATTCTGGACCAAAGCTATTCAATAGAACTTCTGCAATGACAGGAATATTCTCTATTTATGCTTCCAATACAGTAGCCACAGGTGGCTGGAAAGCACCGGAACCCCAATGGGGTTACATCCTGATACACCTATTGTAAGTTGAAATTATCTCTAGGTTGAAAATGCATTTAATGGACTGAACCTTCTGAACATCTTAGCTCAGCCCGGCCTACCTTAATGGTGCTCAGAACATTAGCCTACAGTTGGGCAAACTCATTCATCACAAAGCCTAGCTTATGATAAAATGTTGACTATCTCCTCTAATTTACTGATTATTAAATTGAAAGTGAATAAAGCAGAATGTCTGTCTGGGTCCTCACGGCTGTCAATATATCAGTTGCTTACCCTCATGATCACAGGGCTGACAGGGAACTGTGGCTGCTGTTTCCCAATATCACGAGACAGGATTGTCCCCTTACTGCCAGCTTTGGGAGAAGCAAAATTCAAAATGCAAACACTTTGACCAATGCTATGTAGGAAGAGTCACTGGGGAGGGCATTCCTTCTCAGTAAAAAGATGGCCACTTTAGGAGGAATGTTCTTGCCTCTTGTTACTTGTTAACCTCCTATCTTCTTGCTGGAAATGTATATGTGATATCTGGAGGGGCAGCAGCCATCTTACCACCATGAGTACAAAAGTTTCCATAGAATTGGTGGAACAAGTCCATTGAAAGTGGGATAAAAGTCACCAAACTTGGATTTTAATGTTGCATTGTCCAATGATTGAACTTGGATTTAGCTTCTATGACAGTGATTACCAACTAGAGGCTATTTTGCCTTCCAGGTGACATTTGGCAATGTCTGGAAACATTTTTGGTTGTCACAGCTGTGTGAGAGGGACACTTCTGGCATCAAATGGAACAGAAACCAGGATGCTGTAAACATTCTCAAATGCACGAGACAGTCCCCAACAATAAAGAATCACCCAGCCCAAAATGTCAGTAGTGCTGAGATTAAGAAACTCTGGTCCATAGGTCTCAATTTCTTTAATGTTAAATAAAAGAATTTTTAAAAATTCAAAATTCAAAGTACAGTTTCTACTGAATGTGTATTGCTTTTGCACCATTGTAAAGTTGAAAGCTAATTCAAACCATCTAAGTCAGGGACCATCTGGATAGTTTGACTAAAGAATGAGCCTGTATTTAACATTAATTAATTTAAATTTAAATAGCCACTTGTGTCTAGTAGCTACCCTTGTAGAAAGCACAGTTCTAGATAATGAGAGAAAAAGGTAATTCTTAGCTCATATTCCCTGGGCTCCTCGAACTCAAAGAGCAAAAACCCCAGAGATGAATTGCAAGCATCTCTGAATGTTATTAACGCATAGGTTTCAGCACTAGACCTAAAAACTACGCGTTCCTCCATGTTTATGTCCTAACATCCCACCTCTTGGCACTAAAATGCTTTGGCTCTCAGCTGCTTTGGTCATTAATTAGCTATATTGAGAGTGAACCCCAGACATGCTGCTTTTTTGAAGCATCCATTCTGGGTGTGTAGAAACAGCCATTCATGAAGGATGTGAGCAGCTAGGGAAGAGTCCACCCACGGCCACAGAATCACTTCGAACCAAATTCAGGAGACTTTCTGCCTCTGATACAAGTCTGAAGGGAATGTAGGACTGAAAAGTGAAATCAATCAAACCGAGAAGAGAAGAACCACAGAACATTTTATTAATTTAAAGAAACCCATTTTGTTTTCAGAGAATATACAGGGAGGAGGTGGGAGGGCAGAGATCAAGAGAGTTGAATCCTTCAGTCGACTCTGGCTCCCCCAAACTACCAGCCCCCCCCAGAGAATGTTAAGTCTCCTGGAAAATTCTGCCTGAGATCTCCCTGGAGGCCTTCTGCACATTTCAGAATTTGGACTCTACCTCAGGGATAAGGGACTTGGACCAGGTGACTAGACACCTGTCTTATTCTTCCAAGGTCTGGAAATGACCATGCCAGAGTCAGTGGAGCCACTCAGCAGCCCAGGGGCTTCTGCTCACACTGGAGGGTCAACATCAACATCCTCAACAATGGCAAACGCTTCAGGGCCCCAGTATGGCAAGACCCCTCCTGGACAAACTTAAGAAATTATCTAAATAATCAAGAAAAATGTGTGTCATCATCAGATGGAAAGATGTAGCGTGAGATCTCAAGGGCCCAGGTCAGCCTCCTTAAGGAAATAACCTGCATAATTTTCTAATATCCCAACTCTACTCATAAGCTTAAGTTGAAGACAAGAACTTGTTTTTTGGCCAGAACTACTCAGTGAGCTGGGAGAAGGCAATGGCACCCCACTCCAGTACTCTTGCCTGGAAAATCCCATGGACGGAGGAGCCTGGTAGGCTGCAGTCTATGGGGTTGCTGAAGGTCGGACACGACTGAGCGACTTCACTCTCACTTTTCACTTTCATGCATTGGAGAAGGAAATGGCAACCCGCTCCAGTGTTCTTGCCTAGAGAATCCCAGGGACGGGGGAGCCTGGGGGGGCTGCTGTCTGTGGAGTCACACAACTGAAATGACTTAGCAGCAGCAGCAGAAGTTCTGTGATCTGCACCCAGATGGAGTATAGGAGGGGGAGACATTTTAATGAAAATATACTTAATTTCTGAATAGATTATTATAAGGTCAGGGGGATGAGTATACTGAATCTCTTGTTAAGCCACTTGGATGGAGATTATTTTACTGGCTAAAAAAGAAGTACACCCCAAAAAATACATGATTGCCTTTTTGCTGTATAGTAATTCACTGGAACATTCACCACCAGGAAAAGAGTGCTTCTGATGGGACAAAGCTGCACCAATGACTGATGGTAGCCTGATGTCTGATTCCATAAATCAAAGAGATCTTGTCAAAGAACTCCAAGTCAAATCTCCAATTACTGGGACATGTTTCAGGAAGCGTTAAACCTGAATATCCAGAGACTGGGGGACTTGAATCAGAGGCTGACAAACCCAACCAGAAACCTTATTATAACTAAGAGAGATCAGAGGGACAAGCAAATACAGAAACATCACAAGGCGGCAAGCTACATCTCAGAAAAGAAACCTTTGTCAAAAATTGAGAGAGGAAGTAGAACATTCTCTCGGCTTCCATCAAATACCATGGTGGAAGGTGTAGCTTAGGCCAACTGTAAAGGGAGCTGAAAGCATCAGGCAACTTAATTGTACATAATTTACTATATAAATTATGTTCATAGTTCATATCTTAACAATAATGCACCTGTGTTGACATGAACTATTTAGGAAAAACAGAAGAAACGAGAGAAGGGTTAGCATAAATAAAAGCAAGTATTTAACCTGCAAAGCACGTGTGTTTGTTTGTATTGGTGACAAATGCAGGTGATTGACTAGAACTTGCCTAAAACTCAAAATGTGACGTTTCATACTTGATTCAGTTCAGAAGAAGCCCAGGTGAAGAATGAATGCATGCTCAGTTGCTCAGTCATGCCTAACTCTTTGCAATCCCATGGACTGTAGCCCATCAGGCTCCTCTATCCATGGGATTTCCCAGGCAACAATACGAGAGTGGGTAGTCATTTCCTTCTCCAGGGTTCTCCCTGACCCAGGATCAAACCCATGTCTCCTGCACTGGTAGGAGGATTCTTCACTACTGAGCCACCGGAGAATAGATCTCTTTATAAGAAAGGCAGTATCAGGGCTAGAAGGCCAGACTGGGTCATGTTTTAAGGTACTAAATAAATTTCAACAGTACTTGCAAACGAGAAGGCAGGCTGAAGTCTGAATAATGGAGGTGCCAGTGGGGGCGACACTGACAAAGCAGGGGAGTCTGGGGCCTCCCCTGCATGTTGGCAGGTTCTGCTAGTTCTCTGTTTGCTCACAAAGGAGAAATATCTAGATGAGATGCTCAGGTGCTCAGAAAGCTAGGAGGGAGCCCCGAATTCTCCTGTGTGGTTAGCAGGATGGCAGGGCTAGCCATCATGGGAGTCACGAATGTTCCCAGGAGTCTTCACGTTAAATCAGGTGCAAAGGAGGCAGAGGAGCTCAATCTTTAAGCATGAAGGATAGGAGCCACCTGAAACCTGAACTCAAACCTGGCTAATAGGAAAGTTAGAAGGCTGTGTCCCACTAAGGCGGAGAGAATTACGGTTCAAGCCTGCAATGAACAAAGTCAAAGGCAAAGGAGAAGGAAGCCAGTTGTCTACTGTTGATTAAATATTGTGTACATATTAAATGGCACTGAACCCAGTATTTGTAATGTTGACTAGTGTTTGCCCTTGAATGCTTCCATATCTGCATCTGCATAGCAAACGGGTGCCTGCCTGTGTGTGGTTAGTCAGGAACTGTTTGTGACAACCCTTTGGACTGCAGCCCACCAGGCTCCTCTGTCCACAGGACCTTTCAGGCAAGAACACCGGAGCAGGTTGCCATTCCCTTCTACAGGGATTCTTCCTGACCCAGGGATCAAACCTGCATTCCTGTGTCTCCGGCCCTGCAGGGGGATTCTTTACCTGCGGAGTCATCAAGGAAACCCAGCAAAAGGGTAATTAGGTTGCAAGCACACTCTGACTTTTACTGACCGCTGGCTGTACTGTTTACCCACTTATGAGCCCCTGGCCACCTTTTCCCACTCAAACTGTGGTTTGTCCAAATCCTTCACCCCAAACAACCCCCTCCCCTCAACCACTTTATCATGGAACAGATTCTGGAGTCAGTCCAAACCTCTCGTTTTTATTCATGTAGCACAGGAGGTCTGGGAACCAAGACAATATCCACCCATGGTGTTAGATTTGCACATTTCAATCTAAAAGGTAGATATACACATTACTCAAACTTGGCTTCACTATGCTGTACTATTATTTTCTTCTATTGTATCATGTGTCTATAGATCTGTGATGGAAAACAAAATTGCCCTGGGGAGGAAAACTGTTAAAGATGTATCTGAGCTCCAAGGATGTCTGTCTGTCTTATGGCAGGCAGAACCCCAGTAGGCACGGAGAAACCGGGAGAATGTATGGACTAGGAAGAATCTTGTAGTGGAAAAAATAGGGCTAGGATTGCCTCACCACCAAGATCAACATCTTCTACACAGTTTAATATACTTTGCATTTTCTAGGTATGCAGCTACTGTGTATATTGAAGAAGGTAATCCTGTGGGGAAACTATACCAAGATTCTTCACTGATCTGGAAAACTGACATCACTAAACCAAGCTGTTCTGGGTGTCTGATTCTAGTTTAATTCCGTTTGTCAGTCTGCACTGGGCACTGCATGGTCAGAGTGATGCTCACAGCCTCCTGCATCACCCAGCTTCACCCGACTCCTATCCAGCGTGTTTACATACTGCGGTGCTGATCACCATCCTATAAATTAATTCCTTTTACTTGCCCCCAATCCCTGCCGATTGTGTCAGGGCATTTAGATTTACATATGAAGATAAGTTTTACTACATTCGCATTTTGGTTCAGAGCGTACACAGCACTTACTATAAAGAGGAGCTGCCAGGGCTGAAGTTTGCAGACCTCTTGTCCTAGAAGCCTGAACCTGGGCCACTTTCTTGGTTCCCAGACCTCCTGTGCTATGTGAATAAAAATGAGAGGTTTGAACTGACTCCAAAATCTGTCACATGATGGAGTAGTTGAGGGAAGGGCTGTTTGAGGCAAAGGGTTTGGATGAATCACAGTTTGAGTAGGGAAAGAGCAAAGGGTAGCTGGGGGCTCATTAGCCAGCCTCTGTTCCCTCGCTGCACAGCCCATGCCCCAGTTCACAAGCATCTGAAGTCCCAAGAACAGCTCCAGGGCTCACATCTGTCTTCACGAAGCATCATGAGCCTGGAGGTGCACCTGGAATTTCGGTGATCAAAGGTTATCAGCACAGTGAGTCATAACCTAAGCTCCAAGTTCCTTGAAGGAGGGGTCCATGAAGCACCAGCCATCCTTCCTCCAGCTGGACATACAGGTGGCCTCCTTGTGCCACCAAAACAAAGACCAACATGCATAGGGGAAGAGATGGGCACTACCTTATTAACGCTGCTGGGGGTTTGTTGAACACCCCCCCACCCCCAGTTGTTACTTTCTCTCCTGTGTTTCCTTTCTTTTTTCCCCCCTCAAAAAAGATAGGGCTTATTCCTTGAAACAAAAGACTATGGGAAAAGAAAGTGGGAAAGGAAAGACACGAAGGGCATTGGTAGTGAGGAAATGTGACATGCTTGTTCACAAGCCTAAACAGCAAACCACGTGGTAGCTTACTGGTTTTATCTGTTGAGTCTAAATTTTAGGGTCACAAAAAATGGATATGAAATTAAAATGTGCATACATTTAGGGCAGCAACAAGTATCTGGGTCAGAGTGACTCTGACCCCCTGGGCTCCTCCAGAGATGAACAGTGACACACACAAGGAACACCTGAAGCTTCCTAGGGGCCAGAGTCTAGGGACCTGGACACACAGAACTGGCCTTGATCCAGACCTGCATCCAGGCTCGGCTCCTCCTCACAGCCCCGCCCACAGCTGCCGGCTCAGAGCCCTGTCTCGGGCCTGAGTGCTCTGAGCTTACAGTGTGTCCTTTCCAAGTGAGTCATGGATTTCTCTCACCACAAAGGCCTCCCAGCACAGAAGTGGTTTCAGTGAACCACACCTTGACTGACGCCACCAAACTTCAGGTGACACAAAGGTGGCTTTCCAAGCAAGGCCACGCCACTTCCCAGAACAGTCTCACACTCAGATCCAATGAGCCTTGCCCTGCTCAGGCCACCTCCTCGTGAGGATTAGGGGGGCTCAACAAATGTCAAAGGGTCACGAGCTCCCTGCAATTCAGGTCTGACCACAAAACATTCAAGTTTGACTTGAATGTCTACAAAGCAGAGCTCATGAGAACACACCAAGGCTGTTAGGAGAATCCTGCAATGGATTCATTTGGAGTGCATATACACATATACATATGCATGAAAACATGCCACACATGCACACCACACACAAATGTAAATACCACAATGTGCATGTACACACAGATACCCACACTTACACAGATATGTACCTGTATACACGAATATACACACCACCATAGGCATGTACACAGATACCTACACTTACACAAATATATACATATTACACAAATATACACACCACTAAGTGTGTATCATATGCATACTAAGTGTGAAATCATATGTATGTACACAGATACCTGCACTTACACAGACNAAATCATATGTATGTACACAGATACCTGCACTTACACAGACATATGTATCTATACACAAATATACACACCCTCATGTGCACGTACACACAGATGCTTACACATACACAAACATACACATATATTCATCAATATACACACCACTCAGTGCATCATGATGATGTGGCCAGACATCCTGGAGTGTGAAGTCAAGTGGGCCTTAGGAAGCATTACTATGAAAAACCTAGTGGAGGGGATGGAATTCCAGTTGAACTATTTCACATCCTAAAAGATGCTGCTGCGGAAGCACTGCATTGAATATGCCTACAAATTTGGAAAACTCAGCAGTGGCCACAGGACTGGAAAAGTCCATTTTCATTCCAATCCGAAAGAAAAACAATGCCACAGAATGTTCAAACTACTGTACAACTGTGCTTATTTCACATTCTGGCAAGGTTATGCTCAAAATCCTTCAAGTTAGACTTTAGCAGTACATGAACCAAGAACTTCCAGATGTACAAGCAGGGTTTTGAAGAGGCAGGGGAACCAGAGATCAAATCGTCAACATTCATTGGCTCATGGAGAAAGCAAGGGAGTTCCAGGAAAACATCTACCTCTGCTTCACTGACTATGCTGATGCCTTTGACTGTGTGGATCACGGCAAACTGTGGAAAATTCTTAAAGCGATAGAAGTAGCAGATCACCTTGCCTGTCTCCTGAGAAACCTGTATGCCGGTCAAGAAGCAACAGTTAGAACCAAAACTAGAAAAACTGGTTCAAAATTGGGAAAGGAATATGACAAGGCTGTATATTGTCACTCTGCTTATTTAAGTTACATGTAAAGTGTGGGAATACCTGACTACCTGATCTGCCTCTTGAGAAATCTGTATGCAGTTCAAGAAGCAACAGTTAGAACTGGACATGGAACAACAGATTGGTTCCAAATCAGGAAAGGAGTACATCAAGGCTGTATATAGTCACCCTGCTTATTTAACTTATATGCAGAGTACATCATGAGAAATGCCAGGCTGGATGAAGCACAAGCTGGAATAAAGTTTTCCAGGAGAAATATCAATAACTTCAGATAAGCAGATGACACCACTCTTATGGCAGAAAGTGAAGAAGAACTAAAGAGCCTCATGGTGAAAGTGAAACAGGAGAGTGAAAAACCTGGCTTAAAACTCAACATTCAAAAAACTAAGATCACGACATCCAGTCCCATCACTTCATGGCAAATAGATGGGGAAACAATGGAAACAGTGAAAGACTATTTTTCTGGGCTCCAAAATCACTGCAGATGGTGACTGAAGGCATGAAATTAAAAGGCACTTGCTCCTTGGAAGAAAAGCTATGACCAACCTAGACAGCATATTAAAAAGCAGAGACATTATTTTGCCAACAAAGGTCCATCTAGTCAAGGCTATGGTTTTTCCAGTAGCCATGTATGGATTTGAGAGTTGGACTATAAAGAAAGCTTTAGTAGTAGTGAAGTCGCTCAGTCGTGTCCGACTCTTTGCGATCCTGTGACTGTAGCCCACCAGGCTCCTCCATCCATGGGATTCTCCAGGCAAGAGTACTGGAGTGGGTTGCCATTTCCTTCTCCAGGGGATCTTCCTGACCCAGGGATCGAACCCAGGTCTCCCGCATCGTAGGCAAATGCTTTAACCCCTGAGCCACTGAGCACCAAAGTATTGATGCTTTTGAACTGTGGTATTGGAGAAGACTCTTGAGAGTCCCTTGGACTGCAAGGAGATTCAACCAGTCCATCCTAAAGGAAATCAGTCCTGAATATTTATTGGAAGGACTGATGCTGAAGCTGAAACTCCAGTACTCTGGCTACCTGATGCAGAGAACTGATTCATTGGAAAAGACTCTGATGCTGGGAAAGATTGAAGGCTGGAGGAGAAGTGGGCAACAGAGGATGAGATGGTTGGATGGTATCACTGACTCTATGGAGAAGAGCTTGAGTAAGCTCTGGGAGTTGGTGATGGACAGGGAAGCCTGGCGTGCAGCAGTCCATGGGGTCACAAAAAGTCAGACACGACTGAGAGACTCAACTGAATTGAAAGCATACCATGAGAAATACTGGGCTGGATGAATCACAAGCTGGAATCAAGATTACTGGGAGAAATACCAACAACCTCAGATATACAGATGATACCACTCTAATAGCAGAAAGTGAAAAGGAACTGACGAGCCTCTTGATGAGTGTGAAAGAGGATAGGGAAAAAGCTTACTTGAAACTCCACATCCAAAAAACTAAGTCATGGCATCTGGTCCCATTGCTTCATGGTAAATAGGAGGGAAGAAAGTGAAAATGGTGACAGATTTTATTTTCTTGGGCTCCAAAATCACTGTGGATGATGATTGCAGCCATGAAATTAAAAGATGCTTGCTCTGTGGAAGAAAAGCTATGACAACCTAGACAGCATATTAAAAAACAGAGACATCTCTTTACTGACAGAGGTCTGTATAGTCAAAGCTACAGTTTTTCCAGTAGTCATGTATGGATGTGAGAGTTGGATCATAAAGAAGTCTGAGTGCCAAAGAACAAGTGCTTTCAAACTGTGGTACTGGAGAAGACTCTTGAGAGTCCATTGGACTGCAAGAAGATCAAACCAGTCAATCCTAAAGGAAATCAACCCTGGATATTCACTGAAGGACTGTTGCTGAAATTCCAATACTTTGGCTATCTGATGCAAAGAGCCAACTCATTGGAAAAGACCCTGATGCTGGGAAAGATTGAAAGCAATAGGAGAAGAGGGTGGCAGAGGATGAGACAGTCAGCCTCAGTGACCCAATGCACATGAATTTGAACAAAATCTGGGAGACATAAAGGACCTCTGAGGAAACTGGTGCTGTCGTAGAGT
Source organism: Redunca redunca (assembly GCA_006410935.1). Taxonomy (NCBI): domain Eukaryota; kingdom Metazoa; phylum Chordata; class Mammalia; order Artiodactyla; family Bovidae; genus Redunca; species Redunca redunca. The sequence goes on along the minus strand of SJYQ01104341.1, from coordinate 87,237 downwards.
CGGACATGACAACTGAACAATGTGCAGGTACTCACAGATATCTACATATACACAAATACACACACACACATATACACAAATATACATACCATCATATGCATGTACACATAGATACCTACACATACACTTATGCATGCATACATACACAAATGTACACACCACTATATGCACATACACACAGATACTTGTACATACACATATGTACACAGATATATACATGAACATGTCCTCCCTAAAATTAAACAGCCTTCCGGCTGCATCTCCGGGTGTCTTTTGAAGCATCCATCTGGTGCCCCCAAGCCCGGCCCCCCCAGGGACAGAACCATCACTCACCTCTCCGCATCAAAGTAAGAGTCGATATAGGGATGTGGGGCCCCAGCCACGGCAAAATTGCTGCTTCCGGTGTCAACGAGTATCTGCAGCTTTTATTTTTAAGGGAAAAACAGAGAAACCATTAGGTTACTCGCTTAGGGCAACACTCTTGAATACTTCTCTTAAAACTTAAGTGCTGAGAACAATTTGTTACTTGGAGAAATCGTATCGATTAGAAATATTTTTAAAAAGCTGCTAGAAAATTGAATTCCGAACACAGTCCATTGTGAAGCTTGCAAGGGCAGAGATCAGTTTAGTTTCAGATAGACACCAAACCTTAAAAGAAGGTAAATTCAGTGGAATAAGTGGGGTTTCGTTTTCCAGCCAACAGTACTTGGTAACCAGGCAGAGCCCTTTCTCACCCTGGACTGTCGGCTGGTTTGTCACTTGGCTGGGTAGCCCTCCTCCTGCCTTTCCAATCTCACCTGAAAATCCTCATTTACCTCCCACCTCCACCCCACACACCCAGCATACCTCCCCAGACACCTTCTGGCAGTGGGTATTCCCTCATCTCTGCTGCACAGGACCTGGAAACAACTGCCAGAGGCATCACTTTTTTTTTTTTTTTAAGTTTTAATGAATTATCATTTACATACAATAAAAATGAAAGATCTTGGATTTTCCACTGGTGAGTTCTGACATGGTGTTCTCCCAAACCAAGATACAGAAATCCCTGTTATTCCCAAAAGGCCCCTCTATGCCCCTTTCTATTCAATCCCCGTTGTTTCTCAGAAGCAGCCACTGAATGATTCCTATTACCATGGATGGGTTTCACTGGTTCCTGGACATTATATAAATGGCATCATGTGGGATTTTTGGCAGGAGATTCTGGCTTCTTCTCCTCAACATGTTTTTAGGCTTCTCATACTGAATTGAGAGACAGTAAATACCCCTTTATGCACCGTGACTTTAGGAAATGAATTCTCTTAATTCCATTTATGAACACACAGTCACTATAAAAGTTGAAGGGTCTCACTACATAGGTGTTTGCATTGATTTCAGACAGAACACAATTAAAAGTGTATATATATATATATATATATATATGAGAAGGAAATGGCAACCCACTACATTCTTGCCTGGGAAATTCCATGGACAGATGAGCCTGGCGGGCTACAGTCCATGGGGTTGCAAAGAGTTGGACACAGCTGAACATGAAGTAACTGAACATGCATTTGTTGGGTTGATGGATTAAATCATGAGCCACTGATGACTGATTCAACCTTCAACTCTTCTCCTTTCCCTGGAAATGAGGTTGAAGGTTCCAGCTGTCTACTCTCAGGGTTGGCTCCTCATCCTTTGGGACTTTCCAAAGGCCATCTCATTGACACACCTCAGGTACGGTTGAAAGGGACTTGTGATGGAAAACAAAGGCACCTTTATCACCGTTATTATTGAGGAAGTTCCAAGGGTTTCAGGAGCCCTGTGCCAGTTACTGAGACAAAGACCAAATACTTATTTCTCTGTATAAATATGTATTTCTTCACATCAATCATAGTATCACATATGGGCAGTCAGCAAGGTCCGGAATCTCACTCGTCATTGGAAAGAAGTCCATTGTCCTGACAGCAGACAGTCCAAGTTGCCCTAATAATACATGTAACTCACATGGCCTATGTTCTCAGCTCTGGTTTCACCTCCTGGATTTAAATGGTTCCTGAAGGCAGGATGAACTTTTAATTTGCTTAGGTGAAACTAGTAGAGAGATGAACAAGAAAGAGAAAAACAAAAACAAACCCAGGCTCATGACACTCATGAAAGCATGCCATTTTTACAAGTCTTTCCTGAGTCTCTCCGGCAAACACACACCTAACAGCCCAGCAGGATGTGTGTGGAAAGACCAGCTGCCTGGAAGCCCAGGTTCCCAGGCTGGTGTCCCACATCCACACCCAATGCTCCTGCATAGCCAGCCACAGGCAGAGCAGACCCAGGACTGCTCTCCTGGGCATCATGGCCCCAGGGACCAGGGACATGTGCTACAGACATTTCACTCTGCTTTCCCGGGTGTGGAATTCCACCCGCTGCCTCTGCATCACATTAGGAGCACGTCCTTTCCACACACCCCCGTCCTTACTTCTGCCTTGCAGCACATGGTCCCGCCTTGCAGAGGCAGGCGATATAAAACAGAGAAAGTCACAGTAAAACACAGACAGCATTATCTTACACAGATGACTTCTAACTGCCCAGGCGCTGGGCACAGTCATACTCCCCAGCTGCGTCAGCAGAAGCCAGATTTCAAGAAAATTCAGTTTGGAGTCACGGCTCGGCCAAGTTGGTCATCACTTTGGCTGCTGTTAGAGGACAGGATTAGAGAGAGTAAATGAGGCAGCCAGAGAGTCAGGCAAGGAATGGATTTCTAGGGAGCAGTAAACACTCTGAGTGGGGCTTCAAGCCATGTTTCTGAGCCTCCAACACCTTTTTCTGTGTGATGACCTGGAAATAGACATTTTTCACATTGAATTCTCACCAGGGCCATGACTTTCTCTTTGTAACTCTTAGTCTTAATCACAAAGGAAAAAAAAATACAGTCACTTGTCCTCTAAATTTTATAGGATCCACCCTGAAAGCATGGGCAGGCAAAGGCTTAGTGAGTGCATCATTCCCCTGAACGCTTTGCCCAACTTCACACACACAACATCCCCTGCTGCGTCCTTATCTGTGGAATTTCCAGCATCACCTCCAGCCTCCTTGGGTTCAACTCAAACTGCAAATACAGTCTTACCCCAGAGGACATTATTCAACCCCATAAATGGACACAGAAAACACACACAAATATGGGAAATGCACTGCACTTTCGAAGCACAACTGAAAATGAATCAGAAGCGTGTATGAACCATCATCCCCGCTTTACAAGAAATGCTGCTGAGAACTGGAAGTCCCCACCTCCTTCCCTATACCAAGCAGCCTCCTGTAGAACCACATTCCACTTCTTCCAGAACATAGCAACGAGGAAAAAATCTGCCTTCTCAAAGAGCAAGGGTCTAGCATTCTGACAGTCGCAGGCTTTTCACTGCTCCAATCTCTTTGTCAACAATGGGGCTCCAGGGGCTCTTTCATGGAAGAAGTGGGTCCCCACTGTGCATCTTTTTCACAATCCAGTATATCTTCTCCAGGGAGCGTCCAAGCATGAGGCACCCCTATGAGAGTGAGCCAACCACAGGGGGCCCACCTGTGGTTCATTATCCTTCATCCATCCAGCACCTTGAACAGTGCCCAGCATTTCCTAGATGCTCATCGAACAGTTGTTGAATAAATAAAAATGTTGGGGACTGAGAGATTTTCACTGGCAGATGTGTGTGTGTGTGTGCGCGCACGCTCAGTTATGTCTGACTCTTTTGTGATCCCACGGACTACAGTCCGCCAGGCTCCTCTGTCCATGGAATTTTACAGGCAAGAATTGGAGTAGGTTGCTATTCCTCCTCCAGTGGATCTTTCTGACCCAGGGATCAAACCCAGGTCTCCTGCATTGCAGGTAGATTCTTTTTGGTCTGAGCCATACCTTTGACTGCTGCTGCTGCTGCTAAGTTGCTTCAGTCGTGTCCGACTCTGTGCGACCCCATAGACAGCAGCCCACCAGGCTCCCCCATCCCTGGGATTCTCTAGGCAAGGATACTGGAGCGGGTTGCCATTTCCTTCTCCAATGCATGAAAGTGAAAAGTGAAAGTGAAGTCGCTCAGTCGTGTCCGACTCTTTGCTAATAGCCCCCATATCACCTCCTTCTACCCTTCTGGAGACCACCATTCTACTCTGAGCCTTAAAAAAGAAGGAAATCTTACATTGTGTTCCAAAATGGATGAACCTGGAGAACATTATGCAGAGTAAAATAAGCCAGACGCAGAAGGACAAATCTTACATGATCTCATATGAAGACTCTAAAATAGTCAAACTACCTGTTTTTAGGCTTCCCTGGTGGCTCAGATAGTAAAGAATCTGCCTACAGTATAGGAGATGAGGGTTCAATCACTGGGTCAGGAAGATTCCCCAGAGAAGAAAATGGCAACCCAGTATTCTTGCCTGGAAAATCCCATGGACAGAGGAGGCTGGAGGGCCGCAGCCATGGGGTTGCAGAGAGTTGGACAGGACTGAACACACGTGGTAATTATACACACAACTTTCAACAGGAGGTGGGGAGACAGGTCAATCACTGGTGGCCATTGACACAAACTCTGACATCCCAAGGAACTGCTGACCAAGGGCTAGCCCTGGAGCACTTTGAAGCCAACAGACTCTCCAGGAAGATTCCTTTAGGGACGTTCTTGGGGACAGTCAGGACTTTATCTCCATGCCTTGTTGTGCCTAGACAATGCTTTCTTGTTTTTAAAATGGCATATCTCGTGGGATTTTACTTTTCTCCTTTTGTTCTGACACAATACTATGCCACCTCTCACACTCTCTGCCAGCTGGCAGAGTTCAACCACAAACCACACACAGTGCTGTCTTTGAGACCCAGGGAGTCCTGCATCCTCCAAAAGGCTTTTCAGTGACAGCCCTGATCCCTCCTCCCCTCTGACCGCTGGGCCCTGAGTTTTGGCCCCTCACTTGTCCGATGCCTTTTACTGGCCTCTCATTTCTCTCAGGCCCACATCTTTTCTCTCAGGGAGCTTGTAAGTTGCTTGAGGGCAGAGCCCTTTTTCTTAGTCTCTGGAGTCATCTCCCTAATGGTAATTTGCTAATCACCTGGTCCATAGGATGGGGAGGGGACTCACACGAGCTCCACCTACGACTGGAAAGCTGATGGAGAAGGGGAAACTGCCAAGGAGCTGAAGAGATTTTGCCAGGCCAAACTCCTGATACGTTTGTGCGCAGACTTCACTGAGCTTTTCTTAGAACTGGCAAAGGTGGCTAACTTGACTTCCCAGTTGATATATGATGAATCACAAGCTGAAATCAAGATCACTGAAAGAAATATCAATAACCTCAGAAATGCATATGACACCACCCTTATGGCAGAAAGTGAAGAGGAACTAAAGAACCTCTTGATGAAGGTGAAAGAAGAGAGCAAAAAAGGTAGCTTAAAACTCAACATTCAAGAAACTAAGATCATGACATCCAGTCCCATCACTTCATGGAAAATAGATGGGGAAAAAATGGGAACAGTTACAAATTTTATTTTCTTGGGCTCTAAAATCACTGGGGATGGAGACTGCAGCCATGAACTTAAAAGACACTTGCTCATTGGTAGGAAAGCTGTGACAAACCTAGACAGCCTATTAAAAAGCAGAGATATCACTTTGAGGACAAAGGTCCATCTAGTCAAAGGTATGGGTTTTCTGGTAGTCATGTATAGATGTGAGAGTTGGACTATAAAGAAGGCTGAGCACCAAAGTGTTGATGCTTTTGAAATTTGGTGCAGGAGAAGACTCTTGAGAGTCCCTTGGATTGCAAGATCACACCAGTCAATCCGAAGAGAAATCAGTCCTGAATATTCATTGGAAGGACTGATGCTGAAGCTGAAGCTCCAATACTTCGGCCACCTGATGCAAAGAACTGACTCACTGGAAAAGACCTCGATGTTGGGAAAGACTGAGGACAGGAGGAGATGGGGAAGACAGAGGATGGGATGTTTGGATGGCATCATCGACTCAATGGCCATGAGTTTGAGTAAACTGCAGGAGGTAGTGAAGGACAGGGAAGCCTGGCATGCTGCAGTCTGTGGGGTCACAAAGAGTCAGACATGACTGAGCAGCTGACCAACAACAATATAAAATAATCACACGTTTCCTTTTAAATACTCAAGGCTAACCAGAGTTAGGAATGAGATGGTGGCCAAGGGCAGGGGGTGGTAGTTGTGGTGGTGGTATTCGCACTCTCTGTGTGCCCCAACACTCACTCCAGCTGCTGGGGCTCTTCCAACATCCAGGGTACAGGGTGGGTCCTTCTCCTTTACTGGGAAGGACCAGAAAAGCCTTAATTGTACCCATCCTCCCCCCAAAAGCTCTCCAGCTTCCAGGGGAGATCTGAAATACAAGAATGAGTGCCCACTTCTGGGACCAGCCCTGAATGAAATACACAACAGCTGATGAAGCTTCCACTTCCTTGCTCCCCAGGTGGATGGCTCTGAGTGTGCCCCATGCCTCGGGGAGTCCCTGAGGGTCTGCTCTGCATTACTAGTTGTCTCCTCCTTCCTGCCTCACCGCTCTGCTCCCACCAGTGTCTGGGGTAGAGAGACACAGGGAAGGCTGGCTCACACAAACCTTGCCTCATGCACCCCAGAGACCAAATATCTCCACCTATGAAAACCTGTAGACTGTGTGGGTCTTCCCAATGTCCCTTCTCAATCTTCGGCTGATGCACTGGGCAATAACCCCACAGAAAGCCATCTGCTAATTGCTGTAATAAGGTGAAAGGTTGCATTAAAGTGAAGAATGGGCTCTTCATCTAGTTAGTGATTAGCAGCCTGAGATTCCTCAGATACCACTGCTTCTTTTTCAGCAGGTTAATAGATAGGAAAATTAGCAGATAATTTAAATAATGGCTCATTTCACACAACGATTCCTAATTACATTAGCAGCCCATCTGCTGAAGTCTGCCAGCAAGCAGAACCCACAGCAGCGGGGTCCTCCCGGCCCGGCTCCGCAGGGCTGTTTGCCCACAGTTATTACACATGATTGTAGGTGCCGATCTTGCTAATCAGGTTCTTTCAGGGCTTCAATTCTGGAAATGAAGCTCATTTACTGAAACACATCTTGTTGAAGGAAGCAAAAATAATTGCCACTCACCATTTCTCCACGTTCTAAAATTAAGGTTGCTTTTATAGAGAAGGGGAAAAAATCATTTTCAAAGGGCTCCACTTAACACAAACAGATGTTATAGAAGTTAGCTACGAGGGACTTGATTATCAATCTATTCAGGCTCTGTGTGTGAGTGCACACGCATGCATGTGTATGTGTGTCTGCTTCCCTCCTGCAGACGGGGCTCTTACTAGAAAAACACAGTCCAGAGTCTTGTGGATGGATTCCCTGGCTCCTTTTGGGAAACTCTTAACTTCCAAGGGAATGCTGGGGGAGGGAGAGGGCATCACCTGCACTAATTTGAATACAGTGGCAGTTTTTCACTGACTGCTTCGGGCTTGGCAGGCTGAGACTGGCAGAGGAAGTGGTAGGATGAAGGGAGCTTGGTGTGAGGTCCCTGTTTTAGGAAACTAACAGTCACCCCCAAATCAGAATCCTCCTGGACACGGGATGCCACTATCTCTGCAGCTGAAATCTGTCACTGAAGAAATGTGACAGTTTCTAGAGGGAGGGTCTCCTCTGTGATTGAATTTTGTAACTTTTCAAACAACCCCTCCCTGTTAGGATGAGCAGAAAGGCTGGATTTCTCCGGTTGGCGGAGATTTCATCACACACCCAAAGCAGATGCCCTTAAATATGCTACAACTATGCCCACTCACGGGATGAGGGCTCCCAGTTTACTTCTGACCTGTGGTCCCAGGATACACCCTGCATGTACTCTAAAGGAGAATAGCATGACAAATATCAGCTTTAGCTTCTGGTAGACCTGGATCTGAACCCTAGATTAGCCTCCTATGAATGAAAACTATTGCCTGTCACATCAGGAGGGCTTTCCACGTGGTACTGGTGGTAAAGACCCCACCTGCCAGTGCAGGAGACATAAGAGACACGAGTTCCATCCCTGGGTCAGGAAGATCCCCTGGAGAAGGAAATGGAAACTCACTCTAGTTTTCTTGCCTGGGAAATCCCACGGGCAGAGGAGACATGGGGTCACAAAGAGTAGGACACAATCGAAATGACTTATCATGCATGCATACTATATCAGTAACCAAATGATGGCTGTGGCCGTCAGATCATCACGTTATGGCCACCCCGCTGGTGAGCCCTGAGGGAACTCGTGATGGAAGATGGTGCCCATGATCAAGCAACAACTGCTGCAGCTGACCCCGCAGTGCTCCCTGAGGTGACTCAGGATGAGAGAAGACTGGATCCTGACCCCAGCTAGCTGGTGGTTTAGTCGCTAAGTCATGTCAGACTCTTGCAATCCCATGGACTGTATCCCGCCAGGCTCCTCTGTCCTTGGGATTTTCCAGGGATGCCATTTCCTTCTCCAGGGGATCTTCCCAATCCAGGAATCAAACCTGGGTCTCCTGCATTGCAGGTAGATTCTTTACTGACTGAGTTATGAAGGAAGCCCAGATAGCTGAGGTGCATATCAAAGCAATGATTTCCATGACTCTTACACCTTCCCATATATAGAAAAGTGCTCAAGTCTTTAACTCAAGATACCTGGTTTTCTTTAATTAACAATAATCTTTGGATGTCTTGACCATCTGGTCTTTGTTGTAAATGCTCCTATTTATCCTGACTCCCTCACACCCTTGCCACTCCGGTGCAGTGCCTCAGAGTGACATCAGATGCTCTGCCCCAGGCTTTGCTGTTCAGTCACTAAGTCATGTCTGACTCTTTGTTACCCCATGGACTGAAGCATGCCAGGCTTCTCTGTCCTTCACCATCTGACAGGGTTGCTCAAATTCATGTCCATTGAGTCGGTGATGCCATCCAGCCACCTCATCCTCTGTTGTCCCCTTCTCTTCCTGCCCTCAGTCTTTCCCAACATCAGGGTCTTTACCAATGAGTCAGCTCTTTGCATCAGGTATCCAAAGTATTGGAGCTTCAGCTTAAGCATCAGTCCTTCCAATGAATATTCAGGGTTGATTTCCTTTAGGGTTAACTGGTTTGATCTCCTTGCTGTCCAAGGGACTTTCAAGAGTCTTCTCCAGCACTTAAGTCCTCAGTTTTGTCTGCTAAATAAAACATAATTCTCAACGTATACAGTGCTTTTTTTCAGCTGACACACCTGTTGGCTGCAGAACCTTAAGTAAACCACCTAACCTCTGACCCTTGGTGTCCTCATCCAAGGACAGATGATATCCAAGGTAAGATGATAAGCTGTTGCTATGAGGAGCACATAAGATGTCCCTCATAGATATGCGATGCACCCAAAATAGTGCCTGGCACATAGGGGTGTTTCAGCTTCTCAAAGAGGGGTGGCCTGACATTGTTTTTCTCTTGCTACAGGGCTGACTTCTCAAATACACCACTGTGCCAAACATGACAGGCGTCCAGTTCCCCACCAGGCTTTCTTTCCACATCTCCACACAGCAGCGAGTCTGGATGTGGCCCAGAAGCGATAAGCACGAACTGCAGAACTGGCGCCGCGTGTTTAGCAGACCCCCACGGACAGCGCTGGTCCCGCATCAGGTGATGCTGACATGGACAAGACCCAAAACATCTGGGGGTGCTTGGTGTGTGTAGCACCTGCCCTCAGCTGGAACAAGGTAGAGATACACCCAGGACTGCCCTAATCCCAGGGCCAGGAGTGCGGTTTTCTCTCACCCTGCCTTTTCTTCCCCACCCTGGCGAGTGGCCACTCCACCACCTGAGTGCACAGGCTCCGCCTTTCCCTCCTGCCTCCACCTCTAGGAGCCGGTGTGTCCTCTCTATTCTACTTCCAGAATGTCCCTAAAGCTGATGGTGTTCCTCTCCCCCCTTCCTCCTGCCTGGCTCACTCCTAGCTTTGTGTCCCTATTCTGAGACCTGGCACACAGTAAGTGTTCAACAGAGCGTGCTGAAGGCATGAATGATGCCCAAGCGTCACTGAGGCCATCCTGTCCCAAAAGACTTAAGTGAGGTTAGCTTCTGCTTTCTGATCTGGGCTGTCTTCAGGTCCAAGTCCCCCTCAAGGGGTTTTAGTGAGTTCTGGGTCTCCCAGTCACACCGTCTCCCAGGCTCCGAGGACAAATTTTAACAGTGGTGTAGCGGCAGCAGTAAGGTACACTTGAGAAAGGAGAGAAGACCATCTTCTAAGCCTGCTTCCCTAACAAAGCTGCATCTCGGGGGTCTCCCTTTCTGGGTTCCATCCTGAGAAATGGAATACTTCTTGCCATATCAGCAAATAAGGATGTCACAGCCATCGGCTATTGCAGCCCTCCAACGTGAGCCCAGAGGGCACTCAGGAAGGAGAAGAAAAACTGTGAATCAGCAGCTACCAGGCTGTAGCCACTCCCTATGGGGAGCCCCAGGGGAGCTCAGGATGTGAAAAAAACAGGATTCTGGCCTGGGATAGCTGAGAATGCAGAAGAAAGGAAAGATTTCAGCGAGCCTAGACTCTTGTATCTTGTCATACAGAGGTGTGTGCATGAATGCTTAGTCCTGTCTGACTCTTTGCGACCCCATGGACTGTAGCCCACCAGGCTCCTCTGTCCATGAGATTTTTCAGGCAAGAATACTGGAGTCATTTCCTCCTCTAGGGGATCTTCCCAACATAGAAAAGCACTAAATTCCTTAACTTGGGGTATCTGATCTTTAATTAACAATAATCTTTTGATGTTCAGAATACTTGCCCTTTGATGCAAAACTTCTATGTAACCTGGCTCTTCCCCTCACCTCCACAGAGCAGTTATATTAGGGCTCCTTGAGGTGCTGTCTCCTGGGCTTGAAGTTCTAAAAATTCCAACTGAATAAATCATAACTCTTGACTTTCAGGGTGTGAATGTTTTTTAAGTTGATAATCTTTACATGTGAGTGTTAACCCTGGGTTTGTTTCGTTACGGGAAGCACACTGACTAAAACCACCCTCCCAGGAACCATTGCAACCATCTGTGTGAGTTATTTGACATCAGGAGGTCCTGACAAAGAGCTTGGAACTAACAAGCCACTACCAATCTGAAGAATTTGGGAAAGGTCAAAAGGAGACACCACACATCCAACCACGTCTCAGAATCCTCGCTGGCATCCATCTTGGCTGAGCAATGTGGGTGCTACAGAAAGAACTCTGAGTCATGACCGGCCAAAGACAGCCCGGAAACAATCCCATCACCATGACACCCAGGACTGTGGGCCTTGTGGCGGAGCCGTTCTCCTGGGCTCCTTACTCTACTGCTCTCCACCCAGGTGCCCTTCCCAATAAAGCCTCTTGCTTTGTCAGCTCGTCTGTCTCCTTGGACAATTCATTTCTGAGTGTTAGATAAGAGCCCATTCTTGGGCCCCGGAATGGGTCCCCCTTTCTGAAACCATTTCACTTAATATCCCAAGGCTCCAGCCTCCATTTAGGCTGCTGAGAATCGAGACAACATATGCACATGAATCGAGGCGCGATCACACGCTCAAGGCTGCCCCTGGGCCACAGAGTCAGAACCAGAACCCAGAGCCACTTCGCCCCGGGTTCAGAGTTACTGGAGTAGCTGGTGTCATACCCGAAGAAGGCATGTGATTGTCTGCTGAGAGGCTACATGCGGTGGCACTGTCTCCGATGGCCAGCTCCTGGTTCTCTGCCTCCTGGACAGAGAGCCTGGACCACAAGGGCAGGGGCTGCAAGCAGCCTCATGCCCACTAAGCTTCTGGAAGTAGGAGCCAGAAGCCAGAAAGTGCTTATATGTTTGCAAGAGGATATTCAGAGATGGGTGCTTCCCAGGTGGCTCAGTGGTAAAGAATCCACCTGTCATGCAAGAGGCACGAGTTCGGTCCCTGGGTCAGGAAGATCCCCTGGAAGAGGAAATGGCAACCCACTCCAGTATTCTTGCCTGGAGAATCCCATGGACAGAGGAGCCTGGCGGGCCACAGTTCACAGGGTGACAGAGTCCAACATTAGTTAGGACTGAGAATGCACTCTCACTCAAGAGACAGGTAGGCTGGATACTTCCAGCTGCTTGGCCAGCCCCTCCCTCCTGGCAGGCAAACCCAGGACGGGGCTAGGAAGGCAGAGAAAGAACCGAGGGAGCCCCTTTTCTATGGAGATGTTGTGGCCCCAGGGAACTCCCTGGGCTGTGGAGTTTCCCTCAGCCTCTGAGGTCACACAAGAATGCAATCCCAGTGATTGAAGACCGAAGGAGGATGTTTAAACAGACAGATGAGAGTCACAAGGCTGGATGGAACTCATTCACTGACGCCAATAAACATAATGATCCTTTTTCCCACAGAAAGGAAAAGTCATGCAGAACAGTTTCTCAGAAAGCACTATTAAAAAGACAAAGGCAGATCTGTCTCCATATTTTGGTGATTGCAGGGGGAGGGGCCAAGAAAGGAAGCTGCTAATAATGGGTGAGTTAATTGTTTTTCCTCAAGTTCAATTCAGTTCAGTCTCTCAGGCGTGTATGACTTTTTGAGACCCCATGGACTGTGGCACACCAGACTTCCCTGTCCATCACCAACTCCCGGAGCTTGCTCAAACTCATGTCCATCAAGTTGGTGATGCCATCCAACCATCTCATTCTCTGTCGTCGCCTTCTCCTCCTGCCTTCAAATAACTAAAGCCATCCCCTCAACCCATTATACATGCCTAAGGATTTTAGGAGACATCATTTTAGCTAAAAGTTGGTTCTTTCTGCACATTTTCCAAAGAAGTTTAAACAGATTCTCATCAAAGGTGTAATGTCTTAACTCTTAAGACACTTTTGGAGTTTCACTAAATTTTCACCTTTGCTCAAGAGTTGATAACTGCAAATAGAAAGGCATTTCAGATCTGAACTTTCAGGAAAAAAAGACAAAGGATTAACTTCCTCCCGATTCCCAACATTCAAACATTGTTACAATTTTCAGTAAATGTGAAAAAATAAAGCATGTATACTTGCTGCAACAACAGGCAAGAGTTTCAAGTTACTATTATTATAAATTGGTTAGTGCTCACTATTATTCTAGGCATTTAGATTAATTTTTTAAATTGCAAAGTACATGCTNACACTTGAGAGTCCCTTGGACTGCAGGGAGATCCAACCAGTCCATTCTGAAGGAGATCAGCCCTGGGATTTCTTTGGAAGGAATGATGCTGAAGCTGAAACTCCAGTACTTTGGCCACCTCATGCGAAGAGTTGACTCATTGGAAAAGACTCTGAAGCTGGGAGGAATTGGGGGCAGGAGGAGAAGGGGACGACCGAGGATGAGATGGCTGGATGGCATCACTGACTCGATGGACGTGAGTCTGAGTGAACTCCGGGAGTTGGTGATGGACAGGGAGGCCTGGCGTGCTGCGATTCATGAGGTCGCAACGAGTCGCACATGACTGAGAGACTGAACTGAACTGATCTGAGGGACCTCATGTAAATAGAATTCAGTATTTACTCTGTTGCTATTGCCTTACTTCACTCAGCATAATGTCCTCAAGGTTCAGTCACATTGCAGCAAGTGTCAGAATTTCCTTCCCCTTTAAGGATGAATAATATTCCCATGCATGTGTAGTCCACATTTATTTTTGGTCCATTTATCCATCGGCAAGCACTTGGGTTGCTTCCACCTTATGGCTATTGCGAATAATGCTGCTATGAACATACGTGTACAAATATCTCCTCGAAATCCTGTTTCAGTTCTCTTGGGAACATTCTTTTTTTTTCCCCCAATGAATATTTAATGAGTGGTGACCATATGCCTGAGCCATGAAGACAGAAGATAAGGGATTCCTTGCAGAATTCATCACCTAACATTCACACCAAAGACCAGCCTTCTCTTTTACAATCATTTTCAGTGTCTGTTGACTTGGCTATAGGACTGGTGAGGAATAAAGCACAAGGAACTATAGATGACTTATTTGAGGTTTTTCCCCTGAATTAAATGTTTACTGTCGAAGTCGTTTCTCATGCCAATCAATACTCTTAAAGGAAAAAAAATTCCCTCTGTTTATCATGATATTTATCAAGATACTATAATCAATTTTAATAGTGTGTAAAATACAAAAGAATTAGGAAAGTAAATTTCCTAGTAGGGAAATGGACTGCCAATCTTATTAGTTTTCATTATGCATATAGATGATTATATCAAAACTGCACTGCATCTAAAACAGACCTGCCACATGGTCCTATGAGGTTATCCTCTCTGGGTTTACTTGAAATAAACTCTGTGAACATGGGCTTCCCTGATAGCTCAGTTGGTAAAGAATCCGCCTGTAATGCAGGAGACCCTGGTTCAATTTCTGGTTTGGGAAGATGCCCTGGACAAGGGAAAGGCTACCCACTCCAGTATTCTGGCCTGGAGGATTTCATGGACTGTATAGTCCATGGAGTCACAAAGTACATGTATTAAACAATGCTATCATTAAGTGCTTTGAAAGCAGGAAATGTGATTTGTGTCCTAAGTATCACAAGGGTATAGCGCCTTCTAGCAGCAGCAATGACTGTATGTGGCTATGTTAACAGTAATGACTGATAATCTAAGGGCCTTCATATTCATCGCCATGTGGAATGCTGTGACCTAGCCTTGACAATGTCTTCTTAAAATCTAAAATGGCATCTCTACTTTGCAGAACATCTTTGCATGCTGATCTGATTGGCCCAATCTTGGAATGTATAACACACAAAAAAGCCATTGTTTTCAGATTCCCTACCCTTTGTTAATTTCAGTCCAGCCATTTAAGAAACGGTCTCTTTCTATGTGGTTCATCAAAGACTTTGATTTTTTTTTCCCTTTATTAAACCTATGAGAAAAAATGTATTTTAATAGGCTTATGGTGATCAAAGATATCATTCTCTGCTAAAAAGATTTTTTAAAGCCTTTCCAAGTAAATTCCTTTCAGGAAAGACATTAAATCTCCACATTTTTTGTGGTGTCCAGATACTTTGAAAGAATGCTAGCCCAGAAGAGAAATGACGGATGCACTCCTCTTTTGCAATCTGTGCCAGTGAAATACAGATGTTTTCCTAATTAGGGTATAGAACAGACACAGGAAAACATTCCAGAACAATTTTAGACATGGCAAAGAAACAAAGACTTGGCAAGAAATTGCAACATATTAACCTTGGCAAAATCTCCAACACACAGGTGAGAGCTCTTGCATATCATCATTTACCATGACAGATGTTGAAAAAGTAGAGACAGATCCACGTCTTCCTAATTCCACCCTCTTCCATGGACATTGGATCCACCCTATTGCCCACTCAGGACAACACACTCCCAAATCCCCCAACTCACTTCGCATCCTCAGGTTTTTTCTCCTCTACCTGGGCCACTCCCACCCACTTCCAAGCAGGTTGTGATTATTTCCCATCTTAATAAAAATGACACACAACTTTTTTCACCCCACATGTTCCTCCCACCTCAGTCCCATTCCTCTGCACTTCTTTTACAATAAAGCCCCTAAAAGAGTTGACAGCAAATCCTCTCCTCCAGTTCTCACTGGCCCCATCACTCATGGAAACAGATCCTCTCTCCATTAACCATTACCCTCACGTGCCTAAGTCAACCGTCAGACTCCCTCCCTGTTCCAGGCTTTGCTTCCCTTGGCTTCTGGACAGACCATCTTCTAATCTCCTTCCACCTCTGTGGCTGCTCCTTCTCAGGGCTCTGGCTGATTCCTCCTGACCTCCCCAGTCTCTAAAGTCTCGGGGTGTCTCAGCACCAGTCATTGGAGCCCACAGTGATTGCATCCAGTCTCAAGACTACACATCTCCGCTGGCCAAGTGACTCCTGAATTTAGGTCTCTATCTGGAAGCTCTAGCTTAAACTCCAGACACAGATTCAGCTGCTACTGGACACTCGCCTTGGATGTTGCAAAAAGCATCTCAGTTTGACTTGTCCAAAACTGAACTTCAAATTCACCTAGTAAGCCATGTAACATTCATTCACGGCCATGCAACCCACCTTTCTCTCACCTCCTCTCCCACAACTGACTGTGCTCCCGACTGGAGACTCTGTGGTGTTCCTCCCTATGCAAGCCCACACTCTTCTCAAGAAGGGCCTTTGCATTGACCGCTCCACCTGCCGGGAACATGATTTCCCAGAACCTCACTCCCTCTTTCTTTAGGTCTTATCTCCTAGTCAGAGGTGCGTTCCCTGGATCTCCTATACAAATTAGCAACACTTTCCCACCCACTGTGTGCCTTTGCCCATATTTTAATATTTTGCATAGCAATTGATCTCTGGGCCAGGGAGATCCCCTGGAGGAGGAAATGGCAACCCACTTCAATATTCCTGCCTGGAAAATCCCATGGACAGAGGAGCTTGGCAGGCTACAGTCGGACATGACTTAGCGACTAAACCTCCACCACCACACCATCCAAATACAGTACATTTACTTGATTTGCCTGCCTTTCTGCACTAAAATGTGATATTCAAGGAGGCAGGTTCCTTGTTACCATGGCTCACTACTGTATCCTCCATGCCCAGAAAAGGGACAGGCAAGTATTTAGTGCACATCATGTATTTCTTGAATGTGTTTAGTCACTTGTGAATCATAGCAACAGCCTTAACAAAACAATGACCAAACTCAGTTACTAGCTTTTATTATGAAATACAAAATTGAAGAATTGAAATGAACCTCAGGGGTCATTGCTTTGTCCACTGGAATCACGCCAGGAATTGAATATATGGAATCTCCAATTCAGAGAATGGTGCCTGGAGTTCAATACTCTTAACAAGGACACAGGTGAGTAACGATCAGCCAGGTATGGGGGCCAACAATGTGTTACCGCCTCTCTGTAATGTAGCACCGCTGTCTAGAACCACACTGACAGGTAGTCACGTGTCTGCCAGGCACTTCAGTGACGTGCAGCTCATTACATTATGCTCTGAATTGTCCCAGGTTCAGGGCATTCATTTTGGAATGTGCTTTCTTTCTCAGTTTGATTCGGTAAATACTTTTTGAGGACCTACCCTGGGCCTGGCACGATGCTCTATCCTAGGATGAAGGAGTAATAAGAAAAACTCAGTGCCTGTGCTCAGGGAGATTCCAGGCAACGAAATAGTTCACAGTCCTCACGGTTGCCCAGGAGACCTCACCAGATCTTGCCGGGAAAGCCCGCTCCCATGAACCTGCTTGTTAAATATCTGAAGTATGGTAGAGTGTGCTCTATGTGGAGCCCATGGCATACTTCCTCTGGGATGGTGGGCAGGCGGGAGGTATATCCCCCTGGAATTCTCTAAGCCTTGCTCATATGACATGACTTCCCCACCATGGGAGCGTCTCAGGGTCCCAGTGAAAGTTAATATCCAGCCTTCATACCATCTTCCAATAAAGTACCAATCAACCATCTAATTTTCAATTTCCATACATATCAGCATTACCCATGTCTTAATACACACAGCAAACACTGAACTGCAGCCACACCTGCCCATTTAGCCCAGAGAATTAGTCATGTTCAACTGTCTGTGACCCCATGGACTCTAGCCTGCCAGGCTCCTCTGTCCATAGAATTCTCCAGGCAAGAATACTGGAGTGGGTTACCATCCCCTTCTCCAGGGGATCTTCCCAACCCAGGGATCGAACCCAGGTCTCCTGCATTGTAGGCAGATTCTTTACCATCTGAGCCATCAGGGAAGCCTAAAGACCTGTGAAAATAACTCATAGTAAAACTTGTATTACATGATTTCACAGTTCCCTAAAACATTAAAAACTCTAGAAGAGCCAACATCATACAGTGAGATATGCACTTGATAAAGATTTTTCTTGGCACTCCAGTATACCCTGCTCTGTCTAATCAGGGCCTCTGACTGCTAGCATCCAACTGAAGTTTTAAAACAATCAGGTTTTCATCCCTGACAATAATCCTTAAAAAATGCTGGGCTTGCAAGTTTGGAAAACATGGGCAACAGTCTGCAACTGCCAAAATTAACTCAAACTTCATCTCCTTCACTGACAAAATGGATTTCATGAAGAAATGAGCACGAGTGTAGACCGGAAAAAACATTCACACACCATTTCCTGAACTCTGATTTATAGGAAGAGTCTTAGCAGCCTCACCGCAGAGCATTAGCACGCGCCTAAGGAGCCTGCCCGCCACACCTCTTGGTTTCTGGACAGAATGGAGATTTGAACTGCTCAGTCTTAAATCTCCTCTCCCCGAGGAGGCTGCCAGGCTTGGAAATCAATGAACTGCCCAGACGGAGATGAGACCGTAAGAGTCACAGCGGAAAGCCTCAGACTCTTAAGTGCCAAGTTTTGTTCAAAACATCCCAATCCTTTCTGTTTCAAGTGCTCAGAAGGGCAGGCAGTGAGATGATCTTAGCCTTCAAATACCTGGCTATAAAAGAAGCCATCATTTTCTGATTCACCCAGATGTCACGATTTTGCCCCCAAGTGGATGTGTCTTGATTTGTGAAAAACAAACTTAACTCTATTAAATGTGTTTCTCTGCCTTCGGTGTGAGAAGAGAGTTCAGTGGTGCCCGGCCCACAGTGAGTGTTCAGCTTGTTTCTGGCATATTCACATTCAATTACTAAAGAACAAACAACTTCACAGGACAAGTATTTTTTTATGGCAGGTGGGCTCTTACTGCACAGGGACAATTCTATCCTGAAAAGCCCTCCCCCCAACTTGTTCCTGCCAAAAGAAAATGACCTGCACTGATGGGATGGGGAACGTGGGAGGCCAGGAACACTGGAAGCCCATAGAATCTGAGTGAGGGTGCGCACCCCGCCCCCACTGGGAGCCAGACATAAGCAGAGTGTATTTGCTTGCTGGGGCACCCAGAACAGAATGCTTCAGGCTTGGATGTTGGAACAACAGAAACTCCTGATCTCACAGTCCTGGAGGCTGGGGTCCAAGATACCAGCAGGGCTGGTTTCTCCTGTAGCCCTTCTCCTTGGTTCACAGAGGTCAGCCCTCTTGCTACCCCTTCACATGGTCATCCCATTATGCACGGGCTCCCCACCATCTCTCTGTGTATCCTCATCTCATCTTAAAAGGACCCCAGTCAGAGGGCATCAAGGCCAGCCTGACAGCCTCACTTTATCACTCTTTAAAGGCCCTGTATCTCCACGTGCAGCCACATTCTAAGGTCCCTGGAGGTCAGGCTCCCACGTATGAGTCTTGGGGACACAGTTCAGCTAATAACAGGGGACTGGGCCAGCACAGTTCGTGGATAAGGCCCCGAGACTGCAGTTCTCACAGTGTCGATCCGAGCCCCTGTGGGCATGAGAACGCTGATATCCAGAGGAGGAGGAGATGGTGGTGAAGACGGATAGGAAACTTGGCTAAGTCTCTGTAGCTCAGTCTGTTCACTACAAAACAACCAAACCAAGGTGTGTATTTAAACACTCAACAGACTCCTAAACAAAGCTTCGCTCTCACCGTCATCATCACCAGCCATGCCGATATCCTGGCCACCAGAGCCCAGCAAAAAAGGGGATTTGGTCCAGGGTTCCTGGGAGAAAGTTGGATGCAGGGCCAGCCTGGAAGCATGGACAGGGGCACCTTCCCACCTGGGCTTGAAGGCAAGTTAGGGACCCACTCAGAAGCCACAAGAAAGGGCAGTTTGAGCGGTACAGTTATGGATGTTGGCCACCCTGATGAAGGAGAGAAGGACCATCCCTGGAAAATTCCCTGCCCGTCGAGTCCCTGGGTGATGCCTTTTCATCTGGGTGCCCACATCAGATGCCTCATGCTGTGCACTGGGCAGGACCCCCACCACTCACAGAGGCATCCCCAGCACCTTGCTCCTCCTCGGCCTCCTCTGCCTCCTCCTTCCTCTAGCTTCCACTGGAAGAAGGTGTGGGGAGGGCAGGACTGGCAGTGGGAAGGAATGGGGTGAGCGGGCTGGGGAGCCAACCCAACTCCCCACACACAAAGGCCGAAGAAGAGGAGCAGATGCCAGCTTGAGTTCTGAGACTGGCTCATGAAAAAGTTGTTGCTATTGTTCAGTCACTCAGCTGTGTCGGACTCTTTGCGACCCCATGGACCGTGGCACGCTTTACTATCTCCCAGAGTTTGCTTAAGCTCATGTCCATTGAGTCAATGATGCCATCCAACTGTCTCATCCTCTGTCACCCCCTTCTCCTCCTGCCTTCAATCTTTCCCAGAATTAGGGTCTTTTCCAGTGAGTCAGTTCTTCACATCAGGTGGCCAAAGTTTGGAGCTTCAGCATCAGACCTTCCAATGAATATTCAGGACTGATTTCCTTTAAGATTGACTGGTTTGATCTCCTTGCAGTCCAAGGGACTGGTTTTATCTCAAGAGTCTTCTCCAACAACACAGTTTAAAAGCATCAGTTCTTCAGCACTGCATAAAACAAGTGAGCACTGCTAAAACTCAAGGGGTGTGACTCTTCCCTGCTAGTTGGAAAGTGGGGAAAATAAGCACACACAGAATGCCACTGGGAGTTGATATTTATGGTTTAGATAAAGCTTTCAATTGTCTAATTCTATTCTGGGACTGCCCTGGCAGATGAGCTTATTAGAGAAGGCAGCCAGTCCATTCTCCAGAAGGCCAAGTGTCAGTGGACGCATGAAGGCTATTTTCTGAGCATCTGTGCTTTTCCAAGAACTGGCTGAGGATCAGACACCTTGGCTCGCTCAGCTCAGCAATGGGCAGTTTCTCTAGAAGCAAATCAGGTCCACCATCCCTTACAAGGCTCCAGAATACTTAGACTAGTGACTCCGGAAACTTTTGGATAAACCGCCCCATCCAGGAAAATATATCTGATCTTGCATGCCCAGTCACTCAGTAGTGTTCAACTCTTCATGACCCCATGGACTGTAGCCTACCAGGCTCCTCTGTCCATGGGATTTTCCAGCAATAACAATGGAGTGGGTTGCCATTTCCTTTTCCAGGGTAACTTCCGAATCCAGGGATCGAATCTGCCTGTCTTGCATTGGCGGGTGGATTCTTGACCACTGGACCACCAGGGAAGCTCAATGTCTGAGTACTCAACCCCTATATGTGAATATACCTCTAACTTACATGCTAAGAGGTGGTTTGGTAAAGTGGTTCAGGGCACAGGGTGTGGGAATAGCCCACCACTTTTGAAATCCTGGCTCTGGCCTCATACAGTGTGTTGCTCTCCACACTGGGAATATCTGTGCCTCTGCTTACTCATCTGTAAAATGGAGACAATGAATGGTAAACTTTCATCTTTCCTAACAGCAGTCAGTAGCTCCAACAAACTAACCAGAACGTACAACCTATCTCTAGTGGGTCATCTTTTTTCTTCTAACAGCTGAAATTCTCTGGAAGATTTTTATCCAGGTAGGAAATTCAGTTTCTAGATTAACTATTCCAAACTATTTTTATAGGTAGCAAACTTATATCACTTTTGGTAGTAAAAATCAAATCATGATGGAAACATTTAAAACTATTATCTTTGGACTTCCCTGGTGGCACAGTGGATAAGAATCTGCCTGCCAATGCATGGGTAATAAGGTTCTATCACTGGTCTGGGAAGATTCCACATGCCACGGGGCAACTAAGCCCGTGTACCTCAAATACTGAGCCTGTGGCCTAGAGCCCATACTCTGCACGAAGAAACCACTGCAATGAGAAGCTCACACACCACCACTAGAGACCTCCTCGAGCAATGCCAAAGACTCAGCACAGCTACAAAAAGAAAAATCATCTTCAAAAAGACTCGCCATTGCAGGAGATCCTTTTGAAAGGTTGTTTCCAACTCAGGGTGTGCGACCCCATAGACGGCAGCCCACTAGGCTCCCCCATCCCTGGGATTCTCCAGGCAAGAACACTGGAGTGGGTTGCCATTTCCTTCTCCAATACATGAAAGTAAAAAGTGAAAGTGAAGTCTCTCAGTCGGGTCCGACTCTTAGCGACCCCATGGACTGCAGCCTACCAGGCTCCTCCGTCCATGGGATTTTCCAGGCAAGAGTACTGGACTGGGGTGCCATTGCCTTCTCCAAAATATCCCTTAAAGGACATTTATTAATTATATTCATTATTTCTTTCAATATCTATTAATGGCACGCTGCTGATGGACACTTGGAGTTGCAATAAAAGTCAGGAAATCTGAAACTGTGGCTTTCTGGGAAATAAAAGCAAGTAATTCATCTTCAGAGGTCTTGTTTTCATAAACAAACCAGACCGATGAAAACGGTGGCAGCAGCTGTAAGCAGCACATGCTGGAGAGCAGAGTGCATGCTCATTTGGCTGCAGAGTCTGCCCATCACTGGAGATTTCTATCCCGGGCAATCTCGAGAGACAGGCACCCACGTGATCTGGACCCACTTGCTTAGATGCGCCCTGCCCTCTCTTTTCTCCACCCTGTTGTCCTCATGTGAGGTTTTAAGATCATCCTTGTTTGCTTGCTGCTGCCTCCCATTCCATGGACAGAAGTGCCATGATTCACACCCCCAGCCCCCTTCCCAGCAGCATTTGGGTCGTTTCAAATCATTTGCTTTTACAAGCAACATGACAAAGAACAGCCTTGTGAGTTATTTTTCATAGTTTTGCCGAATGTAACTTTTGTGTTACAAAAAAAGGCTGAGCGTGGAAGAATTGATGCTTTCAAATTGTGGTGCTGGGGAAGGCTCTTGAGAGTCCCTTGGACTGCCAACAGATCAAACCAGTCAATCCCAAAGGAAATCAACCTTGAATATTCATCGGAAGGGCTGATGCTGAAGCTCCAATACTTTGGCCACCTGGTGCAAAGAGCCGACTCATTCGAAAAGACCCTGATTCGGGGAAAGATTGGAGGCAAAAGGAGAAGTAAGCAGAGGAAGAGATGGTTAGAGAGCATCACTGATTCAGTGAACGTGAATTTGAGCAAGCCCTGGGAGATGGTGGAGGACAGAGGAGCCTGGCATCCTGCAGTCCACGGGGTCGCACAACTTAGCGACTGAACAACAACAACTTTAGTGTAAATTCCTAGGAATGGGTTTCTGAGTCAAAGGGCAAACACATATGAATTTGCCTAGTCATTTCCAAACTCCCCTCTGTGGTTTTTGTAGGATGGAGTAACATTTTAATAGAAACTTCTCTTGTAACACAAATGCCTTCAAATGAGCTCTGTAAATTGCTCTTTCCCATCCTTGAATGAAATCTTGGCCAAAGCTATATTTTTCTAAGAGCTTTGTGGCAATACATTTATTTTCAGGTATTATAAGTCCTGTCCTGTTTAACATCAAATTTTCTATGTCTTGCACCCTTAAGGGCCTGCCTTAGGCTCAGGGTTTAGAGGGGGAGGGGAGGTGTGGCTGGATTTATCTCTATTCATTTCTATTTCCCCATCTTCCCTCGTGGCTCAGAGGTTAAAGCGTCTGCCTGCAATGCTGGAGATCCGGGTTCAATCCCTGGGTCGGGAAGATCCCCTGGAGAAGGAAATGGCAATCCACTCCAGTATTCTTGCCTGGAGAATCCCATGGACGGAGGAGCCTGGTAGTCTACAGTCCACGGGGTTGCAAACAGTCGAACATGACTGAGCGACTTCACTTTATCTTGATCACAATGGTGCCTCTGATTTTTCCAGAACTGAAACAGAAGGAGTGGAGAGGTAATAGGCATGAACGTTCTTGTTTGGCTTCGTGGTTGGCAGCTTCTGAATGTGGCTGATGTCGACACGCAGGGGTCTCCTCAGAACCACTGTCTCCTCCTCTCCACCCCCACCGTGGACTCCCACCTGCAGCTTCCTGGTGTAGGCAGAGCCCCTGCTAGCCAGTTGGCCACTTACTATTCCCTCCTTAGTGTCTAGCACTTGACAGTTGACACAGAGGTTGGCAAACTTTTTCCGCATGGAGCCAGGTAGTAAAAGTCTCACTCTTTGACAAGAGATGCTTTCCGTTTCGTGCACTCAAGTCTGCTGCTGTAGCATGAAAGCACCCTGGACAACCTGTGGACGAGTCACACGGCTGCATTCTAATGAAACCTTATTTAGAAAAAAGCAGATTTGGGTCACAGGCCTTAGTTTCTGACCCTTGGGATGCCACATACAAACTCCCTCTGGGGGTCCTCTCTTGTGGGGTCCTTCTGTGGTGACCAAGATCTAGGTTCCTGTAACAGGGACACACCGTGCCCACTGAAAATAAGCACCTTGTCCATACCAGCAATAAAGACAGTAGTGACAAAACTTTTAGACTTGCTCCTCTCTTCATTGAAGAGTCCAAGGAAAGGAAAAGACGGACAAATTGTCTGACACTAGTTTTTAATTATTATTAAGCTATTATTTACCACCCTCCAAACTTCTTCCCTGGTGGCTCATGGTAAAGAATCTACCTGCCAAGTAGGAGACCCAGCATTCAATCCCTGGGTCAGGAAGATCCCCTGGAGAAGGAAACAGCAACCCGCTCCAGTATTCTTGCCTGGTGAATCCCATGGACAGAGGAGCCTGGAGGGCTACAATCAATGGGGTCACAAAGGGTTGGACACAACTTAGCAACTAAACAACAATAATGAAATGTAAGATAATCATGATGATGCATCATTTGGAATGCTTTTGGCTGCAGCCCTGGGATTTCTTTGGAAGGAATGATGCTGAAGCTGAAACTCCAGAACTTTGGCCACCTCACGCGAAGAGTTGACTCACTGGAAAAGACTCTGATGCTGGGAGGGATTGGGGGCAGGAGGAGAACGGGACGACCGAGGATGAAATGGCTGGATGGCATCACTGACTCGATGGATGTGAGTCTGAGTGAACTCCAGGAGTTGGTGATGGACAGGGAGGCCTGGTGTGCTGCGATTCATGGGGTCGCAAAAAGTCAGACACGACTGAGCGACTGAACTGAACTGAAACAGAAAACTATAGATTTAGAGTGGATCAAACAAATAGGGGTTTATTTTTCTCCAAATCAAGAAGTCTTTTGAAATAGTTGGTAGTAGATCAAAATCCCAGGGAAAGTCGGTGTCAGATCTCTGCTTTTCTACCCCTGACCTCTTGTTAGAAGTCTTGTATTTTTATCAAAGGCAGGAAGGAGGAGAAATGATAATCCCAGCCACACCTGCCACCCTTATCAGGAAAACACACACTGCCCCTGAAATCCCCCAGGATACCACATTTAAGCCCCACTATCCATAGCTGTGTCCTCAGTCACAAAGCAAGCAACAGTGAAAAGATTCAGGCTGGAGAAAGGGGACTTGGGAAGGTGTTCCAGGTTGATCACCCAAATGGAAATATCTGCCACAGGTCAGGAAACAGAATCATGACCAGTGCCATCTTTCAAAAACTAGACACAGACGCACATGATGAGAAGATTCCCCGCACTCCATGTACACACAGACTTTAATTTCCAATCAGGCTTGCAATGTTTCGATATGAAAAGACAGCCACAGTCACCAGATACTTGAGGAAAGCCTCTAGGTGAGATACAGAGACCCTGACAAACACCTTGAGAGAGGGAGCCCAGGAGAAACAGAGGCAAGGCGGGAAGATGAAAGAAAACTTCAAAAAAATCACAATTTTTCTCAGAGTAATGCATCTTTGAAACAAGAATAGGATACAACCAAAAGAGCAACATTCAGAGGAAAAGGAACTGCTCTTGAAAACTAAAATTAAGATAGCAGAAATGAACATGGAATGTCGAATCAAAAGACAAAGAGATGAGAAATAGGAGAGACCACACAGAAAGGAGCAGCATCTGGTAACAGGAGGTCCAAAAGAGAGAACAGTTACTAAAAAATTTCTCAGAACTGAATGGCATGAAATTCTAGACTGAACAGACACACCAAGCATCCCAGCATAAACAAGACACACCAGCATGAAGTTTCAGAATACCGGGTCTAATAATATCACACTTATCTCATATTTAATTCACATACAAAAAAAAAGAAATCACAATTGCATTAGGCTTCTTAACAGCATCAAAGCAAAAGGTAATGTAAAACTAGCTTCAAGACTCTGAGGGAACTTCAGTAGAAAACTCTAAAGTAAACACACACAAAAAACTATTAGAATTAATGAATGAATTCAGCACAGTTGAATAATAGGAGATTAATATACAGATATCTGCTGCTAATGAACTAGCAGAAAGTTTTAAAAATCCCATTTAAAATTACATCAAAAGAATAAAATACCTAGGAAAAAATTAACCAAGGAAGTGAAAGACCTACACTCTGAAAATTATGAAACACTGATGAGGGAAACTGAAGATGATACAAAGGAAATGGAAAGACATCCAGAGTTCTTGAACTGGAAGAATTAATACTGTCAAAATGGCCATAGTCCCCAAAGTAATCTACAGACTTATACAACCCCTATCGGAATACCCATGATATTTTTCCCAGAACTGGAACAAATAGTCCTAAAATTCAGATGGAATCACAGAAGACCCCTAATTGTCAAAGTATCTTAAGAAGAGAACAAAGCTGGAGGAATCACCTTCCCAAACTTCAGACTGTACTATAAAGCTATAGTAATCAAAACAGTGAGGTAAGAAGGCTGAGCACTGAAGAATTGATGCTTTTGAACTGTGGTGTTGGAGAAGACTCTTGAGAGTCCCTTTGGACTGCAAGGAGATCCAACCAGTCCATTCTGAAGGAGATCAGCCCTGGGATTTCTTTGGAAGGAATGATGNTCAACTCTTCCCATGAGGTGGCCAAAGTACTGGAGTTTCAGCCTCAGCATCATTCCTTCCAAAGAAATCCCAGGGCTGATCTCCTTCAGAATGGACTGGTTGGATCTCCTTGCAGGCCAAGGGGCTCTCAAGAGTCTTCTCCAACACCACAGTTCAAAAGCATCAATTCTTCGGCGCTCAGCCTTCTTCACAGTCCAACTCTCACATCCATACATGACCACAGGAAAAACCATAGCCTTGACTAGATGGACCTTAGTTGGCAAAGTAATGTCTCTGCTTTTGAATATACTATGTAGGTTGCTCATAACTTTCCTTCCAAGGAGTAAGCATCTTTTAATTTCATAGCTCCAACCACTAGGGAAGCCCAGAAATACTAGAGTGGGTAGCCTATCCCTTCTCCAGGGGATCTTCCCAACCCAGGAATCGAACTGGGGTCTCCTGCATTGCAGGTGGATTCTTTACCAACTGAGCTATCAGGGAAGTCCCCTGCTAGAATGGCCCTCATCAAAAAGTCTACAAGTTACAAATATTGGCAAGGATGTAGAGGCAAGGAAACCTGTGTACACTGTTGGTGGGAATGTAAATTGGTACAGCCATTGTGGAAAACAGTATGGAGGTTCCTCAAAATACAAAACATAGAATTACTATATTATCCAACAATCCCATTCCTGGGCATATGTCCAAAACAAGCAAAAACAGTAATTTGAAAACATATAAGCACCCAATGTTCATAACAGCATTATTTACCAAAGCCGAGATCTAGAAGCAACTCAAATGTCCATCAACAAAGTAATGGATAAAGATGATGTGGTATGTGTTATACATATTATGTACACACAGGCAAATACACTGGATTATTACTCATCCATAAAAAGAATGAAATTTGGTTGGCCATTTGCAACAACACAGAGGGGCCTGGAGATTATCATGTTTAGTGAAATAGGCTAGAGAAAGACAAGCAGTGCATGAAATGACTTAGATGTAAAATCTAAAAAACAAAACAAAGGAATATATATAACAAAACAGAAACAGATTCACAGATACAGAGAACATACCAGGGGTTACCAGTGGGGAGAGGGAAGTGGGGATGGGCAAAATCAGGGAAGGGAATTAAGAGACTAAAAACTACTATGTATAACATAGATAACCAACAGGATATATTTTGTATAGCAGAGGGAGTTATAGCCATTAGCTTATAATAACATTTAACAGAGTATAATATGTAAAAAAATACTGAATCACTATGATGTATATCTAAAACAAATATGATATTGTAAATCAACTACACTTCAATAATAAAGAAAAAAAGTGGAGTTTCTCTATTCACTCTTGGGTGCAGATCAGAGGAGGTGCTGATCCAAGGAGCCACAGGAAATGGGAAGTGACTCCCAGTGGCCACTGGCTGTGCTGACCCCCAGAACTGGCCCCCAACCCCACACACAGAGCTCTGGTGAATCTGGGTTGGAGCATGAGGCCCAGATTTGAGGTTCAGCAGGTCCCTTCCTCCCTGGAGACCTGAACATAAGTACTGGGATTTCTGTTCTGCAGCCAGCCTCATGGTTCATAAGCCTAGGACAGTGAGCGTTCAAAGAGGCAGAGATGAGCTGGTTTCATCTGCAGCGTCCACTCAGACATGGAGGGGAAGGTAAGGACCCCGCCTCTACCAACAGCCCAGCCACTGGGCACTGCAGTATCTCCTGTTTGGGTGGAGTGAGCAAGGAGGGGGAATGGAAGTCACCCATGTCTTACGGGATGAATGAGCCAAAATGCGCATACACTTACTGATCAAAGGATGGCAGAAAACATTTTATATTTTTTGCAATTTGTGTATACTAAAGAATTGATGTTATGGAGACCATAAGCAAACTGTCACATAGGGAATTCTTAAACACACATGGGAGCCACCCTTGGGTGAACGTGTTTATGGATCAGATGACATGTCAGTGTCCATGGACCAGGAACTTGGCAGTTTTGTGACCTTGGCAGCTCCACTCCTCCACATCACAAGGCGTCAGCCACTCAAAGGGTTTTGAAAATCCTTATGTTCAGAGTATTTGATCTTCAAAGGAAGTTTTGTGGTTGTTTTTAACCTCAAACAAAATCTCCCTTTGCCCCCCAACCATTTTCTCCCCGTGCTTACAAAAGTCACATCTTCCTCTTCCAGAAAAAAGTTCAAAGTACACATAGGAATGAGAGGCTCACTCAGGACTGACTCACAGAGGCTTTCGTGAGTTAGATTCTAGAACACTCCAGGAAGTTAGGATTTGGGAAGCAGAGCTTTAAAACTCTGCTTTGTGACTCCTGGGCCAAAATGATGCTCTTTAGTGCATTTGGTGGTAGAGAGTAATCATTCTTTTATTCCTCACGTATTAGCCCAGCCTGGGCCAGCCTTGGTTCCAGGCAGGAGGGGTGTAGTGGCCCCAGTACACTGTGCTCAGGCCAATGGCTCTGTGCTCCCGAAGCCTCCTGGGACACAGCCTGACAGCTTCTCTGCCAGTGGCTGCAGGACCACAAACGGGACCTGCGCTGGCCCTCACCCAGGACCCACAGGAGTGGGCAATAAATGCCCAGCTCCCTCTTCCTTCAACTGGAACAGCTGAGTCTAGGCACCGTTCCCTCTCAAGAGATCCTGGGGGACTGAGCCCACCACCCACGCCTGTAACCTCTCCCTCCCAACACGTCCTCTCCCTGCACTGCCCCAACCTCTGTGCACCATTCCTGGGATCACCTCTGGAGTGAACTGCCCACCTCACATCCTTTCTCTGTTTCCAAGGGAACCCAACCCAAGGCACCACCTAAGTGGTTGCCTGTACCCTGCCTCCCCCCCAGGCACCCCGAGTTTAACTTCCCTTTCTAACTCAGAAACTCTCCTCCACAACCATATTTAACTCCCCTCCCCCAACTCCTCACACCCTGCACATCCTTGGCCTAAAGCATTAGAGTAACGTTTTCACACTTTGCAAGGCCTTTATTCTAGTAAAATTGAATCTCAAAGCACAATTTAAAAACAGATGAAGGTGAATCAGCTCTTCCTGTCCAGATGCTAAGCTGACTCTCTGCAACCCCAGGGACTGGAGCACACCAGGCTTCCCTGTCCTTCACTATCTCCCAGAGTTTGCTCAAACTCATGTCCATTGAGTCAGTGATGCCATCCAAATATCTCATACTTTGTCACCCTGTTCTCCTCCTGCCCTCAGTCTTTCCCAGCATCAGGGGCTTTTCCAATGAGTCAGCTCTTGGAATCAGCTCCATATATACATGTATCCCCTCCCTCTCAAGCTCAGCCCCTCCATCCCAACCCTCTAGGTCATCACAGAGCACCAAGCTCAGCCTCCTGTGCTATACAGCAAAGCAATTACACTCCAATTACAAGCTTTTTAAAAAATAAAAATTAAAAAAACAAAACTTTATGTTTCTGAGGAAATTTTGGTAACAATAAAGAAAACAAGAAATTTCTCTTAAAAAAAACAACAACAAAACAGATGAATGAGGAATTGCATCAAAAACCGGGCACATCAGAGTGACTCCCCATGGCCCAGATGCTGGTGCTGTGTGCTCTCCGGCCACAGCCTTCACCTGTCTGGTTTCATCCTGGAACGTGGGCCCCCTTTCTAAAGGGGTCTTTATCCATGCCCATCACCAGGCTGATACTGTACCTCATCACCAAACATTCTGTTTACTGTCTTTACAATCTATTTTCTCAGTAAGCACATACATTCTAGAAAAACAAGGGCTGTCTTGGAGTTGTCTGTCCCATTTCAGGGCTTGGAATAAGGCCTGGTATACAGTAGGTGCATAATAAATAAGCCAAATGAAGGAATAAATCACGGTCATCCTTTGAATCTAGTTCAAGATTCTTTCATCTCTTCAGTCCCCAGGCACTTGAGTTAGAAGTGCCTCACGGCATCTGGCAAGAAGAACTAGGACATTAGGAACAAGACGGCCCACAAGCACAGGCCTGCTGCCACTGCCCGCTCCTGCCCACACGGATGCTTCTGACGGACAGTCCCCCTACCGCTCTGAGCAGTCAGTCGCCACCAGGCCTGCTGAGTTGCAGTGCTGAGTTGCCAGGATTTCAGATCCCCAGTACTCCTGGCTTTTGGAAGCAGATAATATTTTGTTGGGGGAGGGGCTCTGTCCTGTGCATTCCTGGGCTCCACCTACCAGATGCCAGTACCACCCCCCAAACTGTGACAGCCAAAACATCTCGGAAGCAGAAGATATTAAGAAGAGGGGGCAAGAATACATACACAGAAGAACTATACAAAAAAGGTTTTCATGACCCAGATAACCACGATGGTGTGATCACTCACCCAGAGCAAGACATCCTGGAATGTGAAGTCAAGTGGGCCTTAGGAAGCATCACTATGAACAAAGCTACTGGAGGTGATGAAACTCCAGTTGAGCTATTTCAAACCCTAAAAGATAATGCTGTGAAAGTGCTGCATTCAATATGCCAGCAAATTTGGAAAACGCAGCAGTGGCCACAGGACTGGAAAAGGTGAATTTTTATTCCATTCCCAAAGAAAGGCAATGCAAAAGAATGCTCAAACTACTGCACAATTGCACTCATCTCAAAGGCTAGCAAAGTAATGCTCAAATTCTCCAAGCCAGGCTTCAACAGAACATGAACCATGAACTTCCAGATGTTCAAGCTGGATTTAGAAAAGGCAGAGGAACCAGAGATCAAATTGCCAACATCCGCTAGATCATGGAAAAAGCAAGAGAGTTCCAGAAAAACATTTATTTCTGCTTTATTGACTATGCCAAAGCCTTTGACTGTGTGGATCACAATAAACTGTGGACAATTCTGAAAGAGATGGGAATACTAGACCACCTGACCTGCCTCTTGAGAAATCTGTATGCAGGTCAGGAAGCAACAGTTAGAACTGGACATG
>SJYQ01104341.1:18618-53960 GCA_006410935.1 Redunca redunca | reverse complement strand
GACCATTTCTAAAGTCTTTATGAATTTGTTACAGTATTGTTTCTGTTTTATGTTTTGGCTTTTTGGCCCTAAGGCATGTAGGATCTTAGCTTGGCGACCAGGGATTAAACCTGCACACTTTGCATGGGAAGGCAAAGTCCCAACCACCGGACTGCCCAGGAAGTTTCTGCTTTAGTGAAGATGACCACTGTTGTCTTGAAGACAGCAGGCAGCAAACAAGTGTTACTAGAACCATTTGTAACAACTTCTTATCTGTGCTGGAAGAGTGCCCCAGATGGTGGCACCATCAAACAAACAAATGGTTATGTGTTGGCAACAAGGTAACCACAGGATGGGTGAGGAAGCCCCAGAAACTTTGGCAAACAGAAAAGTGAAATGTCTGCTGAATCTTATCATCTAAAATATGGCGCTTAGATGTGTATGTCTCTTAAACTTTCATTTTCCTAGTAATTCATTTTCATTGATTTACAAATTACTGCTCAGGACAGACTGCAAATTTCAAAAGGACGCAGTCAGCACAGAGATTTTTGAAGAGCAGGCTTTAGAGCTCTTGCTCTGCAGAAAGTTTATACCACCTTTCCAAATTGCCAAATGCAAGCATCTGGAACACAGCTTGCTGGAGGTAGAGATTTCCTAAACAGTCAGCAAGCATGCTAAGTCACTTCAGCCATGTGTGACTCTTTGGGACCCTATGGACGACAGCCTGCCAGGCTCCTCTTCCATGGGATTCTTCAGGCAAGAATACTGAAGTAGGATGTCATTTCCTCCCTCAGGGGATCTTCCCCACCCAGGCTATGAACCCACGTCTCTTACATCTCCTGTGTTGGCAGGCAGGTTCTTTACCACTAGTGCTGCTGCTGTTGCTGCTAAGTCGCTTCAGTCATGTCTGACTCTGTGCCACCCCATAGACGGAAGCCCACCAGGCTCCCCCATCCCTGGGATTCTCCAAGCAAGAACACTGGAGTGGGTTGCCATTTCCTTCTCCAATGCATGAAAGTGAAAAGTGAAAGTCTACCTCACACTTAAACAACCAGGCTTCAGGAAGAGGAAAGAATCTGCTGCTTCTGCTCAGGAAATCACACGGCAGCGGAAACTGTCTCTGTCACGGCCTGCAAACAGTGTCCCAGGGCTGAGACCAGGCCGGCCACTGAAGGGGCAGGGGTGGGAGATGCAATAACGGGCAGACTTCCAGGCCTCGGTGCAGACTGTCCTATCTGGTCGGTCTGGACTGGGTCTTGGGAATCTGAATTTTTAACCAACCCTACAAAGTGTGCTTGCTTCCCAGGTGGCTCAGTGGTAAAGAATCTGCCTGGGTCGGGAAGACCCCCTGGAGTAGGAGCTGGCAACCCGCTCCAGTATTCTTGCCTGAAAAACCCCATGGCCAGAGGAGCCTGGAGGGCTACAGTCCATGGTGTTGCAGAAGAGTCAAGCACAACTGAGGGACTGCTGCTGCTGCTAAGTCGCTTCAGTCGTGTCCGACTCTGTGCGACCCCATAGACGGCAGCCCACCAGGCTCCTCTGTCCCTGGGATTGAGGGACTAAACAACAACAAACAGGTGTGTTTGGTTCCCACCCCAGCCCCCTGTGGCCGGCTGGTTTACAAAGCAAGGACTCCAGTTTTGGCCTTCCAACCAGCACCATGCGGCCGGCCTGATTCCCATGGCTTGAATCAGGTTCCACGTCTTCACAGACCCCAGGTGGCGCACCTGCAAGCAGCTGCTGAAAATTAGAGCTATCAGAAGGGCTCACAAACAAAACAGATTATAATCACTGAGCCCTGGGGCTTCTAGAAGGCATCTCAGGTCACGCAATCCAATCCCCTAATTTACACGGGACGAAACTGAGGCCCCGAGCGGCTGGAGAACTTGCTCATCCACACCAGTATTTGGTGAGCAGACTTTCCGGGACCAGCACCAGAAACGCCTAATTCCCCAAGGCTGACAAGCGGGAGACGTGGTGGCTTGTCAGGCTGAGAAAAGCTAATGAATTTCCCCAGGAGACAGCTCAATGTAGCGAAGATGGCTCTGAATGTTCCCTCTGCAGCTTGGGGAATCCACACCTCCTTCACAAAGCAGCAGCTTCCCAATTCCGGCAGCGCATCCTGCCTTGAAAGGGAGTCAGAGCTGATTATCCCGCTCCCCTGAGGCTGCCTGGAAAACTTGGATTCAGTGCTTTCCCCCCACAGTGCCACTTTCTGAAGGGGCTGCTCTGTGGTTGTTCTCTTGGGCTTCTGGTGCAGGGTTGGCAGGGCAGACAAACTGAAGCAGTTTTCACCCCCCTCCCAAGAAGGCCATTTATCCAGCACAGGGCTGAGGTGGGCTGGAGGTCCACAGGGTCCCTGCTATTGTTCTGTTAGTAGCTCTGCTGCTGCTGCTGCTAAGTCGCTTCAATCGTGTCTGACTCTGTGCAACCCCATAGACGGCAGCCCACCAGGCTCCTCCGTCCCTGGGATTCTCCAGGCAAGAACACTGGAGTGGGTTGCCATTTCCTTCTCCAAGTTAGTAGCTCAGTCCTGTCCAACTCTTTGTGGCCCCATGGACTGTAGCCCACCAGGTTCCTCTGTCTATGGGGATTCTCCAGGCAAGGATACTAGAGTGGGTTGCCATGCCCTCCTCCAGGGGATCTTCCTGACCCCGGGACTGAACCTGCGTCTCCTGCATAGCAGGCAGATTCTTGACCATCTGAGCCTGCGGGGTCCTTAGGAGGGCTGGGTACAAATCCTCCTGTGTGTCTTCGGACGAGCGTGAGATGGAGTGAGAGGTTCCCACTGCCCTTTGTGATGAAGCCAGCCCAGGGCACCACCCCTTAACACTGCAGACAGTCCTCTTCATCTTCCTAAACCAGCAGGACTGAGATTGTGTGTTTCCACATAACAGGTATATGAGGCACCGTATAATAAAACTTGGAAACACTCAACCTGATACCTGTGCAGGGCAGCAAGCATTCACTCAGAAACAAACCTACTAGTTTTGTTTCCCCCCTGTGGTGATGTTAGCCCTCCAATAGTCTCTTTACTCTTCGAGAACTCTAAGAGCAAAAAAACAAACTATTTTTTATTAAGTAGTGATAGATTAAAAAAAAAAGTCAAATAGTCCATCTGGGCCAGGAGATGAGGAACGGAAGCCACGTGACAGCCAGTCCAACCGTGTGTCACACACACATTTCCCACAGCTTGGGAAATGGCCCAGAATATGGCACACACACCCTTACTCACACTGCGTGTGTGCATGCAATCCAACTCTCTGTCACCCCATGGACTGTCGTCTGCCATGCTCCTCTGTCCATGGGATTCTTCAGGCAGGAATACTGGAGTGGGTTGCCATGCTCTCCTGCAGGGAATCTTCCCAACTCAGGGACTGAACCTGCGTCTCCTGTGTCTCCTGCACTGGCAGGCACATTCGTTACCACTAGCGCCACCCGGGAAGCCCTACTCACACTGTACCATCACGGTGATGCACAAGGCACGGAAGCCCAGGTGGGCCATCCACCTGCCTCACAGGTGTGTTCCGGTTCCCAGGTGGTATCTAGTGTCACTATTGAACAATGATTCCAGTGTCAACACCCAGCCTGGGCTGGGCAGGCAGAGCAGAGTGTAAGGAGGGACCTGTGACAGATGGCAGGGGAGCCAAGTGTATGCAGAAGGCCCATTGTTCGTCCTAAACAGGAGCTCTCAGGCTCAAGGGAGCAGTGGCTTGCTCACCATCAGATAAGACCCAATGCCTCCCCCTGCTGCCCTCTGCTTGGGGCCGGGGCGAGAGTCAGCAGCCATGACCCCCAACCTCAGCCCAGGTGGACCCTGAATTCAGAACCAAAGGCTTGACCTGCTCCTTTCAGTGTCTGAGACATAAAATAAACCTCAAGGCATGCTGCTCCACCCCACAGGGAAGGAAAAGTGGTGTCACCTCTAAAGTCCTCTCCTCAGGTCCAACACAGTCCACTGTGGACACAGCCCAACGTGGAGAAGAAATCAACCATAGCAGTGGCTCAACTAGACCTTCCTCTTTTAGTTTTAGCTACACTGAGTTCAGCGATCATTCTAGGAGCAAACAGGAAGCCCAGAGGAGGTCAAGCCACTTGTGACGACAGAGGAAGTCAGGCAGAAGTCAAAAAAGGGCTGTGGATGCTTCACGGAAAAGCACGTGTATTTCATATCCTACAGATTCCATTGAAAGGGGAGGACAGATGCCTTCCAAAGTCTTTACGACACGAAATGCAAGCTTACAACAGGAGTATTTGTGAGTCATAGGTATTTTAACACCAGTGATCCGAGCCTGCCTAAGTGGGTTTTTCCCAGGTTATGCAATGATTCCAGCAATTCTGGAATTAATGCAACATGACAAGAGACATTTTAAAATTTTAAGTGATTACCCTCTAGTGAGGAAACAGACAATGAAATACAGAAAATAACCCCAAACCTTCCCCTCCTCGACCCCCTGCCCTGTCCCACAGCGCAATACTGTGTCACAGATTCTGCGTCAGCATAGCACCAAAACCACCATGTGCTGCGGCCTTTGATGAAAATTACACTTGAATTCCAAATTAAAATAATAGGCCATTAAAAGATGGGAGAGAATGAAAGGAAAAAGATCCGCAGAATGATAAACTTAGAATGAACTTGAGTGGATTAAATTACATGTCCCTCTGAACCACCACCAAAAAAAAAATGTTAAAACCGTGAACCCATGACCTGTCTTGAGAGTTAAAATCAAGCCACAATGAAGTTGGGCTGGGTCAGGCCAGGTCCTAATCCAATGACGGCTGTTCTCATAAGAGGAAGCAGATCTGGACGTAGAAACGCACATGGGGTCTGGGGTGGGGGAGTGGTGTTACAGGAGGACAGAGGAAGGGATGGGAGGATGCAACTAGGAGGCAAGGAGCAACACGGGCTGCCTGGAGCCACCAGCAGCTGGAAGAGGCAGGAAGGATCCACCCTCAGAACCTCTGGAGGGAGTGCAGCGTGCTGACACTTTGTTTCTGAACTCCTGGCCTCCAGAACTGTGAGAGAGCACCTTTCTATCTTCCTAAGTCACCTAGTTTGTGTTCTTCCCTTACAGCAGCTGCAGGAAACTTAAAATATTATCAACCAGTGGGGAAAGGGAAGCACAGGGAGGTTGTCACCTGCCCATCGCCACGTATGAAATACGGCTAGGACCCAGGTCACTGCAGTGACTCCAGGATGCTTCCCACTATGCCCAAGTCATTCACAGACAAATGAAGGTGGTTCTTTAAAAACAAAAGTCGTTGCAGGGACTTCCCTGGTGGTCCAGTGGCTAAGAGTCCATGCTCCCATTGCAGGGGGGCAAGGCTGAATTCCTCATCAGGGAACTAGATTACCAACTAAACATCCTTCCTGCGACAACTAGGAGTTTGCACATCACAACTACATGTTGTAACTAAAGATCCCTGATGCCTCAAGACCCAGTGCAGCCAAATAAATAAACAAACATTCTGGTGGTCGGGGGAAAGTCACTGCAGTTCAAATAGCAGCGCGCACAGCAGTGAAATCTTCAGACTGTGGACCCAGGCAGACCTGATGGTTAAAGTCAGCCCAGCCACTCACCAGTGTGGCCAGGGACAAATGACCTGGCTTCTCTGAGCCTCAGTTTCCCCGTCTGAAAACTGAGTCAAACAACTGTACGTACTTCACAGGGCTGTTGGAAAGTGAGAATGAAGTAATCTGGGCAAAATGCTTAGCGTGGTGTTCAGCACCCAATCAGCCTGAAATCAAGGTTAGCTACCAATACACAGTTGTTAACAATTTCTCAGGTTCTGCCTCTCCAAGCTGTTTGGAGCAGATTCCTGGGCCTGGTATTTCATGGTCCTCTGTAATAAGACCTTTGATGTGGAATTATTATTCCAAATCTCAGGAAGGGCAACTTCCCCCACCTCAAGGAGCTAGTGGGAACCTGGCTTTGGTTTCTGGCTCTTTCCATGCGAGTCATCCATCCTGACTTCACTGTCTTTAGTCATTTACCTTCTCAATTTGTTCCATCAAATTTCTTCTTGCTGGCCTTTTTCCAGCCTCCCCTGAAATGAGTTTAATGTAATTTGGGGACACTGGGTGGCTTGTTCTGAAAAAGGCAAACCTTTAAATTGTATATGAAGGATACATCGTATCTTCAGTCCAAAATCTTTCAGGTAACAGTGAACTGAGAAGCCAATGAGCCCATGTGCTATGATTGAAATGTGCAACCCCTAATAATTTGTGAGCTCTTTACCTTCAAATGTTTAAACCCCAAAATCACTTTGCTGTCTGTTTTATCCATATTAGTGGAGATGACAGAAAATCTTTCAACAAAAACCCAAAAGCCTTTTTGAAGCCATTACCAAGTACAAAGCCTCAGACCTTTAGCTTCTCTAGTTGGATTTATTGTGTCAGCATGAAAGTCTTTTTTAAAAAAATAATGGAAATTGCTGTAATTATAATCACTTTAGAACACCAGTATTATTATTAATAAGACCAAATTACATGGTTCAAGCAGCTGCTGGTTCTCTCCTGTTAGAAGGAAGTCATGTAATGGTATCAGAGCCCCAGCTCTCATCTCCATGCCAACATGGGGCTGCTCACATATGGGCTTCCGGGTGGACGCCTGTGATGTCTTGGAAGGGTGTCAGGCCAAAAGAGGCACCCCAGTTCTTGATTAAAGTACCCAGGGACTGAACACATTCCCAGCCTTTCCCAGGAGACAGCAAGGAGCACGGGGCTCTGGTTCCTGTTGAATCTTCGTGTACGGTCTCTCCCATGCATGCCTGGATCCAGTTATTCAGGATGCCGAGGCTTGAGCCTCACCCTGAAGGAAGGGGATGCACAGAGGGGTGGCTGGGGCTGGGAGAGTCCAGTCTGGGTCATATGTTAAGTTCCTAATACCTGAGCGTGCACAGTTCAGGAATCTCTGGTTGATGAGAGAAACAAGAGGCCAAAAACCAAAGAAAATAAGTCAGAAGGGAGGAAGGGAAGGGACCAGGTGTTTGCCAGATCACTGAGAACTTGGGTTCTGGAGTCCAACGGCCTGGGTTCAACTTGTGGTGCTTTC
This sequence comes from Redunca redunca, assembly GCA_006410935.1. Lineage (NCBI taxonomy): Eukaryota > Metazoa > Chordata > Mammalia > Artiodactyla > Bovidae > Redunca > Redunca redunca. The sequence goes on along the minus strand of SJYQ01104341.1, from coordinate 46,926 downwards.
CAGAGCTTTGCTTTTGCCTTGTCCCATTGCCGTGGGAAAGCCACTCAACTCCAAACTTCAGTTGTGCTGTCTACTAGATGGGGGTAAGAACTTGGGGCCCTTTTGAGGATGCCTGGGGAAGGCACCTGTAAGGCATGTAACACCGTGCTGGCCACAAGGGGAGCCCTCCATACTATCTATGACTATCCCTTCATTTTCAAAAGATTCTCTTGAATTTACAACTCCATTTTTCTCTCCACCTAAGCAAGTTTTATTTTAGGCTTCAGAAAATCAGCAGAGCACATATGCAGGGCTCTTGGCAACTAACAGAGCAGGAAAACTTCCATTAAGTTCAGAAGTCACCCCACAGCTGCCCCCTCTTGCCTGTTACAGACCCCCAGTTAGTGGTCTGAGATGTTTCAGGAGGAGGCAGGCAGAGAATGAATTCTGATTTACTTGTCATTAACACCTAAGAGTTTACAGTAGGCATTTGGAATGAGCACACATGAATTCTGCTATCAAGCAGCTTATTACTAAATCAGGCCAAGGAAAAGGCAAAGAATATTTCACTTTCCGTCAAATGTAAAAATTAAATCTAGATTGTTAAAAGAGCCTTCCCTGGAAACATGAGAATGTATAACTGAGAAGTAACCTTGAATGAACTACTTCCTTGGCCTCAGTAAAGACAGCAGCTTAAGATACTCAATACATTCTTCTTAATTCAATAAACTTCGTCATTTCAGAGTAAAGGTGATTGGACTAATTAATAAAGACAAACTATTATTTGAGAGTCCCTTGGACAGCAAGAAGATCCAACCAGTCCATCCTAAAGGATATCAGTCGTGAATACTCTTTGGAAGGACTGATACTGAAGCTGAAACTCCCAATACTTTGGCCACGTGATAAAAAACACTGATGGCCACCTGATGCGCAGAGCTGACTCACTAGAAAAGATCCTGAATCTGGGAAAGATTGAGGGCATGAGGAAAGGGGACAACAGAGGTTGGGATGTCTGGATGGCGTCACCAACTCAATGGACATGAGTTCGAGTAAACTCCGGGAGTTGGTGATGGACTGGGAGGCCTGGCGTGCTGCAGTCCAAGGAGTCGAAAAGAGTCGGACACGACTGAGCGAACTGAACTAAACTGAACTTTGGGTGTCAGGACCCACACTGCACAGATTAATTTTTGTTGTTGAGTCACTCAGTTGTGTCCAAGGGATTTCCCAGGCAAGAATACTAGAGTAGGTTGCTATAGTTGAGAAAATTCTCTTCCACTCAAAACATCAAGACACACATTCCCAGGTGGTAATGATTATTTGTTCCAAAAGATTATCCTTGGGCCACAAGAGAGGTTCACCCTCAATATCTCAGTGAAATCTCCTGAAAAATGAAATGTACCAGACTCTCACTGCCAGCGCATGATCTCACGTGGTGGCCTTCACCAGTACCAACCTCTCCTGGCCAAGTTAAGCTTTGTCAGCTGATTCCCTCCCCCTCCACTTCCCACTGCCCCCCAACCACCCTCCACCGGAGATGCCAAAAACAGCCCTTAGATGAAAGGCAAGCAGAATCAAAGTTTTGAGCCGCAATACATTTTTGAAGGCTTTTCTCTTTTCAACTAATTAAACAAGTATAGAAGTTATTCAGTGGGGTTTCTTTTTTTAAAGAGATTAGCATGGCATGTCTTTCCTCTTAAGAAAGTCTTGAATAATTTAATTAGAATTACACCGAAGTCATGAGTATGTGCTNAAGCAGAGACATTACTTTGCCAACAAAGGTCCATCTAGTCAAAGCTATGGTTTTTCCAGTAATCATATATGAATGTGAGAGTTTAACCATAAAGAAGGCTGAGCACTGAAGAACTGATGCTTTTGAACTGTGGTGTTGGAGAAGACTCTTGACAGTTCCCTGGACTGCAAGGAGATCAAACCAATCAATCCTAAAGGAAATCAATCCTGAATATTCATTGGAAGGACCGATGGTGAAGCTGAAACTCCAATACTTTGGCCACCTGATGAGAACTGACTCCTTAGAAAAGACCGTGATGCTGGGAAAGATTGAAGGCAGGAGAAGAAGGGAATGACAGAGGATAACATGGTTGGATGGCATCACCATCTAGATGGACATGAGTTTGGGCATGCTCTGGGAGTTGGTGATGGACAGGGAAGACTGGCATGCTGCACTCCATAGGGTCGCAAAGAGTCGGACACGACTAAGCAACTGAATTGACTGACTGAGTGAAGGGCTTCTCCAAGGAAGAAGCCACTTTTCCTCTGTGGGTGAACAATAGAGTGGGAATGGAGGAGGTGACCCCTCACTCCTTGAGGACAGCCCCACATCCTCTTCAGACTGGCCTGTGTTCCCTTACTGTACTCATAGCTCCCCCCTCTCCTCTCCCACTCCTTCTCACCCTTCTTTTCCCCTCTCCTCTCCTCCCGTTCCTCCCTCCAGCCTGAACACCTCCACTCTCAGCCACACTCTTTCTTGGCCCACTCAAGAGCACCAAAGCCCTGCAGTGAGACGGTCCTTCCCTCCTTGTCATGCCCCTGGACGGCAGAAGGTGAGATAGGGTCTCACATCCCAGCCCACATTGTTCACCAGGGATTCCTTCTATGGATACAAGGTGTTTGGCCAGAAAGTTTGTCATTGATATGTGTGTTGATGTTCCTTGGCTTATACACTGGCTCCGAGTTCCTTTGACACCAGCAGTTCTCAGAATTTTTGGTTTAAGGTCCCTCTTAAAAATTGACCCCAAAGAGCTTTTATTTATGTGGGTTTTATCTATCAAGTCAGCAAATTAGGAACTAGAAGTGAGAAATTTTAACAGTATGTAGTAATTCATGTAAAATAGTTATAACAAACCCACTACACAGCAACATCAATAACATTTTAATAAAAACTAACTTTACTTTTCAAAAGATGAGAAGAATCACATTATTTTTGCACTTTTGCAAATCTCTCTCTGGCTTAATAGAAGGCAGCTGGATTGTGATATCTGTATGTATATTCAGTCTATCAGGAAGCTGCTGGAAAATTCTGCCCAACAGGCAGGAGAGAATGAGTGTGAACAAGGCAAATAACATTTTTGTATTATAAAAAATGTTTGGAGCTAAAGGACCTCCTGACAGGGTCAGTCTACACCTTGAGAACTGCTGCTTTGCAGTATCTTTTTGGTTTTTATGTTTGCATCTTAAATAATTTTCAACATAAAGAGTCCTTTGTACCAGGCACTGTGTCAACAATGGGGAGGAAAACGCAAAATAAGAGCTGGTCCTTAAGTTTGCAGACTAGACCCAGGAGCCAGTCCCAATATCCTAGTGATGCCTGGCCTCCCCAGACTTAGCAGGAGGGGATCCCTGCCACTGTAGCCAGAAGAAGCTGGTCCATTGATCTCTTCATTCTCCTGCAGCTTTATTTCCCACCTGCCTCCAGGTGCCTTCTAGACAACATCTGAACATTTTGGTTAAACGTTTCTCTTTTCTCTTTTTTTAAACCTGCCCTGATCCTGCCTCTCTGCTGTTAGTGCTCCTAATCCCCTGCCCTCTGAAAATGCTGCCTGCACTTCAATCCCAACTTCCACCCTCTCCTTCACTCCTCACTTACAAGTCCCCCATCCACACATGGACAGGCTGTGCCCTGGTGGACAGTCTCCAGCCTTATCCTACCCAGCCCCTAGGCAGCATTCTCCATCCACAGCTGGGTTCTCCATCCACATCTCCATTAAGCCTGACTTTTCACTAGAATCACCCGAGGATCCTGCAAGTGACTCTTCCCTAGAGGTTCCCATTCAGTTGGTTTGGGGCATGGCTCCTAAACTGCGAGTTTTCAAAGTTTCCAAGTGAATCTGGAATTTGAACCTGGGAGAAATGAGATTTACCAATCTGATTGAAGAGTCTCAGTGCCCCCATTGTCCTGAATTGATTTGGAAATTTCAGTATGCACCGAGGGGTTTTTCATATTTAAAAAAACAATTTCTTGCTGTGTTGAGTGAAAAGACCAAAAAAAAGTGAGCATCCCTAGTGCCTGAATTAAGGTTTCTGAATATTATTTCCCTCTACTCCCTCTTTGGAGGCCTAGAGCAGAAAGCCAACAAAATGACCCTGGGATATCTCATCATACCAGAGAGTGAGGATGTTTATCAAAGGTTCCTGAGGTCCTGTCAAGAGCCAGGGCAGAGGTGCAACCATTTAAACATCATTAGAAGTAGTAATTTCAATGGCTCAGAACATTTCAATTATGTTGAAACCTATTCGTTCATGATGTTCTTTTACAAAGTACATCGATTATCTTTGAAGAATGCTAAGGGGTCTAACTAATTATTTTTAAAAACTGGCAGAGAAAGGAGAAGAATCAAGGATTTGTTATCTTCTCTTTCTTGTACAAACCATGCCTTAGTAGAACCAAATAGCTGGTGAAGGGGAATTTCTCTTTATAGAAGTATTACAGCTAATAAATGAAGGATGATAAAATCAGACTTGCCATTTTGCAGCCCCTAGTGAGTTTTTTAAATATCTTATTGTTTTTGTATTTGGTTGGTCAGGTCTTCGTTGTACCATGCAGGATATCTCCTTGCAGCGTGAGGACTCTCTCGTGGTGGTGTTCGGGCTCCAGAGTGCTCTGGGCTCGGTAGTTGTGGTGCCAGACTTAGTTCCCCCCATAGCATGTGGGACCTCAGTTCCCTGACTAGGGATTGAGCCTGTGTCTCCTACGTTGCAAGGCAGATTCTTAATCACTGGACCATCAGGGAAGTCCCAGGCTCTAGTGAAATAGTATATCTAGGCCTTGAACATAGCTGATAACACCACACAGCATCCTCTGCCTCCTGATGGAAGGTCACAATGCTACCTGTCAGATGTTCTTGCCAAAAAAATCAAACCTGAATCTGATCAAGTCTCTAAACCATAGATAGGTTGGCCAACCACATCCTGGGGGCCGGATCTGGCCTGCTGCCTGTTTTTATGAATAAAACTTTGTTGAAACACAGCCACACCTATTTACTGAAGTACTTGCAACAGAGACCATACAGTCCTTAAAGCCTAAAATATTTACTGCCTAACCTTTATAGGGGGAGAAGGCAATGGCACCCACTCCAGTCCTCTTGCCTGGAGAATCCTAGGGATGGGGAGCCTGGTGGGCTGCAGTCCATGGGGTCGCTAGGGGTCTGGCATGACTGAGTGACTTCACTTTCACTTCTCACTTTCATGCATTGGAGAAGGCAATGGCAGCCCACTCCAGTGTTCTTGCCTGGAGAACCCCAGGGATGGGGGAGCCTGGTGAGCTGCCGTCTATGGGGTCGCACAGAGCTGGACACGACTGAAGCGACTTAGCAGCAGCAGCAGCAGCCTTTATAGAGGGCTTCTCTGCTGGCTCAGTGGGTAAAGTCTCTGCCTGCAATGCAGAGACATGGGTTCTATCCCTGGCTTGGGAAGATCCCCTGGGGAAGGAAATGACAACCCCCACTCCAGTATTCTTGCCTGGGAAATCCCATGGACAGAGGAGCCTGGTGAGCTACAGTCCATTGGGTCACAAGAATTGGAAATGACTTAGCAACTAAACCACCACTGACCCTTTAAAGACAAAGACTGCCAACCCTGCTCTAGATCACAAGAGTGCCAAGACCCTTATCAACAAGTTACAGTTTAGGGACATTATTTGAATCCTGATATGAACACATTGAAAAAGTTACCTATGAGATAAATTAGGGAAATTTGAACACTAGTTGGAGGATGTTGTGGAATTATTGTTAACATTTTAGATGTAACAATAGCATCAAATGTATATGTGTCTCTCTGTGTGTAAGCGTTCTCTGCTGCTGCTGCTAAGTTGCTTCAGTCGTGTCCGACTCTACGTGACCCCATAGACGGCAGCCCATTATTCTGTAGTGTTTACAAATGAAATGAGAATTGTTTCAAAATAATATGGATTGGTGGGGAATGTGCCAGGCAGTGTCCTCAGTGAAATAGACAATCCTAATAGTAACCCTATCAGCAGGCAACACTAGCATTCCCAGTTTAGAGATGAGAACCAAGGCGCAGATTCGAAATCTGAGTCCCAATTTCAAATCCTGTGGTCTTCATCACGGGGCTTGGGTCTCCTATTTAATGTGGATTTTCTGCAGATCACAGGATGGTTGAACTGAGGAGGTCCTCCAGAGGAGCACCGGCAGGGAGAGCCTGCCGACAGTGGCCACATCTCCCCGTCAATCATTCAGCAGGCGTATGTTGAGTGTACCTCTGTGTCAATGCCAAGTTACAGCCAGAGCCAGATGGGCCTATAAGACTGGACAGCCCCTCCCATCAGAGGCCACAGCATGAGACGGACCTTAAATACACCTCCTTTTTGGAGACACCGCTGCAGCTTCTGGATGGAGGAGAGTTTGAGGCAGCGAGTCTGGAGACAGGGAGAACAATCTGGAGGTCACCAGCTCACTCCATGAGGATGGAGACATTGGGCATGGGGAGGGAGAGGTCGCGTCTAGTGTTGAGAAGTGAAACCTGCACAGCATTGGGAAGAAGGATGACAGGGCTCATGGTAGGACACTAACTGTACAGGCATCTTCATGATAATTCCTCCTCTCTGCCCGTGGCTGGTGCGCCTCAGTTTTCAGAGCAGAGACACAAACCCATCTCACCTTGATCCTCAAATGTTGGGAGCTGGGGGTGGCACATGTCCCCGTGTATGAGAGGACATTGAGAGACGGGAACACTGAGCTCCCATCAAGTTCTGGATGCTCTTTCCTCTGATTCGCACACTCCGACTATGGTCCGAGGTGGGCATCCCATACCCAGGCCATGGAGGAATGCACTGACGCAGCGTTCAAGGTCAGCCTGAGATCACAGTGAGTAAATGGCCAACCCATTTGAACCTGGTCCATCAACTGCCCAAGACTATGTTCTTTTTCCTAAACCATGTTGCTTTTTATTTTTTTATTTTATTGAAGAATAGTTGATTTATAATGTTGTGTTAATTTCTGCTATACAGCAAAGTGATTCAGTTATCATGGTTTAGTTGCTAAGTCATGTCCAACTCTTTGCAACCCCATAGACAGTAGCCCGCCAGGCTCTTCTGTCCATGGGATTTTCCAGACAAGGATACTAGAATGGGTTACCATTTCCTTCTCCAGGGGATCTTCAAAACCGAGGGATCAAACCTGGATCTCCTGCATTGCAGGCAGATTATTTACCAATTGAGCCACCAGGGAAGCCTGATTCAGTTATGCATATGTATATTCTTTTTCATATTCTTTTCCATTATGGTTTATCACAGGATACCGAATATAGTCCCCTGCGCTATACAGTAGCATTTTGTTATTTATCCATGCTATAATAGTTTGCATCTGCTAATTCTGAACTCCCAATCCCTGCCCCTCAACCTTCCTCCCCCTTGCCAACCACAAATCTGTTCTCTCTGTCTGTGAGTCTGTTTGGTAGATGTGTTTATTCATGTGGTGTTTTAGATTCCACATGTAAGTCATATCATATGGTATTTGTCTTTCTCTGTCTGACTTACTTCCCTTAGTATGAAAATCTCTAGGTCCATCCATGCTGCTGCAAATGGCATTATTTCATACACTGTCTTCTTAAAATGACTAAGCAGGCACATTAGTCCTGTTCCCTCTGGGAGAGAGGGAAGTGGGGCTCACATCCACTTCCTCACAGCAATCTCCCTTTAGACATTTAAAATAGGTCTCCCTTTACAAAAAAGCCATGCATACCTTTAGGAATACATTGCTTGGATAAATAAGGCTCATCAGTATTGTATCACATCAGTTGGGTTCCACCTAGAGAGGTAGTCTGCAAAACTCGCAGAGGTTTCCGAATGTTTGTCCACTGCCAGCCCTGCCCTTTGAATGAGTGCAGAGGTAACAGCCAAGGGAAGCACAAAGGCTCTGAGCCCAGAGACCTGGAATCAACTTCTGCCAAGGACCATTAGAACATCCCCAGGCAACTGTCTTCCACTCTCTGAGCCTTAGTTTCTAAGGAAATACCCTCCTCCAGGGGCATGTTTTCATACAGTCAGGATGAATGGCATCCCCTGAGGTCGTGTATCAGAATGGTTTTGCTGGCTGTAGTAGGTTCCCTCAATACTGTTTGTTCACGTTTTAACTGCTCCAAAGCCAGGACTCAGATGTTAGTCACCTGAGAAGGCATACATTTGGTCGTGATTCCTGCTGGATGAATCACAAGCTAGAATCGAGATTGCCGGGAGAAATATCAACAACCTCAGATATGCTGATGGTACGACTCTTAACAATGGAAAGTTAAGAGGAACTGAGGAGTGAAAGAGTAGAGTGAAAAAGCTGGCTTAAAACTCATCATTAGAAAAATGAAGATCATGGCATCCTGTCCCATCACTTCATGGCAAATAGATGGGGGAAAAAAGTGGAAACAATGGCAGATTTTATGTTGGGCTCCAAAATCACTGGGGACAGTGACTATAGGCATGAAATTAAAAGACACCTGCTCCTTAGGAGAAAAGATATGACAAACTTAGACAGCATGTTAAAAAGCAGAGATATCACCATTGCTGACAAAGCTGAGTATAATCAAAGCTATGATTTTTCTAGTTTTCATATATGGCTGTGAGAGTTGGCAGAGTGCCGAAGAATTGACGCTTTTGAACTGTGGTGCTGGAGAAGACTCTTAAAGAGTGCCTTGGACAGCAAGGAGATCAAACTAGTTAATCCTAAAAGAAATCAACTGTGAATATTCATTGGAAGGACTCATGCTGACGCTGAAGGTCCAATATTTTGGCCACCTGATGCGAAGAGCCAATTCATTGGGAAGAACCCTAATGCTGGGAAAGATCGAAGGCAAAAGGAGAAGGGATGACAGAGGATGAGATGGTTGGATAGCATCACTAATTCAATGGACATGAGTTTGACTAAACTCCAGGAGATAGTAAAGGACAGGGAAGCCTGGCTTGCTGCAGTCCACAGGGTCCCAAAGAGTAGGACATGACTTAGCAACTGAACGACAAAAGCCCACATCATGAGTGGTAACCATTGTCCTTGCCATTTCAGTTGCCAAACCACTTAAGGATCATTTGAGAAAGCTGTATGAGTCTTGAGATTGTCCAAAACTTTCTGTTGATATTCAGATAATATCCAGAAAGCCAAGCAAAAATGCTTGTAGAAAGGTGGATACCACAGTAGGAAACCACTGTGGTGGCAGATAAGGGAAATGCCCTAAAGATGCCCACGTCCTTGTCCCCAGAACCTGTGAACAAGTTACCTTATATGGCAGAAGGAATTTTGCAGGTGGGGTTAAGTTATGCCCCTTGGGTTTAGGGGAGCAGCCTGGATTAGCCAGCGGGGCCTGTTAATCACTGCATCCTTCAAATCAGCCTTTCCCAGCTGTGGGAGGTAGTGGTGATTAGAGAAGAACTGTTAGAAAGGTTCAGTGTTGCCAGTTTGGGGATGGGGGTGGGGGGCCAAGCCAAGGGATGCAGGTGACCCGAGCAGTTTGTAAAGACAAGGAAACAGACTTTCTCCTATAGGTCCCAAGAGGGAGAATAGCACTGCTGGCAGCTTGAGTTGAGCCCACTGAGACCCAAGTCAGACTCTGACCTTGACACGTGTAAGATAATAAAATTCATGCTGTTTTTATTGACTTCGTTACAATATTGCTTCTGCTATTTTTTCTTATGTTTTGGCTTTTGTGGCCCTGAGCCATGTGGGATCTTAGTTCCTGGATCAGGGATTGGGGCCATACTCCCTGCATTGGAAGGCAGTCTTAACCCACTGGGACGCCAGGGAACTCCCAAATTCATGCTATTTTAAGCCACCAAGTCTGTGGTTATTTGTTATAGCAGCGACAGGAAACTGATACACCACTTTTAGGAAACGGTATTGCCTCGTACCTTAAAGGCCCAGAGATGTATGATACTGTAGGAAAAGCATAGACATTGATGACTGTGAGTCCAAAAAGGATTCAAGAGTTGGTTGGAGTGAAAAATTTTAAGAATAACTTACCAGCTTATTTCACCTATATTTTATGTTTATACAGGAAAACCTAAATTGGGCTGAAAACTTCTTTTATAGGCATGAAACTCAAAACCTAAATGGTAAGAAAGTATTATATCACAGTTTAACTAGCATTTTTTTCTTAGTGGCATGAAAGAGTGGTTTTTTGGCCACTGAATTGTTCACTTTATTTTTATTGGAATATAGTTGGTTTTTGTGTTAGTTTCTGCTGTACAACAAAGTGGATCTGTTATATGTATACGTACACATATTTATACATATATATATCCCTGGAAAAGGAAATGGCAACCCACTCCAGTATTCTTGCCTGGAAAATTCCATGGACAGAGGAGCCCAGTGGGCTACTATCCATGGGGTTGCAAAGAGTTGGCTATGACTGAGTAAGTGAGCACATACACGTACGGATATCGTCTCCCTCTTGAACCTCCCTCCTACCATCCCCCCACCCCACTCATCTAAGTCATCACAGTGCACTGAGCTGAGCTCCCTGAGCTATCAGTTTCCCGTGGCTATCTATTTTGCACATGGTAGAGTATGTCTATATGTCAGACCCGAACTTTCAGTTTATCCCCTGCCACCCCCCCATATCCACATATCCATTCTCTACATCTGCATCTCTCTTCCTGCCACGGAACTAGGTGCATCTGTCCTAATGGTCGGGATGAGTATGTGCATACTCAGCCTCTGCAGGCCTGTCTGACTCTTTGCGACCTGATGGCCGTAGCCCGCCAGGCCCCTTTGTCCAGGGGGTTCTCCAGACCAGACAGCGTGGCCATCATCATAAAAATCTGCAAATGATAAATGCTGGAGATGGTGTAAAGAAAAGGGAGCCCTCCTGCACTGTTGGTGGGAAAGAAAATTGACACAGCCACTATGGAGGAGCGTATGGAAGTTCCTTAAGAAACAAAATAGAGCTACCGTATGATCCAGCAATCCCATACCTGGGCATGTACCCTGAGAAAACTACAATTCAAAATGACACGTGTACTCCAGTGTTTCTGGAGTACTGTTTACAACAGCACTGTTTACAGCATGATTGCAGCACTATTTACAATAGCCACGGCATGGAAAGGTGATTGTCCATTGACAGATGAATGGACAAAGAAAACATTGTGTAGATAAACAATGGAATAGTGGTTCTTTCCACTGAGGTGTGTATCTTTCTATGACTAGAGTTATTGAAACTAACACTTGTAGAAGTTCTCACTATGCAGTAGTCACTCAAGAGATGTTTCTTTACCTTCCCTGAAAATGTTGTCTTGGATTTAAAGGCTCTGCTCCTTTGGATGGGTGTATCTAGGATTTGGTGGGGGGAGGGGCCTCTCATCTACATTATCATCCTTCCTGATACTGGGCTCCAGGGCAGGGTTGAGATGCCCTCTCTCCACCTCTGTCACGGTCTTTCCAGTTGCACTGGGAATGGGTTCCATTTCTCATCCCAGGGACCAAGACCCATGTGGTTTTGATGGCCAGGCAAGAGTGGAATCTTCCCCATGTTCAGCATCCTGGCGCTCACAGCTCCCTCAGGTTCAGTGACTTTCATGTGATCGTAATGAATTAAGATTCATGCCAATGCAGGCTGAGTACTTGAGGGGTGAGATCAGAAGTGGGTTGCCAGCCACAGACCGACTCAGACATCTTCTTTTATGTGTCGCCTTTATTTCAGTCACCCTCTGAAAGTTGTAATCGCTTCTCTTTCCTGGTGGAAGGCTGGAGGAAGACAAATTTAAGTGAGTGCCTGTGAAAGCATTTGTTCTGACAGGGGCCGTTTAGAGAATGGGACTGTCTTCTGTGTGGATTTATGACTTTGTGGGAGGAAAAAAGTAACAGCATGAAGAGGGGAGGGAGTGAAGGATTAAAATAAGGAAGAAAGGACCAGAGAAATTGCGGGTCAGCTTGTTGTGGGGGTGGGGAACGGCTCACCATCATCCACCCCACCCCCTTCCAGGAGATGCCAGTGCCCACTTGGAGTCTCAGAGCCCCAGGCTGGTCCAGTTTAAATCAGCTCAGCCTCATCTCACACTGGAGAAGGAAGCAATGTGGGTCCCAGAAACCACGTTCTCCTTTAAGCTCAGGGTACAGAATCCCCTCCCAAGGGCCCTCCCCCCAAGCTTGGAGTGCAGCCGCCCATGTGAGACATCAGGATAGGGCTGGTGAAGGCAAAGGGCCCCAAGGGGCCAATAATCAGACTGGCCCTTTGTCTCCAAAAAGCAGCTCACCCTGGTGCTGCATCTCACATTGCCCCCATGGGTGGCCTGCTGGGTGACGTGGGAACTCTGGTCTAGCAAGGTCCTTAGCAGACAGCAGGGACCAGGAGGCAGTGCTTAATTTCCCTGTAAGGGCCTTAGTCAAAGGTGGGAGCAGGGCTCCAGGCAGCAGTGGAATGCCCACACACACCCCCACTCTGGTCCCTTGTCTTGACACTTGCTTGCTACTTGCTAAGTCACTTCGGTTGTGGCCGACTCTGTGCGACCACTGTGGATTTTAGCCCACCAGGCTCCTCTGTCCGTGGGGTTCTCCAGGCAAGGATAGTGGAGTGGGTGGCCATTTCCTCCTCCAGGAGATTTGACCCAGGGATCAAACCTGCGTCTCTTACGTGGGGTCTTCTGCATTGGGAGGTAGGTTCTTTACCACTAGCGCCACCTGTCTTGACACTGCAGAGAGAGAGGCTGGGCAAACCAGGAGCAGTTACAGGATAACTCATTTAAAATCTCAGAAATCCCACCATAGCATCCGACATAGAGTGACTACCCACCTGTGGCCTGCAGACTAATCCCACTCTCCACCACCAGATCAAAATGGCACCACCCCTTCACCCTGGTTTTTAGCTCTGGCCACTTGCCCCCTAGTGCCTCTGCACCATCCCCAAGAGGAAGTATGTCAGCTGACCCCTGGCTTCTATCCCATTCTCTCCTCTTTTCAAAGACTCCCACTAAACTGGCTCCAGAATGAACCTGCACTAGCTACCAAGATACGTCAGTCTTAGCTTTTCCCCCCCCAAATAAGTGCAGACAAGATGCTCCCAAACACACGAGGAGATCAGCAGCTGAAGGGACCATGAAGAACTTAATATAGAATTCTAAGACTCTTTTTCCTCAGGGAAATTTCAGAAGCTATTCTAAGAAAGAAATAAGAGCTCTTACTGTAAAAAAAAAAAAAAAAGCAAGTAGAGCTCAAAAAAGAATTCTTGGAGAATAAAAGAACTCACAGAGACAGCAAATGGCAGAAGGAACAGAGCTGAAATCTGAGGTGTAAATGAGAAGCTCAATGCAGGTCAAGGAATATTTGCAGCCTCAGAGCAAAGAGATAAAGAGATGGGGACCATGAATGGATAGATTTATGGGGAAGGGAGTCTAGGGGACCTTTACATTCATGTCACAAGTTGAGTTTCCCTGGTGGCTCAGTTGGTAAAGAATCTACCTGCAATGCAAGAAACCTGGATTCGGTCCCCGGGTCAGGAAGATTCCCTGGAGAAGGCAATGGCAAACCATTCCAGTATTCTTGCCTGGGAAATTCCACAGACAGAGGAGCCTGGAGGGCTAGAGTCCATGGGGTCGCAAAGTGTAGGACACAACTGAGTGATTAAACCAACAACAAGAACACAAACTGAGCACTAAAGAATTGCTGCTTTTGAATTGTGGTGCTAGAGAAGACTCTTGAGAGTCCCTTGGACAGCAAGGAGATCAAACCAGTCAATCCTAGAGCAAATCAACCCTAAATATTCATTGGAAAGACTGATGCTGAAGCTGAAGTTCCAATAATTTGGCCACCTGCTGAGGAGATCCCTGAAGGGAAAGTCTCTGATGCCGGAACAGATTGAGGGCAGGAGGAGAAGGGGGTGACAGAGGATGAGATGGTGGAATGGCATCATCGATTCAATGGACATAAGTTTGAGCAAAGTCTGGGAGGTAGTGAAGGACAGAGAAGCCTGGCGTCCATGTGGTCACAGAGAGCTGGACACGAATGAGCAACTGAGCAAGGACCAAGGACACAATTTCCAGGAAGTGAGAACCAAAACGATAGAGGAAAAGCAAAGACGGAAAAAACAAGTGTTTCTTGAGCTAAGGACATCAGGCCAAAGATCCTCACCACATTCTGGGCGCAGTTATTGAAAAGAACACTTAGAAATTTCAGCGATAAAGAGGAAATCGTTTAAACTGTGTGTCTGCAGGAGAGTGCCCCAGAAGACTGAATGGTGATGGAACCACCAGTCTGAGAAGAATGCGAGTGGTCTCAGTGTAAGCAGCTCTTGGCAGGAAAGCGCTGTCTGCCGGAGGTCCCTTTGTCTTGACATTAAATTTACATCAGTCACCCCCATGCTCCACTCGTTTCTAGCCCAAGCACACCTTTCAAATCTTTTGCTCACACAATACTTTGCCTAACTTGTTGGTTCTTTCTGTAGATCAAGGAAGTAGAAATGAAGAATAAGTAATTAACAGCAGACCATATCTCTATCCCTAGCTTCCCCTTCAGTAATCTCATGAACAAACTGTGTGAACAAGACAACATCTAAATAAAGATCACAAACAGACATACGGATACCAAGGTAGGGGAGGGGAGTGGAATGGATTGGGAGCTTGTACTTAGTCACTCAGTTGTGTCCGACTGTTTGTGACCCCATGGACTATAGCCCACCAGGCACCTCTGTCCCTGGGGATTCTCCAGGCAAGAACACTGGAGTGAGTGGCCATGCCCTCCTGCAGGGAATCTTCCCAACCCAGGGATGGAACCTGAGTTTCCCGAATTGCAGGCAGATTCCTTACCATTTGAGCCACCAGGGAAATTGGCATTGACATATATACACTTACTATGTATAAAACAGATAATAATGAGAACCTATTATAGAGCCACAGGGAGCCCTCCTCAGTGCTCTGTGGGGACCTAGTTCAGTTCAGTTCAGTTCAGTCGCTCAGCCGTGTCCGACTCTTTGCGACCCCATGAATCGCAGCACGCCAGGCCTCCCTGTCCAACACCAACTCCCGGAGTTCACTCAGACTCACGTCCATCGAGTCGGTGATACCATCCAGCCATCTCATCCTCTCTCGTCCCCTTCTCCTCTTGCCCCCAATCCCTCCCAGTATCAGAGTGACCTAAATGGGAAGGAAATCCAAGGAAGAGGGGATTTATGTATACGTGTGGCTGACTCACTCTGCTATCGAAACTAACACAACATTGTAAAGCAGCTATCCTCCAAGAAGTTTTAAAAAAGAAAGATCACAAGACTTCAACAAGCCTGCATGTAGTTGGGGGTGGCAATGACTCTGACCCCTCATCTAAATGACTAAGATTACTTGCTTCTCTTTAAAAGCTGTCATGGCCAAGCAGAATCTTCCGAGGTGGTTTTTGGGAGACACTGAGTCCACCATTTCCTAGGACTGCCATCTTTCTGACTAAAAGCAACTTTCCTTTCTGTCTTCATTTGCCTCATATGAGTACTGGCTTTTTGAGTGAGGAGTAGCTGGACCTGGGACCTTTCGGGGTAGTGCCAGGATTCTCCTTTCTATGGGAGGGAACAAGGAGAGTGGTGTTCTTCCTATGCTACTTCTGAAAAAGATCTTACTCATGAAATACATCAATCAAATGAAAAAAATGAATGAGAAGAGGGAATCTGAGAAAAGGACGGTGCTATATGAGGCAGTAACCAGCGACACAATAAACCTTCGGGTTGAATCTGAACCGCTGTTGAGAATAGGACTGAAAGGCTTACCGCAGTTGTTGAGGAAGGATTCACAAAGCGGAGGAGGCGCGATGTATAAAATGACTTAACAACTGAGAACCGAAAGTTCTGATTATTTCACCAAGTTCTTTCATTCAGGCGGAAGGGATAGGGTGGCGGTGAGGTAGGAGGGGGTCTCACCTGGGTGAGGGTGGGGGTGGATTGGATGCTGGGAGGGGTGTGGGAAGATTCCCTGAGGGCGGAGGGGAGACGCCCTGGGTCCCACAACAAGAACTGAATCCTGATGCAGGGTTTGCCATTGTGTCCCCTCTTTGTGATGCCTTACCTGCCTTGTCTGCGAAATGGGAGAGAAAATCCACATTTTAATTGCTTGACAGTCAATAGCTTTTATTTTAATTAATGACAATTATTATTATGGTAACCCACTCCAGTATTCTTGCCTAGAAAATTTCATGGACAGAGGAGCCTGGTGGGCTACAGTCCATGGAGTCGCAGAGTCAGACACGACAGAAGTGACTTAGTACGAATGCATATTATTATCATTAATGGTGATAGGAAAATACAGGTTCAACCATATTTAAACATTAAAACAATTTTTTAAAACATAGAGCTTCAGTTATGCCATTGTAAAAGATTACCAGAAACCCTTCCAATGTACAACCTGGGTTTGGAATATTGACAGTCCCACCTGGGTGACAAACCTGTGCCCCATGGAGTACTGTGGAGGAAACACCTCTCTAAACACCTGGGGCAAGTGGGTGGGGTGCCCTGTTCCTGAGCGAGCCAGACAGGTGGACCCAGCCAGGCTGGCTGGCTTGGGTTGGATCTGAAGGGTGGAGTTTGTTTGCTTTTTTCTGAGAGGTTGGGGCCTCTCCCCGTCAGGTGGGTGGGAGCCGAGCCAAGGGCCAACAAGAAGGCACCTGAAAAAGAGAGTCCCTCATGAGACGTGTCCCTCAGGGCAAAGAGCAGGATGTCGGCTTGTGTACACAGGGAGATGGCAACTGTTAGTTCTTAAACCGCAGGAGCAGGATTTGAATCACAAGCCAGCCCTGCATTCAGGAGCTCTCTGCAGCCACTGGAACTCCTGCAAAGGGCCCTACTTCCCTGTGTGCAGAGGAGACAAGGTCAAGAGCAGCCTCTCCCACACACCTGGCAGCCAGGTGCTATCACCTGGGTGACCCTCCCGCGAGAGTCCCTGGGGGTTTGGGTCAGGGAGGGTGGATCCAGTGCTGTTAGGACTGGATGCGGGGCTTTCCCAGGGGCTGGGGGAGAAGGCAACGGCAGCCCACTCCAGTGCTCTTGCCTGGAGCATCCCAGGGACGGGGCAGCCTGGCGGGCTGCCGTCTATGGGGTTGCACAGAGTCGGACACGACTGAAGCGACTTAGCAGCAGCAGGGGCTGGGGGAGATGAGGACCTCTGCTGAAATCGACCTTCTGAGGAAGTATCAGAGGATCACCATTATAACAGTCACTCTTCAGGGCTTCCCTGGTTGCTCAGTGGTAAAGAATCTGCCTGCCAAGGCAGGAGACAGTGGTTCGATCTGGGAAGAGCCCGCACGCTACGGAGCAACTGAAAGCACCACAACCACAGCGCCTATGCCCTAGAGCCTGTGCTCCGCAACAAGGGAAGCCGCCGCCACGAGAAGCCTGCCCACCACGACCAGAGAGGGGCCCCCACTCCGCGCACCTAGAAAAAAGTCCGTGCGGCAACAAAGACCCAGCACAGCCAAAACTAAATCAATGCAATAATTGCAAGCTCTTTAGATCATGCATTTCTAGGTGTTAAAAAGATTATGGTTAATATTCATCAGCCACCATATGCCAGGTCTTACACATTTTATCTCATTGGGTCCTTAAGCAGAGGTAGGCAGCGAGGTGAACTATCACCCCAAGTTTACAGGTGAGGCAGCTGAGACTCCAACACATGAAGGGACTTGCCCTCTGGCAGGTGGGGGAGATGCTGGCCCCTTGGCTGGAGTAACAAAGCTATTGCAGAGCTTCAGGAACATACTGAGGGCAATATATTTCCTTTGTCTTCTCCTTCATCAGTACCTTTCGATTACTCCCAACTAAGTGATGCTTTTATTTGGTTTTGATAGAATGTACTCAGTGCATTGACAGTTTATAAGGGTGAAGAGCAATAAAACTCACTCTGTGAAATGGAAACAAACTTGCCTTAACAGGTCTCAAAGGCTGGAGGCTTTCTATTTACGAATTGGGGTGGTGAACTTGCCGCTTTGCTTGGGGATGCGATGGCTGAAGGTGTTCTTTTTCGATCTCTCTGTAATAACCTTGGGCTGGGGCATTTTGTACTTGGGGCTCAATGCTAAATGAAGAAGCTCCTTTCCTTGAGTCTCTATTTTCACCCCACTGGACATAAAACTTGATGGAGTCCCCTGATGGAAACGAAGAGTGAATCCTGGGGATGAACTTGCATAGCCCAGGGAAGGATGATCAACAGTATGAAAGTGGCCTTTGGCTCCGAGCCGCAGAAAGGAGCTGCTGAGTCCTCGGTTCCCTTCTGGCCTGGACCCTTGGAAGCACTTGATTCAGGGCTGACCTTTCTGCCTTCAGTCTCCTTTCTCCAGCCTCTCCACCACCTGACTGCCCTGCTTTTCCTCTGTCCTCCCAGTCTCTCCTTCTGATTCCTCCCTTCCCAGTCCTGTAGGGTTGGAAATGCGGGGGTGCCATCCATCCTTGGTCCTCTTCTGTGCTTTTGGGGTCTTCGCCAGACTGTGACTTGAAATGTGAGGTCAGATTATAGTTCCAGCTAGCTCCTCATTCTCCTTGATTCCAAACACTAAGACCCAGAGGCCCTGCCTCCTTGACGATCGGCTGGAGTTTCTAATAGACATCCCGAGGCTGATGTGATCAAAGCCAGTTTCTGCTGTACCCCCCCCCCCCCTCCGCCTCCCAAGTCCTCTACCTGCCAGGTTCTCCACCTCAGTCCACACCCCACCCATTCTTCTGCAGGGACTTCCCAGGTGGCACAGTTGGTAAAGAATCCCCCTTGCTCAGTGAGGGAGACACAAGAGATGTTGGTTCAACCTCTGGGTCAGGAAGATCCCCTGGAGGAGGAAATGGCAACCCACTCCAGCATTCTGGCCTGGAGAATCCCATAGACATGGGAGCCAGGGGGGCTGCAGTCCATGGGGTCACAAGAGAGCTGGACACAACTGAGCATACATGCACACATGCATTCTTCTATTAGTTAATTCTTCTTTCCCTCCCACCCTACATCTGCCTCTCAGGAAACATCTGACTCCACCTTCAAAATTCACGAGACACTGACCACCTGCTTCATATTCCTGGTATGCCCCCTGGTTCGGGCCACCATCCTCTCTCACCTGCCCTAGCCCCCGAGCTGATCTCCTGGCTGTCACCTCTGTCTGCAAGGTCTGGTCTCTGCCCAGCTGCCACAGTGACTCTGTTACAGTATGTCACGTCATGTCGCCCCTCTGTTCAAACCTCTGCAACGATTCCCAGGGGGCTCCTGTCTAATGATGACCTATGAGGCCCTCTGCGGAGGCCCTCCTCTGTGAACGCCAAGGGCATCCAGCCTCATGGCTCCTCCAGGGAATGCTCCAGTGCGCTGCACCCTGAGGGCCTCTCTGCTGCCTGTTCCCTTTGGAATGCTCCCCCTGTGGACACTGCCCCTGCAGGCCCTCCCTTCCTTCAAGCCCTTGCTCAGAGGTCACCTCTCGATTTCCAGTCATAACCAGCCTCCTTCTCCCCAGCCTGGCCTAGGTCTCCCTGCCCACTTCTACTTTCTGCCCTTCTTCCTTCCCCCCAGCTCCCTTCCTCCTTCTTTCTCTCCTTCCACAGTACTTGTCACTTTATAACAAACCAGACAAATGAATCACTCATTCTGTCTGCTTTTTACTGCTCACTGTCTGTCTCCCTGCATACGCAGCTCATAAACTCCACATGGACAGCAGTCTTTGCTGTTTCGTTTGTTAACACATCCCAAATGTCTCAGACAGGGGTTGGCATGTTGCAAGTACTCAGTGCATATTTGTGGAAGGAAGGAACAAAATAAATAATCTGCAAGTGTATGTTGTACAGCACAGGGAACATAACCAGTATTTGATAACAACTTTAAATGGAGTACAACCTACAAAAACTGAATCACAATGTGGTATGCCTGAAACTAATATAATATTGTAATCAACTACTGTTGTCCGACTCTTTGTGACCCCACGGACTGCAGAACTCCAGGCCTCCCTGTCCATTACCATCTCTCAGCGCTTACTCAAACTCATGTCCCTTGAGTCAATGATACCATCCAACCATCTCATCCTCTTGTTATTCCCTTCTCCTCCTGCCCTCAGTCTTTCCCAGCATCAGGGTCTTTTCTAATGAGTTGACTTCGCATCAGGTGGCCAAAGTATTGGAGCTTCAGCTTCAGCGTCAGCCCCTCCAATGAATATGCAGGATTGATTTCCTTTAGGATTGACTGGTTTGATCTCCTTGCAGTCCAGGGCACTCTCAAGAGTCTTCTTCAACACCACAGTTCAAAAGCATCAATTTTTTGGTGTTCAGCCTTCTTCATGGTCCAACTCTCACATCCATACATGACTATTGGAAAAACCACAGCTTCGACTATATGGACGTTTGTTGGCAAAGTAATGTCTCTGCTTATTAATATGCTGTCTAGGTTTGCCATAGCTTTTCTTCCAAAGAGCAAGTATCTTTTAATTTCGTGGCTGCAGTCACCATCTGCAGTGATTTTGGAGCCCAAGAAAATAAAGTCAACTTGGCAACCCACTCCAGTGTTCTTGCCTGGAGAATCCCAGGGATGGGGGAGCCTGGTGGGCTGCCGTCTATGGGATCACAGAGTCGGACACGACTGAAGTGACTTAGCAGCAGCAGCAGCATACCTCAGTAAAAAAATTTCACTGTGTTGTTTTGGAGTTAAGATTCATAAACTCTGAAAATACTGTTCATGAGAGCAGATCTGAATGTGGGCATAGTACATAGTTTTCAACTCTACTTCTAGGCAGAGAGAACACAGTAAGTCGTTGGACTTGGCCCCAACTTCTGTGTGCCTGGAAATTCTTCTGGGGGAGGAAATAGAAGAGGAAAGTGGAAAGATGCTACATGGCCCGGGCATGGTCTAGTTACCTCTCTTGTAGTGACCTGGCTGGTCCCTTCTTTTTTCTTTCTCTTTTTCTGTCTCTCTTCCTCCCTCCCTTCTTCCTTTTGAACTTGTCACTTTCCAAGTCTAACTTTCACAGTTATCTTCTGTCAACCAGGCCAACTCACCCTGGACCCTCAGGACCAAGCATCTCAAGTAAAGCAGAGGACCTGCCCAGGAGACCAGCTTGGGAGGCTGGCCAACATTTATCAGGTACTCACTGTGCACACAAGTGTAGACACTTTACTTTCATTGAGTTGATTATAGACCATACACCCTGTTTCACAGAAGAAGAAACTAGGGTGTGAAAAGGTTAAGTAAGTAGTCTGGAGGGTAAGTGGTGGGTGGGTAACTGTGGTGAGGTGATTTTTTACTTGAGAGCATTTTGCAAAATGTCTGTATAGGTTTCCTTTACAAACCAAAAGGAAGCACCAGGGTTTTGTTATTTGTGCATCTCTGGAGGACAGGAAGAATAGATTATTCCATGCCTGAATAAAATATTTCACTGCAATAATCCTTTCAATAGTAAGGTAAGGATCTTTTAGGGCACAGTTAACATCATTAAGGCTTTCCTGGCAACTCTCAGGAGCTCTGTGCCACGAGCTTCACATGCGGCCTGACTCTCACGTCAGTGAGTCTCACAGGGAAGCGGTCCGGGCTCTGGTCATTACCTGCTGACCAGCACTCACTGCCCTCCATCCGGTTGCCCAGCGTGGGCTGGGCGGCTTCCCCAGGGCGGCTCAAACGGGGCTCTGCCCTTCCTCCTCTTCGAGGAGCACCAGCAAGTCCTTGTGTATTTAGTAGGCTTCTGACCACCCCGGACCGCAGTGACCCCTGCCCTCCGCCATCCCACACACCACACACGTACACCACATACAGGCACAGCAGGCACCATACCACAAACCACACCACACGCACACACACACACCTCATGTACCGTATCACATACCACACCACTCCAACATCACACACGGGCACACATAAACTTCGCACATAGAGCACAAACACCACATACCACATCACACACACCACACATGCATGCCACACACACTGCATACATATCACACCCCCTGCACACACCGAATCTACCATACCACCTGCCATACACACACAGTGTGTACCACATCACATACCACACCACACACACACCACATACAGACACACATCACTCCACACACATCATATACCACACCACACAAACACACTCCACAGCACTCTCACACTTCACACATACAGCATAAACACCAATACCACATCATACATACCACACAGCACACACAGGACACACACACCCCCATACACATACCCTCTACAAACCACACACACATATCTCACACATATAGCACACACATCACATACCTCACCACACACACACACAAGCAAACAGACCGTCTATGCTGCTTATAAGCTACAAGCCCCCTGGAACCTGCTCCGGTGGACACAGGTTTCCCCAGGCCTCTGACCCCCAGACCCTAGCANNCCCCGCACACACCGCATCTACCATACCACCTGCCATACACACACAGTGTGTACCACATACCACACCACACACACACCACATACAGACACACATCACTCCACACACATCATATACCACACCACACAAACACACTCCACAGCACACTCACACTTCACACATACAGCATAAACACCAATACCACATCATACATACCACACAGCACACACAGGACACACACACCCCCATACACATACCCTCTACAAACCACACACACATATCTCACACATATAGCACACACATCACATACCTCACCACACACACACAAGCAAACAGACCGTCTATGCTGCTTATAAGCTACAAGCCCCCTGGAACCTGCTCCGGTGGACACAGGTTTCCCCAGGCCTCTGACCCCCAGACCCTAGCACTCTGACCAGGGACAGACTCCCCCAGGACAAGAGAAACGGGACTCTGCCCGGAGCATCGGCACAGATGGGGGCTGAGAACCTCTCGGGCCCCTGGGAACGTGTGAGTCCTGATCTCAGGGGATGTGGCAGGCTCTCTGGAGGCTGGTCCCCTACCTGAGAAGCTGTGGCTGTGCCCTGCAGAGGAGAGGCTCAGTCACAGACCCCATCTGTGCCCTGAGCCCGGCCCCTCTCCACACCCCTCCTTCCAGCCAAGGCGGTGCTGCAGTCAGGGAGCTCGGGTGAAACAGCCCATGCATGAGGAGAGTATCCCACAACAGGAATGCATAAACGTGGGAGTCCATTCTGTCTGCAAACATATCTCTTTCCCGATCACTTAACTGAAAGAGCTTTGGAAGAGCCACCAGCTTGACAGTCCTCACCCACCCATCCACCAGAACCTTCTCTTGAGCGTGCAGGTCTGGGCTCCAGGGCAGAAGGGATTAGCCGGGGTCTCGTCCAAATCTGCTTTCACGACTGACAAAACAGTTGAAAACGGTTCAATGACACCTGGGCCAGTTTAAGATCAGGTCACTCCTGGGAACTCCCTTTGCTGTCAACAGCCCACTTTTTCCAGGCTCCCCTGCTTGTGTGGGCAGGGACAGTGTGCCTGAAGGTTCCTTTCTGAAGTATGGATGTGGCTCTCAAACCATTCAAATCCATTCAGTCTGATTTTTTCCTCTCCTTGAATTTAAAAAAAAAACAAAAAAACAATTTTTTTTTTCTCCCCTGACTAGAATATTTTGAAAACAAAGAAAAGAAAAGGCACATAGGTTGGAGTGTCTGCTGTGCGCCTGCCTACTTGCAGCACAATGAATCCCTCTTTATTCCTGCTACAAGCTGGGGCTTTGATCTCCCCCATCTTGGGTCTGTGTAGAGCACTGTACCAGGTAATGAAAGGATTTTTTCTTCTGTTTCCATTCTTTGTTTTCAAGGAACAACAGAGAGGGGGCCATTTCCCGACCAGCGAGTACATTCCCAGAAGCAAGGGGCTGAGGAAGCGAACATGTGAGGACAGAGTCGAGTTGAAGAAACCGTGTCTCTCTCTCTCTCTAAGATGCTTAGTTTCTTTCCTCCCCAGACAGTGACCTACCGAGCTCCTCACTACCTAGGCCATTCTCTGTCCTCAGAGAGCTGCTTCCTGAAAAGCTGGACTTCGGGCTTTTCTCAGGAGGGAGCCAGGTGGGATGGGACAGCCCTGGTTTGGCGAGGTGTGGGGTAGCGGGGAGAGGTGGATTCCTAGCACAGTTTGCAGGAATGAGGTGCCTCCAGCTAGCATTGTCCACGCCCTGCTCCTGGGGGCCTCCATTACTCAGCTTAACCCCTGGCTCACAGCCATCTGAAAATACCAGTTTTATCACACTAGTTAATTACTAATCTGGGGCCTTGACCTCCCTGCTTAGCCGGCCACGAGGGAGAAGATGGGTGCCTTCAGACGAGACACGGCCTCCGGGAAGCCCTGGCAGCACTTCCGGCCCCGCCCCCAGGAATGCGCCGGAAGCCCCCAGTGTCCGCTGGTCCTGCCGCCCTCACGGGTGCCACCTGCCTCGTCGTCCTCTCTGATGAGATATTCCAGGATGTAAAGATGACAGCTCCAGGACATAAAGGGGAAGGTAATTGCATTCAGACAGCAGAGTTACTCTCATGGAGAGCAGAAGTGAGACCCAGGACAGGTTTTGGCAGCAGCCTTGGTCTCAAAGATCAGGAAGGAAGGTGGGTAAACACCTGGTCTCGGGACCCTGACCTAATGGCTGGGCAGTGTCCGCTGAGGAGGGACAGGTGTCTCTGAACCTGCCATGTTTCATGACCTTCCCTGGGCCAGGTGAGCCCCGTGCGCCTGTCTGCTGCCCAGGGGTGCCTGCTCAGGTGCAGCTGAGTCTAGTCTTCCCAGCGAGTTGTAGGTGTATCTCTCAGGGATAGGAAGGTCCCTCTGCTGCCCAGGGAACCTCTGTGCTCTCTGCCTCTGTCATTCTTTGTTGCTTCAAGCACCTCAGGATTATCATCCTGTCTCCCTTACACACACACCCTCCCCCACCCTATTATTCCTTAGCCTCCAGAGAGGTAACCTCTCTTCCCTGGCATTCAGAACTGGCCACACACTGCCTCCTAGTTCACACGGCCAGTGACANTGTGGGCATCTCACTGCGGTGTCTTCTCTTGTTTCAGACACGGAATCTAGAGCACAGGCTTAGTAGTTGTGTGCACAGGCTTAGTTGCTCTGCAGCATACGGGATCTTCCTGGATTAGGGGTGGAATCCATGTCTCCTGAATGGCAGGTGGATTCTTTACCACTGAGCCACCAGGGAAGCTCTCAACAGTTTTGGTCATTACCCAGCCTTCTTTATGCCTTTAATATGCAAACTGCATTCACTAGGATTGTTTTTAAAAAGCTCAAATGTACCCCCCCCCACCTTGTTTTTCCACATAACAACCCCACGATCACATCCATACAGGAAGAATTTCCCCACCTTTCATCATAATTCCCTACATGGGTTTGTTCCTACACTTGCTTCGTTAGATGGAAATAATGAACACTGGTTTCCGCAGTCTCCTGGAATTTCTGACTTAGTTTTTCTAAAGGTCTGGAAAAGCAAATGCATCTGCATGCTGTCTGCCAGTGCAGGAGATTTAAGAGACATAGGTTCACTCCCTGGGTCAGGAAGATACCCTGGAGGAAGGCATGACAACCCACTCCAGTATTCTTGCCTGGAGAACCCCACGGACAGGGGAGCCTGGTGGGCTACAAGTCCATAGGGTCACCAATGTCGAACATGACTAAAGTGACTTAGCATGCACACACACAGTTATAAAGAGCACTTTGATGTCTACAAAGAGCAGAGGCTTGGAAACCAAACAAGAGTTACAGCCAATGTGGTGCCACCAACTTCCCAGCTGTGGAGCTTTGAATAAGTTTCTCACCCTCTCTGGGCTTCCTAGGTAGCTCAGCTGGTAAAGAATCTGCCTGCAATGCAGGAAACCCAGGTTAGATTCCTGGGTTGGGAAGTTCCCCTGGAGAAGAGATAGGCTACTCACTCCAGTATTCTTGGGCTTCCCTGGCGGCTCAGATAGCAAAGAATTTGCCTGCGATGCAGGAACCTGGGTTCGATAGTGGGTTGGGAAGATGGCTGAACCTCAGTTTCCCCCTTTGTGAATTGGGGCAATCACCCTCCCCTTGTGGAGCTGCAAGACTCCACATGCTTCATGAGTCCAGCATACAGGGCTCCTGGGCCACCTTTCCAACCACACTAGCCTAAAGACTAAGGACACTGAAAAACCTGCAATTTAGTCATTGAATCATTTAATAGTTGTCACTATCAATATGACTAAAACCAGAACACAAGCCAACTCTGGATTTCATTGTATACAAAAGGGACAATTCAGAAAACCTTTGCTCTTAGAACAAGAGTCCAGGTGGATCCAATGCCAGAGTCTCCCCATGGTTAAATGGCAGGAGAGAAATCTGGAGGTTAATAAAACATCTGATGGGGTTCTCTGCAAGGTGCCAGGCTGTGCAGGCTGGGGGATGGCTCATGTTTCTGGCCTTCATGCTGAGAGGTGGGGCGATGGGAGCCCAGAGGCCCGAAAGATTCTGGAACTGATTCCAGCACTGCCAGACGGAAACTCGCTCATGCCGGCTTTACTTCTGCTGGGTTCTGTTGATTCAGGGAAGATATCGGCCCCCTGCGCTAAAGTCTGGTTTGTTGGGTTGGGGCAGCATGGCATTCCCAGGATTGTGAGTGGATAAACAATTGCATGGCACATGATGGGTCCCTTGTGGTCTAGGCGCATCCCAGCTTCCCAGTTTATACACACAGAACTCTTTCTCAGCACCTGTAAGTGATTTTTATCACCCATCAGATTATGCTGTTCCTAGAAGCCATGACTTCTATGTCATGCAATTTGGGGCTGATCCATCAGAGCCCTTCTCTCAATTACATGGGCGAGATGACTGGAAGGACATGCTCACGTGAGCCTGGGCAGTGTGGTCGCATTTGTGACTGGGGGTTTATGGTCCTGGCTGTCCCCAGAGGGCACCGCTGCTTGGTGGAGTCTGCAGCTGGGGCTTGGGGTGAAGGGAAGGATGGAGGAGGCTGTGCTGTGGCCCCAGGATAGATGGGGACTCCAGTGGTGGCAGGTCCTACCTTCATAGAAGCAATGTCCTCCACCCCTGCAGGAGCCCAGGGACGCCCTGCATGCTCTAATATTGGTGGCTTGACACTGATGCCCTGGTGAGAGCAGCCTTACAGAAAAATGAAATACACATTTGCTTCCAGGGGGCAGTGGAAGCTAACAGTACATTGAGGTTGGAGGCACCGGGTTATCCCTGGTGAGATGCTCTGGTTTCCCACTCCTTCTTCCTAGCAGGGACCCTGTCCTTTTATCAGTTTATCCAGATTCAGCTTTTTTATTTTTTAAAAAAGACATATTTCTTCAGCATCATGATCAGACTATTACACCTAGCAACAAACAGCATAGGTCTAGTAGTCCTATACAGATAGGAGAATTGGGCTATAAAGAAGGCTGAGTGCTGAAGAATTGATGCTTTTGAACTGTGGTGCTGGAGAAAACTCATGGGAGTCCCTTGAACAATGAGGAGATCAAACCAGTCAATCCTAAAAGGAATCAACCCTGAATATTCACTGGAGGGACTGTTGCTGAAGCTGAAGCACCAATACTTTGGCCACCTGATGGGAAGAGCTGACTCACTGGAAAAGACACTGGTTCTGGGAAAGACTGAAGGCAGGAGGAGAAGGGGAAGACAGAGGATGAGATGGTTGGATGGCAAAACCATTCAATAGACATAGTTTGAGCAAACTCAAGGAGATAGTGAAGGACAGGGAAGCCATGGGGTTGGAGTCCATGGGGTTGAAAAGAGTCAGACACAACTTAGCAACAGAACAACAGCAGCATGGGTGCAAAAAGTAAATCTATGTTAAAGTTCTTTGTTCGAATCCTTTACACTTTCCACAGAACAGAAACCAAAATAACCTGTTATACAATTAGTCACAAATACAGTCCTTAAGTTTTTGCCCATATGCATGAGTATTGTCTAAAACATCTACAGTGCGACATCTTCAGTGTAGCAGCTAGGCCCTGCCACCCCTGTGCTTGGCTGAGCTCACAAGTCTGTTGTAACCTGTAGCTTCCCTGTCACTTCTCTGGCTTTCCTCTCCTGCCAAGCTTTGTTTCCTGGCAGTAATTAAAACCTTCTGCCACTGCCACAGCGCCTGCTGTTATTGGAACCACCACAGCCACCTTGGTTTTGTGGTTTGGCAAAGTATTGGCCTCCAACACCATAGGAGCCAGAACTTCTGCCTCCAGAGTTTCCTCCTTTCAGTTCAGTTCAGTTCAGTTCAGTTCAGTTCAGTCGCTCAGTCGTGTCTGACTCTTTGCGACCCCTCAAATTGCAGCATGCTAGGCCTCCCTGTCCGTCACCAACTCCCAGACTTCATGTCCATCGAATCAGTGATGCTATGCAGCCATCTCATCCTCTGTTGTCCCCTTCTCCTCCTGCCCCCAATCCCTCCCAGCATCAGAGTCTTTTCCAATGAGTCAACTCTTCGCATGAGGTGGCCAAAGTACTGGAGCTTCAGCTTTAGCATCAGTCC
>SJYQ01104341.1:6855-18353 GCA_006410935.1 Redunca redunca | reverse complement strand
GCCCACTTGACTTCACATTCCAGGATGTCTGGCTCTAGGTGAGGGATCACACTATCACGATTATCTTGGTCATGAAGATATTTTTTTGTACAGTTCTTCTGTGTATTCTTGCCACCTCTTCTTAATATCTTCTGCTGCTGTTAGGTCCATACCATTTCTGTCCTTTATCGAGCCCATCTTTGCATGAAATGTTCCCTTGGTATCTCTAATTTTCTTGAAGAGATCTCTGGTCTTTCCCATTCTGTTCTTTTCCTCTATTTCTTTGCACTGATTGCTGAAGAAGGTTTTCTTATCTCTTCATGCTATTCTTTGGAACTCTGCATTCAGATGCTTATATCTTTCCTTTTCTCCTTTGCTTTTCACCTCTCTTCTTTTCACAGCTATTTGTAAGGCCTCCCCAGACAGCCATTTTGCTTTTCTGCATTTCTTTTCCATGGGGATGGTCTTGATCCCTGTCTCCTGTACAATGTCACGAAACTCAGTCCATAGTTCATCAGGCACTCTTTCTATCAGATCTAGTCCCTTAAATCTATTTCTCACTTCCACCGTATAATCATAAGGGATTTGATTTAGGTCATAACTGAATTGTCTACTGGTTTTCCCTGCTTTCTTCAATTTAAGTCTGAATTTGGCAATAAGGAGTTCATGATCTGAGCCACAGTCAGTTCCCGGTCTTGTTTTTGTTGACTGTATAGAGCTTCTCCATCTTTGGCTACAAAGAATATAATCAATCTGATTTCGGTGTTGACCATCTGGTGATGTCCTTGTGTATGTGTAGAGTCTTCTCCTATGTTGTTGGAAGAGGGTGTTTGCTATGACCAGTGCATTTTCTTGGCAAAACTCTATTAGCCTTTGCCCTGCTTCATTCCATATTCCAAGGCCAAATTTGCCTGTTACTCCAGGTGTTTCTTGACTTCCTACTTTTGCATTCCTCCCTTCATGGGTCCAAAATTTGCAGATTAATTGTTGTAACTGCTAAAATCATTGTCGATTTACTACCTCCAAAAGTGCTTCCATCATTACCAAATCCATCACAGCCATCCCCACTGCCGCCATACCCACCACCACCACTGTGGCTGCCCCCAAAGCCACCTTGACCACTGAAGTTTCCTCCACGACCACGTCCATGATCACCACCGAAGTTTCCAGAACCACTTCAACCTCTTTGGCTGGATGAAGCACTGGCCATCTCTTGCTTGCATGCTGCGTGCTCAGTCACTTCAGTCGTGTCCTACTCTGTGACCCCATGGACTGTAGCCCACCAGGCTCCTCTGTCCATGGGATTCTCCAGGCAAGGATCCTGGAGTGGGTTGCCATTTCCTTCTCCAGGGGATCTTCCCGACCCAGGGACTGAACCCTCATCTCTTACATCGCCTGCACTGCAGTAGATTCTTTACCCACTGAGCCGCCCAGGAAGCCCATTTCTTGCTTAGATAGGGCTTTTCTTACTGCACAGTTGTGGCCATTCACAGCGTGGTGTTTCTGAATGACCATCTTGGCTACAGAGTCATGGTCATCAAAGTTTATGAAAGTAAAGCCTCTCTTTTTGCCAGTCATGATGTCAGTCACTTCAGTTTTCCCATTGGAGGAGGAAATGGCAACTCATTCCAGTATTCTTGTCTGGGAAATCCTGTGGATGAGGGGCCTTGGTGGGCTACAGTCCATGGGGTCACAAAGAGTCAGACATGACTTAACGACTAAACAACAGCAGCAATTTCCCCATACTGTTTAAAATAATCTTTCAGGTGATGTTCTTCAGTGTCTTCTTTAATGCCATCAGCATAAATCTTTTTCACAGTTGAGTAGGCAGGTCTTTGAGAGTCTTCTCTTGAAGCGGCCATCTTTTGGTTCCACAGCTCTTCCGTCTACCTTCTATGGCCTTGCTTTTGTGGCCCCACCAATCTCCTACACAGTCGCCTGTGACAAACCCAAAGCCTCTGGAGAGACTGGCGTTTGGATCCCTCATTTCCATACAGTCTGAGAGCATTCCCCACTGCCCAGAATGGCTCCTCAGAGTCTCGTCAGTGGTTTCAAAGCTCAGCCCTCCGATGAAGAGCTTCCGCAGTTGTTTGGGCTCTTTGGGAGACTCTGACTTAGACATGACTGCAGTGGATGTGGGAGACTTCACCGGTGCTTACTCAATGGTGTCCACGGGCAGAGGGCCCACACTGGGCTTTCAAAGAAAGACCTTGGCTGGATCCCCTTGGAGGGTTGGAACAGCCCTCCCCACTACTACACACACATGCGCGACTTCACTTTCTCTGAAGAAGGCTGTGACAGTGACTGCTGCTCTCAGTGGGAGTTTGCGTCTTCCGGTCCCAGGAGGGAGGAACAGTGGGGGCCCTGCTTTATCTAGAAATTAAATTTCTTGCTCTTCTATGAATGTCTTAAAGATGAGGAAAAGAAGCCACTTCACCCAGGCAATGAGGTAGGAAATTTGGGATTAAATGTTAGCTAAACCTGCCTGGCACCCCACTCCAGTACTCTTGCCTGGAAAATCCCATGGACGGAGGGGCCTGGTAGGCTGCAGTCCATGGGATCATGAAGAGTCAGACACAACTAAGTGACTTCCCTTTCACTTTTCACTTTCATGCATTGGAGAAGGAAATGGCAATCCACTCCAGGGTTCTTGCCTGGAGAATCCCAGGGATGGGGGAATCTGGTGGGCTTCCGTCTATGGGGTCGCACACAGTCGGACACGAAAGCAGCAGCAAACCTGCCCTGATTGTTGAGTAAGAACTGGAGGTTGGGATTGACATATGCACACTACTATGTGCGAAATGTGTGAAATAGATAATTAATTTATAATATCTATGTGTGAAATAGATAACCTGCTGGATAGCACAGGGAAGGAAAAAAAAGGTGCAATCTGTTTGTAGGACATAATTTAAGCTGAAGAATGCATTCCAGTATACATTAGGTGCAGATAAATACTGTTTGACTCCACTTACATGAGGTACGTAGAATAGTTAAATTGAGTCAGAAAGTACATTGGTAGATGCCAGGTGGGTAGCGGAAATGGGGAGTTAGTGTTTAATTGGGGACAGAGTTGCCTTTCACTTAGAAAGGTGAAAAATTCAGGAGACGGATAATGGTGAGAGTTGCACAATAATGTGAATGTATTTAGTGCCACTGAGCGGTACAGCTAAACGTGGTTAAAATAGTCTGTTTTATATTTTGTGACTTTTACCACAATAAGAAAACATTTAACGAAAAGACTGGGTGTGGGCTGAGTTGTGTTCCCACCAAATCACTAAGTTCTAGCCCTGCCCCCAGTCCCTGTGAATGTGACCTTATTGGGAAGTAGAGTCATCACAGGTGTAATTAGCTCTGGTCACACTGGAGCAGGGCAGATTCCAACCCAATATGAGTGGGGTCCTTATGAAAAGGGGAAATTTGGGACAGAGACATTCACGCAGGGAGATGGCATGTGAAGATGAAGGCAGAGATAAGGGTGATGCATCTAGAAGCCAAGGAGCGACAAAGATTTCCAGCAAAGCCCCAGAAGCTGGGTGAGAGCCTGGGACTGATTCTCCCTCACAGCCTGGAAAGGAAGTAACCCCACCCACACCCTGACCTTCTAAACCTCCAGAGCTGGGAGAGGGTACATTTCTGTGGTTTAAGCCACTCTATCTGTGGTGCTTTGATATATGGCAGCCCCAAGGCATTCACACAAGAATCATGACTGGGAGTCAGTTCTGAGCCCTCATTTCTGTCCTGGGAAAGTGTTATGGACTGAGAACCTGTGCTGCCTCAAAGCAGGGCAGCATGGCCGACGTGACACCCTGCTGCCTCTTTGATCAACTGAACCCAGCATTGGGGTGGGACGGGTTCCTGGGCTGCTGGGACACAAAAGGGCCCCACAGGGTGGAGCCCGGATGCTGTGCTGTAACTTCTGGTCCTGAAACTTCAGGATTAGCAAGGAATCTCTCCTCACTTAGAGAGAGGCTCTCAAGTCTTAGGCTTCTGAGCAAAATGTCTTGGGCAGAAAACGTTCTGTGGGGAAGAAGGTTGCAGGCAAGTGGTCCAAGCCAAAGCCTTTCTTGTTCAGGTGATGTGACTTTTGCAGGTCACGCACTGCCTTCTGCCTCTCAGCTTGTGGTCCAGGGCTCTTCTCCCCACCTGTGGCCTGGCAGAGGTCTGCTCCATGGGCAGAGGTTCTCTGCGATAGCTCTGGCCCTTTGGGGGCATGAGGCCATGCCAATTTTCCCAACACAGAGCTCTCTCTTTCCACAAGGGCCCTGGTCACATATGTCCCACCGAATCTGCTTCTCTTTCCTCCAAATGAGGACGCAGCCAACTACCTTTCCTGGTTTGCTTTTCCACATCAAGGACCAAGTGTTTCTAACGTCACGGTGCCCTGGGGACACAGATGGGCATTTAGAAGCAGATATGTATCAAAATGATCCGCAAAGCAAGTGTTAATGGTGACCAAAAGTGATAANCTGCACATTTTCATGACTTCTTCAGCTTCGTGCACCCTGACTGAGCAACGTGCAGCCGCGGAGAGACTGGGCAGCAGATGTACAGAGATTTTTCTCAAACTTCTTTCTGAGCCAATTTCAGGATATAGAGAGCAGATAAATCTTATTTTCTCTTTTTTAGTTTCAAAAGGTTTCATAGGCAGATAAAATTTTAAATTTCATTTCCCCCCCAATGAGATGTTTGGAGATGTTATACCGGAGTGGGGAGGTGTCTGTATTTATTGAGGAATTCTCACCCCAATGCCCCTGCCCTTTTCTCATACTGTTACTGCCCATAATTCACGGAGCACATGAGACAGAGAGAGAGCCCTTTATGTAGGGATGTTCAAAATGACTACAGTGAAAATAGGTCTGGATTAATTCCATGAGAGTAAATGTGCAGAAATGGTAGTTTTGATCCACTCAATTCTTAGCCTGTCTGATCAGCCACCCCACTGATTGATTGACTGATTGACTTATTTAATAGGTATTGAGCACCTACTATAGCCAGACACTGATGTAGGCAGTGGGAACTCAGCAATAAACAATACAGGAAAAAAGCGTACACTTGAGGACCTGATCTTCTTGGGTGGGGGTTGGGGGCAGGGGGCAGTGGCACAGGAGAGGCCACATTTCGGGCGTAGACACGAGTGACACCCCTCAGCAGGGGCCAAGGGACTCATGTGGGACTTTGGGCCCCACTCCCCCCTGTTTCTGGCTCCAGGCTCCTGGCTCCCTGTGCAGATGAAAACCTCCATTGCTACCTTCCTTGAGGACCAGACACACCTGGGCTCAAATCCAGGCTCCGCCACTTACCAGCGGAAGGGCTGGGCAAGGTCAGCTCCATCTCTGAGGCTCAGCTTCTCCGCATGGGAGCAGGGGCTGACAGCTTCCGCACAGCTGGCGGGAGAATCTGAGGAGACGCACAGTGCCTGGACTGGGCTTGGTGCACAGGCAGGTGGGGTGAGTGCCCACAGGGTTGCTAGTCTCCCTGGCTTTCAGCCCTGAGGAGCTGGGGGGTGCGGGGGAAGAGGGCAGGGGAAGCTTCTGGCTCCCGCCACTGCTAGACCATCTCCCTCTCCATCTGCTTGGGTGCTGGGTGAGGCCTTTGGAGCAGGTCTGTCACTGGCCTTGAAACCGGAAGCAGACGAGTGGAGCCGTGGCCACTGCCCACGGTCTGGTGTGAGGGGTGTGGAGCGGGTGAGGGGCTGTTCCAGAGCCCCCCGCCCCCATACTCCTGCCTGGCCTGGAGAGGAGGGTGAGGGGGCACACGGAGACCCCATGGCCTTCTCAGCGAGCTGGACCATCGAGGCCCTTCCTTTGTATGACTCCTGCTCACATGTCTGTGTCTGTGCACACTTATCTAGGGTCTCAACCAGGGACCCCTGGTCCAGCTTCCCTGACCTTAGAGGGGAGGACCTGTGACTCCTGGGCTGCCGGGGACGCTGAGATTCGCGGTCTCCACGTCTGAGCCGGGTTGGGTGGGAAGGACGCCGCCCCCACCCCGCCTCCCTCCCCCCGCCAGCTCTCAGGTTTGGTTCACCACTGGCCTCCAGGGGGCGCTGCGGGGGAAAGCCGGAGGAGACGGAAGATCACGCCTAATACCTTGAACTGACTGATGTTGGGGCACTGGGTTAGAGCTGAGTTCTGCCTATTGAGGCTTTCCAGGTCGCTCAGTGGTAAAAGAATCCACCTGCAATGCAGGAGACTCAAGAGATGCGCGTTCGACCCCTGGGTCGGGAAGATCTCCTGGAGAAGGAAATGGTAACCTGCTCCAGTATTCTTGTCCGGAGAATCCCATGGCCCTAACCTGGTGGGTTACAGTTCATGGCGGGTCGCAAAGAGTCTGACATGACTGGCACTCATGCACGCCCCCCTACTTATAGCTTCTCTCCTGAAAAAGGGGTGCATGAAGCACAGTAGCAGATATTTCCCAGCTCAGGGCCCAGCGAGTCAGCGCAGTCCCTCTGGCCAGAAGTTGCCCAGCTGGGCTGTAAATGGAGGAGCCGAGGGTCCAGATTTCACACCCCTGGCAGTAAGGCTCCCAGTCTTGGCTCGGGGGTAACCACTAGTTTCCAAGACAGGAGGAGTCCTTGCCCTAATGGATGTGGCCGAGCAGGTCTGCCGGGGAGGGAGCCGCCCAGGAGACTGGGATCTTCCTGGGTGGAGGAGGGGCGGTAAGCTGCCTGTCACCTCATCCTCTGCTCTCAATTCACCTATGGCCCCAGGCACAAAGCTGTTGCGTTCCTGCTAGTGCCTTTCATTTGTTTTAAATTTAATAATATTTACTGTCCAGGAATATCCTCTGTCGATCCTATTTTACAGTGTATCTTGTGCGTGCCAGGGCCTGTGGGAGATAGCAGGGTCAGGGCAGGGATGCAGGAAATGTGGTGCTCGGGGTGCTGGAGTGCTGAAAGGCCCCAGATGAAGAGCTCTGGGCTGTCAAGGATCCCAGGACTGGAACAGCAACCACAACAGAACAACAGACACACAGCAACGCAACAACATCCCCCTCCCCAGGGACCTGGCCGAGTAGGTGGCTGGGCCTGGAGATGAACCTCACGTGCTGAGTGCCCCTGCCCCCTGGTGAGATGAAAAGATGCTTGCTATGATGCAAGTATCTTCAAAAGCCCGAGTTCCCCCAGAACCACTGAGAAGTGAGGTGACAAGAGTCAAGATTAGAAAGAAAGCAGAGAAAGCCAGGGGGGTGACTCCATTTGGGAACAAGCTGTGTCAGGAACCAGCTGTGCTCCTATCCAGATCTCCAAACCTCCTCGGTGCCCGAGTTCTTTTTGGGGTGGGTCTGGCAGGCTGCACGGGTGTGGAGCCCAACAGCAACCGCTGCTGTGTGCCTGCCCTCCCCCTCTTCCATCCTTACCCTCTGCAGTGCTCCCTCTGAGCCCCCCCAAGGGACACCACTGCTCAGAAGACTAGGGCAGGGGCTCCCCTTCAAGCAGTGCCCCTGAGTGAGGTGTGTCAGCCTTCTTGGGGCTCCCTGGTGAGGGAGCAGTCTGTTGTACTCCAGGGTGCTGGGTGACAGGTTCTCCCGTCCACACTCTGACCCCTCCCCTCAGTCTGCCCCTGGGGTTGAACCCACAAGTAAAATCCTGTCCACCAGCACTGTCTCTGACTCTGCTTTCCAGGGAGCCCAATCTCCTCCTAACGGGCCCCGTGTTCCCCTGCACGAATCCNCTTGCCCACCTGCTTGCAAACCTCACAAACATCCAATTCTGATAAATCACTTCTTATCTAGAACTTTGCATCTCCCTGATATGTTTTCTTTGCTGAGACATAACATAAAGAACTATGATTCTGGATCTCTTTCAGAGCCCCCTGAAATGATACCAAATGGTTTCACAGCCCCGTCCCCAACCCAGCCTGTCAAACAGTCCTCAGAACAAAGCAAGGAAGGGAGACTTGTCTCCAAGTTTTCAGAATAACTTGGTCTTGGATACTCTAGAATGACTGGTATGAAAGAACCTTACACACAATGCACCCCTGACCCTTTTTAAAAAAATTAATTCATTAATTTGGCTGCATTGGGTCTCAGTTGCAGCATGTGAGATTTTTGTTCCATCATGCACAATTTTTCGTTGCAATGCAAGGACTCTCTAGTCGTGGCTCGAGGGCTCAGTAGGTGTGGTGCATGGGCTTCAGAGCACGTGGGCTTCAATAGTTGTGGCACTTGGGCTTAGTTGCTCCAAGCATGTGGGATTATAATTCCCTGACCAGGGATGGAACCCATGTCTCTTGCATTGCAAAGTGAGTTCTTAACCTCCATAGGAAACCTAGTCTGTGTGGAAACCTGCTAGCTGTGTGGCCTCAGACAAGTCCCTGAACTTGACTCTCCACCTCCTCATTTGTAAAATGGATGCAGTAATAACCTTACAGACTGTATTTGGTTCATTTACAAGAGGTAGTTTAGACAGTGCCAGATTGAGCGTAGCTCTAAACATATATGTTTGTGAAATGAGTGTGTAAAGCAAGCAGCCAGTTGTGGGCAGTGTGGGGCAGAGAGGTGGCTGCTGAGATGCCTGGGTGATGGCGTCTGGGGGAGAAGGACCCCGGAAAGAGAACGCCAGGTAAACATCACCTGCTTCTCCCTGTTTGTTTCCTACCTCGGTTCTTTTGATCAGAAGGGGATTGTCATGTCAGGCTCACACCATGGGTCCCTTTTTCTGCCAAATGATTCTTCTTCCAATCCGTGAGCAAGAGAGCTGTTTGAGTGGATGAAGCCAGAAGTCCATTTGGCAGGAGTGCTGTTTTGGAAAATGATCAGCCGTGTGGGTTGGGATGAGGTTTTCTGCACATTTTCATGACTTCTTCAGCTTCGTGCACCCTGACTGAGCAACGTGCAGCCGCGGAGAGACTGGGCAGCAGATGTACAGAGATTTTTCTCAAACTTCTTTCTGAGCCAATTTCAGGATATAGAGAGCAGATAAATCTTATTTTCTCTTTTTTAGTTTCAAAAGGTTTCATAGGCAGATAAAATTTTAAATTTCATTTCCCCCCCAATGAGATGTTTGGAGATGTTATACCGGAGTGGGGAGGTGTCTGTATTTATTGAGGAATTCTCACCCCAATGCCCCTGCCCTTTTCTCATACTGTTACTGCCCATAATTCACGGAGCACATGAGACAGAGAGAGAGCCCTTTATGTAGGGATGTTCAAAATGACTACAGTGAAAATAGGTCTGGATTAATTCCATGAGAGTAAATGTGCAGAAATGGTAGTTTTGATCCGCTCAATTCTTAGCCTGTCTGATCAGCCACCCCACTGATTGATTGACTGATTGACTTATTTAATAGGTATTGAGCACCTACTATAGCCAGACACTGATGTAGGCAGTGGGAACTCAGCAATAAACAATACAGGAAAAAAGCGTACACTTGAGGACCTGATCTTCTTGGGTGGGGGTTGGGGGCAGGGGGCAGTGGCACAGGAGAGGCCACATTTCGGGCGTAGACACGAGTGACACCCCTCAGCAGGGGCCAAGGGACTCATGTGGGACTTTGGGCCCCACTCCCCCCTGTTTCTGGCTCCAGGCTCCTGGCTCCCTGTGCAGATGAAAACCTCCATTGCTACCTTCCTTGAGGACCAGACACACCTGGGCTCAAATCCAGGCTCCGCCACTTACCAGCGGAAGGGCTGGGCAAGGTCAGCTCCATCTCTGAGGCTCAGCTTCTGCGCATGGGAGCAGGGGCTGACAGCTTTCCGCACAGCTGGCGGGAGAATCTGAGGAGACGCACAGTGCCTGGACTGGGCTTGGTGCACAGGCAGGTGGGGTGAGTGCCCACAGGGTTGCTAGTCTCCCTGGCTTTCAGCCCTGAGGAGCTGGGGGGTGCGGGGAAAGAGGGCAGGGGAAGCTTCTGGCTCCCGCCACTGCTAGACTATCTCCCTCTCCATCTGCTTGGGTGCTGGGTGAGGCCTTTGGAGCAGGTCTGTCACTGGCCTTGAAACCGGAAGCAGACGAGTGGAGCCGTGGCCACTGCCCACCGTCTGGTGTGAGGGGTGCGGAGCGGGTGAGGGGCTGTTCCAGAGCCCCCCGCCGCCATACTCCTGCCTGGCCTGGAGAGGAGGGTGAGGGGGCACACGGGGACCCCACGGCCTTCTCAGCGAGCTGGACCATCGAGGCCCTTCCTTTGCATGACTCCTGCTCACGTGTCTGTCTGTGCACACTTATCCAGGGTCTCAACCAGGGACCCCTGGTCCAGCTTCCCTGACCTTAGAGGGGAGGACCTGTGACTCCTGGGCTGCCGAGGACGCTGAGATTCACGGTCTCCACGTCTGAGCCGGGTTGGGTGGGAAGGACGCCGCCCCCACCCCGCTTCCCTCCCCCCCCGCCAGCTCTCAGGTTTGGTTCACCACTGGCCTCCAGGGGGCGCTGCGGGGTGGGGGGAAGCCGGAGGAGACGGAAGATCACGCCTGATACCTTGAACTGACTGATGTTGGGGCACTGGGTTAGAGCTGAGTTCTGCCTATTGAGGGTTTCCAGGTGGCTCAGTGGTAAAAGAATCCACCTGCAATGCAGGAGACTCAAGAGATGCGCGTTCGACCCCTGGGTCGGGAAGATCTCCTGGAGAAGGAAATGGTAACCTGCTCCAGTATTCTTGTCCGGAGAATCCCATGGCCCTAACCTGGTGGGTTACAGTTCATGGCGGGTCGCAAAGAGTCTGACATGACTGGGCACTCATGCACGCCCCCCTACTTATAGCTTCTCTCCTGAAAAAGGGGTGCATGAAGCACAGTAGCAGATATTTCCCAGCTCAGGGCCCAGTGAGTCAGCGCAGTCCCTCTGGCAAGAAGCTGCCCAGCTGGGCTGTAAATGGAGGAGCCGAGGGTCCAGATTTCACACCCCTGGCAGTAAGGCTCCCAGTCTTGGCTCGGGGGTAACCACTAGTTTCCAAGACATGAGGAGTCCTTGCCCTAATGGATGCAGCAGAGCAGGTCTCCTGGGGAGGGAGCCGCCCAGGAGACTGGGATCTTCCTGGGTGGAGGAGGGGCGGTAAGCCGCCTGTCACCTCATCCTCTGCTCTCAATTCACCTATGGCCCCAGGCACAAAGCTGTTGCGTTCCTGTTAGTGCCTTTCATTTGTTTTAAATTTAATAATATTTACTGTCCAGGAATATCCTCTGTCGATCCTAGTTTACAGTGTATCTTGTGCGTGCCAGGGCCTGTGGGAGATAGCAGGGTCAGGGCAGGGATGCAGGAAATGTGGTGCTCGGGGTGCTGGAGTGCTGAAAGGCCCCAGATGAAGAGCTCTGGGCTGTCAAGGATCCCAGGACTGGAACAGCAACCACAACAGAACAACAGACACACAGCAACACAACAACATCCCCCTCCCCAGGGACCTGGCCGAGTAGGTGGTTGGGCCTGGAGATGAACCTCACGTGCTGAGTGCCCCTGCCCCCTGGTGAGATGAAAAGATGCTTGTTATGATGTAAGTATCTTCAAAAGCCCGAGTTCCCCCAGAACCACTGAGAAGTGAGGTGACAAGAGTCAAGATTAGAAAGAAAGCAGAGAAAGCCAGGGGG
>SJYQ01104339.1:120631-190881 GCA_006410935.1 Redunca redunca | reverse complement strand
AGTCACACACCTCCTGGGAGGGTCCAGCCACGACCAGAGTTAACAGAGAGGACCACACCCCTCCGGGCCCCTGGCTGCCCCACAACCCTTTGAAAAGCTGCAGACACAGCTGGGCCTGGGCTTTTGCTGCCCGGGTGGCATTGGGAAACTCAATGTGTCATTTCTCCAAAGCCCGGAGAGTCCAGAAAGCTTAAAGCCTGGCCGGGGTGACCAGCCCCAGCAAGGGCCCCAGTCAGTGTCAAGGGCTCCCTGAGGCCACAGCCTTCCTAGTTGCTCCAGCACTTCATTTACAAGCTCTGTTTGGGACTCAGGGCCAATGCAGCTGGTCCTTTCTCCGCTCCATGATGCCCACTTAACATGGGATTTCACTCCCCCTTAAAGGCACTTTTGGGGTGTGTGGGTGGAGAGGGAGCAACAGCCATATCAACAAATTTGCTCGCAAATAATCTCAGCCAAGAAGAGCCAAAAAGTCAGAAAGAGTGGTCCTGCTTACTCCAGCATTCAAAGCTTTCTATTTAAAAATGAGGAAGGGCTGGCTTGGTCCAGGGGATTTAAAAATAAACTGGAAATCAGAGTAGGGACTCCTAAGGCAGGATTTACCAACAGTTCTCTATGACCAGAGGCCTACGAACCTCAATTAGCCCTCGAAATCCTCTTTCAGAAAAAGGGAGGAAGGGAGAGGGTTATCTTCCTAAACCAGGAGCCAATGAAGCTAGGTAGTTCAGAGAACTAGTCGTGGCTAACAAACAGCATGGAGCCCCTCATATTAGAGGTGGGGACAATTTCTCCCAGCCACAGGAACCAGACA
Source organism: Redunca redunca (assembly GCA_006410935.1). Lineage (NCBI taxonomy): Eukaryota > Metazoa > Chordata > Mammalia > Artiodactyla > Bovidae > Redunca > Redunca redunca. The sequence continues at coordinate 190,073 of SJYQ01104339.1, read as the reverse complement.
GGGCTGTCAGGACACAAGGAAATAAGACACAATCCTCACCAGAGGCCAAGCAGAGAGGAAGGTGTCCCCAACACCAGGAAGGGAGAGTCTGGCAAGGTTCACCTGGGGCTGCCGTGTGCTCCCCTAAAAGGGGTGCCTGGTCTCCCGTTATGAAAATCTGTGCTCAGGCAGCTCCAAAAAGTCAGATTCCAGGACCTGGACACTCATAAACATTTTTACTCTTTTTTTTTTTTAATCAGTCCAATACTGACATCCAGTTTCATGCAGTAACAATACTGTTAAAGATATTATGTGTCTTTTAGCAATTCCACAGAAAACAAGATCCATTTTACTTCAATGTCTGTTGTTCTAGACAAAGTTCTTGGTCCAGTACCTGAAACTAACATTTCTATTATAAGCAGAAAGAAAGAATATATTGAAAGGCTATTGTATAGACTTTTATATACTTGAAATTTATGCTACCAAAATTTTTCTACTACAAAGATGTGGTGTGTATATATGATGAATATATACATATGATAGAATATCTACTATTGTTGTTTTAGAGATTAAATCATGTCTATCTCTTTTGCAACCCCATGGACTGTAGCCTGCCAGGCTCCTCTGTAGCCTGCCAGGCTTCTCTGTCCATGGGATTCTCCAGGCAAGAATACTGGAGTGGGTTGCCATTCCCTTCTCCAGGGGACATTTTTACTTATAATCCATAAAGTGTTTGAGGGAGGGAAGGACTGGGCAGAAGGAAAGTGGTGCCCAGAGGGCCGTGCTGACCAGAGGTGTCCAGGGCACAGATGTCGACAACACGGTGCCCTCACAGAATCCCAGCCTGCAGGGCACACAAGCTATTCAAGTAGGACCCTGAACCAGAGGAGCCAGGATTTTGGATGGGTTTCTGTTCAGCCCTGTGTGGACAGTGTTTGAGGAAGCAAGAAGGAGCCCAGACTTGGAATCCAGAAGCCTGCCCGAGGTTTGGCTCTGGCTCCACTGAGCAGACTGCCGCCCAGCTGAAAGTCCCAGACCTCTCTCTACAGCCTCTGAATCTGTGAACTCTGGATTTCCTTTAGGGGACCTATGACAAGAGGGCTTCCCAGGTGGCGCTAGTGGTAAAGAACCCGCCTGCCAATGCAGGAGACGTAAGAGACGCAAGTTCCATCCCTGGGTCAGCAAGATCCCCTTGTGGAGGGCATGGCAGCCCACTCCAGTATTCTTGCCTGGAAAATTCCATGGACAGAGGAGCCTGGTGGGCCACAGTCCATGAGGTTGCACAGAGCACACACAGGATCTCCCAGCGACCCAGTCCAACGTGTGATGTGGACCACTCACATCAGAGCCACTAAGCATGCAGATTCCTGGGCTGACACAGACCAATGGAAACAGAATTTCTGGAGGGAAAAATTAAGAAACCTGCACTTTAACAAATCCTCAGGTGACTCGTAGGTACCCTCAAGACTGAACATCATAGACTTAGAGGACAAGAGTCCCAAGTCCTTAATATGGTTTCAGGGCCCTTTCAATCTGCCTTTGCAGTCCTGTTCCCAGAGTTCTCTCTGCTTCTACCTCGCCTGCTGACATTTGAGTCCTCAAGCCACAGGCCAGACACTGAGCTAATTAAATCCATCCATTTAACAAGGAAATGGCAACCCACTCCAGTATTCTTGCCTGGAAAATTCCATGGACAGAGGAATCTGGCTGGCTACTGTCCATGGGGTCACAAAGAGTTGGACACGACTGAGCAACTAAACCACCATTTAACCCTCAGAGCATCTCTGCAAGCAAGTATTATCACCATCCCCATTTTACAGATAAGGAGACTGAGGCTTACAGAGGTTCAGTAACTTAGCCAAGATCACACAGCAAGTACCACGAAGAGGTCATATTCGAATGCCCATCCATGAGATTGCAGCAGTCTCGCTCTTGATTGCCGTCAATACACTCACATCGTTGTTCAGTCGCTAAATTGTGTCTGACTCTTTGAGACCCCATGGGCAGCAGCACGCCAGGCTCCTCATGCATTCCTTCAAACGTGCCCAGGTACTCAGACCTGCTTGGCCCTATTCAAGTTGCCCCTTGGCCTCACATGCCTCACGCTACCCTTATCCTTTGCAAATATATAGAATTCAAATGTTTTTCCTGTATCCAAATGTCCATGGGTTCACTAAGGAGTATTAGCTGCTCCTATCTTCACGTTCCAATGGCCTTTTGTTCTTAACTCTACTTGACCATTATTTAAATTGTATGGTGATTATTATGTTCCAGTCTCTCTTATCAGGCTTTAAAACTCCTAAAATACAGAGGGTTTTAAGGCAGTGAAACTGTTTTGTATGACAGTGCAGTGGTGGATACATGTCATCATGCATGCATACCAGGTCGCTTCAGTCGTGTCCAATTCTTTGGGACACTACAGACCATAGCCCTCCAGGCTCTTCTGTCTCTGAGATGCTCCAGGCAAGAATACTGTAGGGGGTTGCCATGCCCTCCTCCAAGGGATCTTCCCTACCCAGGGATTGAACTCGAGTCTCTTAAGTCTCCTGCACTGGCCGGCAGTTTCTTTACCTGGGAAGCCCACACATCATCATACGTTTGTTTGTCCAAACCCATGCTGACCCCGAATGTCAAATATGAACTTTGGGTAATAATGATATGTCCAAGTGGGTTCGGCTTCCCAAGTGGCTCAGTGGTAAAGGATCTAGCTACAATGCAGCAGACACCAGAGATGTAGGTTCAATCCATGGGTTGGGAAGACACCCTAAAGCAGGAAATGCAACCCACTCCAGTATTCTTCCCTGGAAAATCCAATGGACAGAGGAGCCTGGAAGACCGCAGTCCATGGGGTCACAAAGATTCAGACGTGACAGAGTGTGCACATGCCCTGCATGCCATGTAGTTTCAGCTGCTGTAACAAGGGTACCACTCTGGTGGGGGGTGTTGATAGCGGGGGAGGCTATGCATGTGTGGGGGTTTGGGGGAGGTATTGGAAATCTGTGTACTTCACGCTCAACTTTGCAGTAAGTCTAAAATTGCTCTAAAAATGTTTATTTAACTTTTTAAATTCCTAAGACTACATTATCCATCTCTGCAACCACACAGCGTGGGATATAGAAGCTACATGATGCATGCTGAAGGAAAGCGTGATGGGCAGGACAGCTGCTTTCATTATAAGGCTGAGAAACAGATGTGAGCGAGGTCCTCCACCACGACCAGAGGTGAGGAGGAGGCGAGGAGAAGGGGTTACCTAATGAAAATTTTGGAGGCAGCCTCAAAAGAAAGGAAGAGCGCTATGTCGCCAGTCCCAAGGATAAGCTGAAAGATGAAGACAGTTCTGCACAGGTGGAGTTTGGAGGGAGCATGAAAAAGCCAGAGTGAAGACTGGTGGTGTCAGAGTGGAGAAGAAGAAAACAGGAAGAGAATGAGACAGAGGCGAACTGGAACGTCCAAAGGTGCCTTGCAAGCATTTGTGAGCCCAGGCCATTCCAAAAGGCAAGCGGGGCCAATAGAAGGGCAGAGAGGACCCATGCTGTCAGCCCCTGAGAACAAGAAGGCAGATTCTAGGAGAGTGAGGGGACTATTCCTCATCTAAATGAGATATGAGGGGAAAAAATTCAGCCAATGGAATTATGTTGCAGGAACCTGGTCTGTACTATCACAGGGGACGATTCCAAGAGATGTTTTAATGGCAATTTAGATGCCAGGAATCAAAGAGTAGGATATAGGCTTTAAAGCAGGGCAATTAATAATTTCTTTTGGAAGGCAAATCTGGAAGAAGAGAAAATGAGTACTACCAGCTGTGGATAATACCATCGAGTTGACCAAGGGATGGACAGGGGACAGGGGGCAAATATATTAGAAACAAGATGGGTGCAAGAGAAACCTTGAGCACTCATACAATTGTCCTGCAAAACCCGAGGCCCTTCCTCATATTCCTGGTTCAAAGGTTAGAGAAGCTTAAGGATGACCCAGGGAGAGAAGCTGGGGAGTTACAGCCAGCTACTATGGTGGATCAACAGATCAGCAACAACACTGATAAGCCACAAAGTAGTTCCTGCTTGGCACCTGCAAACGCAGCCAAGCGCTCAGCCCTCAGGCCAGTCACTTCAGACTGAAAACAGCTTCATCTGGGGTTCCTCATAAGGCCCCTGGATCCAAGCAGAGACTGAGACTGACAGTGTGCCCCTCTAGTTTCCGGAACCAGGGGGTGGCATCCTGTATTCACACAGCACTGCAACATGCTGTGGAAAAGCAGCACGATGCTCTGCCACCTGGACATTACGATAGCAGCCAGCTAAAGAGCACATGCTTCTCCTTTTGGACAAGAATGTGCTAGAGGAGTTTGTTCACCTGTGAGCAAGGATTGGGGTGTCACAACCCAAAGCCAGTCAGGAGTGAGACAGAGGCAATAAGCTGAGCAGGGATTTTAGAAGTGAAACTCCAAAGTACAGTCCCAAATCTCTACCTTCAGAATATCAGGAGTTTATATACACACTGTGCATAGCTCAGTCGGTTAAGAATCGGCCTGCAATGCAGGAGACCCAGGTTCGATTCCTGGGTTGGGAAGATCCCCTGGAGAAGGAAATGGCAACCCACTCCAGTATTCTAGGCTGGAGAAGCCCATGGACAGAGGAGCCTGGCAGGCTACAGTCCCATGGGGTCACAAGAGTTGGACATGGCTTAGCAACTACACCACCACCATGTTGATTAAATAAGCCATTAGGGAGATCAGTCCACCCTTCTGCCACAATTCACACTAGATTTGGCACGAGACAGGCTTGGACTGGAAAGCTCTTTCACTTTCTAGCTCTGTGAGCCTGGATGAGTTTCTCAAACTCCCAGAGGCTCAGTTTCCTTATCTGTAAAAAGGAGCTTAATAGTACTTACAGTTCTCTAGCTCTTGTTAGGAATACCTGAGGGCAAGCACACGAAGTACTCCCGGAGCATGCCTGGCAGAAAATTCTACAAACAATGAGGATGCTGGTGCTGTCGCTTTGTCGTTATTGTTCAGTCGCTCGGTTGTGTCCAACTCTTTTTCGACCACGGTGTTACTTTATTACATGTGTGAGTGCTAAGTCATGTCCGACTCTTTGCAACCCCATGGACTGTAGCCCACCTGTCTGCTCTGTCCATGGGGTTTTCCAGGCAAGAATACTAGCGTGGGTTGCCATTTCCTTCTCCTGGGGATCTTCCTGACTCAGCGATCAAAATATTCCCTACCCAATGGACTCAGGGGCTTATCCCTCACTGTTGGCCTCAGAGGAGAGGGAGCAGTTTACTAGACAGGGTTCCCATTCAGTGACTGAGTGGAGTCACTCAGCCCTCACAACTCAGATTTCAACAGCAACTGAGGATGGCCAGTGACAGTTGGTCCAGAGGAGACACATGACCAAGGCAACAATCCACTGTCCAGCAAAGGGAAGATGAGAAGGACTGGCTGCAATGCAGGGGGGATGGGAGGACACATCTGCAGCAAGACGGAGCCAAAAGCTTGGACAGACTATAAGGGAGTCAGGATGCAGTGTTGGGCCATGGCTGACTTTTGTTAGCAGATGCATTAGAGAAGGAAATGGCAACCCACTCCAGTGTTCTTGCCTGGAGAATCCCAGGGATGGGGGAGCCTGGAGGGCTGCCATCTATGGGGTCACACAGAGTCAGACACGACTGAAGCCACTTAGCAGCAGCAGCAGCTGCTAACACTGGAAATTCAATTCAGAGAGGAGGAAAAATGTGATGGGAGGGAAATTATACAGTCATCAAGAGTGAGAGAGAAGGGGGAACGTCCCTGGCAGTCCAGTGATTAAGACTCCAAGCTTCCACCGCAGGGGGTAAATGTTCCATCCTGTCGGGAGCAAAAATTCCCTGTGCTATGCAGCATAATAAATAAGTAATTTTCAAAAGAGTGAAAGAGAAGAACAGAGAGGAGGACACATGGAAGGAGAGACTGACCAGCAGCTAGAGGGACTAGTGGGCAGACTGGTCAACAGAGAGGTAAGGACTGACAGAGAATGGACAAATCTGATTGGCTAACATCCCTTGTTGGGTCACCTGTGTGGTAGACACATGGCTGCTGGTTGGGGATCGGATCCCTGACAAGGTGGGATACACACCAGGTACAGTGAAAGGGAAGTTATGACCAACCTAGATAGCATATTCAAAAGCAGAGACAGCAAGGCTGTCAAGGCTATGGTTTTTCCAGTGGTCATGTATGGATGTGAGAGTTGGACTGTAAAGAAAGCTGAGCGCCGAAGAATTGATGCTTTTGAACTGTGATGTTGGAGAAGACTCTTGAGGGTCCCTTGGACTGCAAGGAGATCCAATCAGTCCATCCTAAAGGAGATCAGTCCTGGGTGTTCATTGGAAGGACTGATGCTGAAGCTGAAACTCCAATACTTTGGCCGCCTGATGCGAAGAGCTGACTCATTGGAAAAGACCCTGATGCTGGGAAAGACAGAGGGCAGGAGGAGAAGGGGACAACAGAGGATGAGATGGTTGGATGACATCACTGACTCAATGGACATGAGTCTGAGAAAACTCTGGGAGTTGGTGATGGACAGGGAGGCCTCGCATGCTGCAGTCCATGGGGTCACAGAGAGTCGGACACGACTGAATGACTGAACTGAACTGGCAGTCCAGGGCTTCCTGGTGGCTCAGACGGTAAAGAATCCACCTGCAACGCAGGAGACCTAGATTAGATCCCTGGGTCGGGAAGATCCCCTGGAGTAGGAAATGGCAACCCACTCCAGTATTCTTGCCTGGGAAATGCCATAGACAGAGGAGCCTGGTGGGCTACAGTCCGAGGGGTCGAAAAGAGTCAGACACGACTGAGTGACTAATAGCACTGGCAGTACGGTGGGTTAAGTCTCTGCACTTCCAATGCAAAGGGTGTGGGTTCGACCCCTGGTTGGGGAACTAGGATCCTACATGCCATGTGGCACTGCCAAGAAAATATAAAGAAAGTAAAAATAAATAAAACCCACACATATTCCAGACCTCCATCTCTGTTTTTCTTGCTCTGGGCTGTTCCCAGGACACCTGAGTCCTCTGTAAAAAAGGAGACAAAACACTATGGTAGTAAGAAGGCTGGGGTGGGAACAGAAATCCCCCTGCTGCCAAGCAGAGGCAGGAGAGTGGCTAGAGCCAACACTCTGGTGTGAGCAGTGAGAAAGCAGCCCCGGCCTCAGCCATGAGCCATCTCTATGATTTGGCCAATTGACCTAGCCTATGTGGACATCTGTTTGTAAATTTGCAAAATGAGGGGGTTGAACTGGATGTCTTCCAAGCTTGCTTGCAGGGCAGTTCACATTCTAGATTCTGTGATTCTATGAACCCATGGTTATTCATGAACATCAGACTTTTTCACAACACCCAAAAGGTATTAGCTGTCTTGCCAGCCATGTCAATAATATTTTATTTATTATATTACTATGATGTGGATAGGTTATTTATCTTCTCCCGGTACAACCTGTACTTGAATACAATCCCAATGTGCGTAGTAAATCTCTCCTCCTTTGAACTCCTAAGGCTTTGAACTCCTAAGTAAATCTAGATGCTTCTCAGTGTACTTATCACATTCTATTTTATGCTATGATTATTCAGGAAAATGCCCTATGGTCTAGTAATAGATGTTAAGCTCCCTGAACACTTCCTGGAAGCCCTGCTGCAGAAAGAAGAATGGAGCTTCTGAGACTGCTTTCACCTCAGTAGCCCTGAGAAGCCTGAGCTGTTGCTCAGGGTGTATTTTGTAAGACAAGCATGTTGTTGGGGAGAAAGTAAAAGGAACATAAATGGAGTTCATCCAATGAGTCTACGAGATCCCCATCCTTGGCTCCCGCTCCAACCCATGAAAATAGCTGACCCAAAACCTTTGCCTTATACAGATAGACTGAACCAAAGTCATTGACAATTTCCCAATCTCAATGCTATTCAAGGATTTGGGAGAAATACCTAATACAGATGAGTGGGGTCATTGCTGAACCCATTGGTGGCAGGGGAGGGCAGCAGGACACCCACAATTCCCAGTCATGGAGCATGTTCACCAGATGCTGGCAGTCACTCAAAAGGGAACCTTCTATGGAGCTGAGGGCTTCCTGGTGGCTCAGACAGTAAAGAAGCTCCCTGCAATGCAGGAGACATGGATTCGATCCCTGGGTCAGGAAGATCCCTTGGAGAAGGGAGCAGCAACCCACTCCAGTATTCTTGCCCCAAGAATCCCATGGACAGAGGAGCTGGCAGGCTATGTCCATGGGGTTGCAAAGAGTCGGATGTGACTGAACGAACAGCACACATGCTATAGAGCTGAAGGACCCAGATGGCACCAGACTGGCTGGCAAAGCAGTTTCTCAGGTGAGAAAACAAAATGAGGAGGAAAAAAAAAGAGAGAGAGAGAGCAAGAAATTGCCAAGGCAGTTTCTCTTAAGGCAAAGACCACACAAGCCAGATTTTCTAATCACTCTGCAAGAAAGTTTAGATGGGGACCTGGGAGTCTGATCCTAGCAAGCACTCTGCAGGCTCTTCTGAAATGTCCCAGTGGCTGTGCCAAGCCCTCTGTCCCCTGCTTCTTTTCCAGTTCCCAATACCTCTCCCTCAGCTCCCCAGCAAGTGCTCTGGGTCCCTGTGAATAATCTGCTTCCAGACAGCGCCCTCCATGCTCGGCCCTAACCACTGTCTGCTTGGCCTCCAGGTCTTGTGCCCCCTGCCCAGTGTGGTCCTGGGACAGCAGGCTCCTTTGTCACCACGCGGTCCCGAGCTTGCTGGGGTCAGGAGCCGTTCTCTCCTGGCCTCCAGCCATCTGATCACGCTTCCTGTCTCTCCCTCTCCATCTCAGCAGCCCTCCCCTCTGCCGGCTTTTACTTTTCCCTCTCTCATTCCCTCTTCTTCCATTACTAATGCCTCTTCTAGAAACACGCTCCATGATGACTGAACCAACAAGAGATCCCAGGAGCCTCGCACTACCCAAGTGTCTGCTGATCTTGAGTCTCATCAGCTGAATTTTAGTCTGTTAACTTGCTGGGCTCTTTTTTCCTTCCCCCCATGTTTATTCACATTAAGACAGTTTCTGAGCTCACCCTTGGGAGCAGGGAAAGGAAGTTCCTTCAGTGGAGGTTGGCTATAGCCATAGGGATGGCCAAAAGGGGCCTCGAACCTGCCTCTGCTGGACAGAAGGTGTGTAATTCCCAGCCTGGCTCCAGGATGCAGCTCGGTTCTTTCCCAGCAACTGTCCTCAGAGATGTCCTCAGATCTGAAGGCTGAAAAACTGCCATGGAGAATTCCCTTGGGGTACGAGAATCCCAAGGAGAGTCTGTCAGCAGGGAGGACCTCTGTGACTGGTGCCAAGAACTGCATGCCCCATGGTCACAGAATGCTGAAACCGGCTGCAAAGGCCAAGCTTACAAAAGAGTTAAACCAAGGCCACATCACCAGCCTGTTACTGCCTCCCTGCTCTCAGAGCCAACAGGAACAGGATGTCCTCAGATGGGTACACCCCAGCACCCGCGATTCATCCATCACAGTATGGAACATCGAGCCTGGGGCTCCGACTGGTTCCTGCAGCCTCCCTCTCTCACCTCTCTGCTGGGCTCCTGTTTTTGTTACCAGGCTCCTACTTAGCTCTACAGAATCGAGCATCACTTTCATTTGCGTCCCTGGCCTGTCTCACGGTCTTACGTGCCATTGGCGACCAGGGCACAGAGGGCCCAGGAGGTCATAACCAGCAGTGCCACGCCCCCGGCCAGCTCCGGCTGACTCGTGGGTCTTGATAACTGGCATGCGTTCCAGCTGCCACCCGGGTTGTCTCCAAAACATCTGGCCAGTTGTTTATGTCCTCAGCAGCTTCCCGGTGCTCAGTTCTCTGTCCTCGGCTCCTGCAGGCCTCTTAAAAAGAGGAGTCCAGCCACCCACCCAGCATTTCTCCCTTCTGCCATGTGGAAATCAATTAGAAACAGCCTGGCTTTGGCTGCGGAATGGGCCCCCTCCTGCCGCCCAGGCTGCTCCTCTCCTGGGTGTCCCCACATGTGCAGCCACAACTGTTTCTATCCTAATTCTTTCCATCTCCCCAGCCTGCCACCTCTTCTATGCCTTGATCTCCCAGGGCTCCCTTTCTTTGCACAAAGGTCCTGTGGTCTCCTTTGAGCTTCCCAGGTGGCTCAGCGGTAAAGAATCCACCTGCCAATGCAAGAGACGCAGGAGACATAGGTTCAATCCTTGGGTTGGGAAGATCCCCAGGAGGAAGAAATGGCAACCCACTCCAGCATTCTTGCCTGGAGAATCCCATGGACAGAGGAGCCTGCCATGCTACAGCCCATGGGGTCACAAAGAGTCGGACATTACAGCGACTGAGTATGCAGGCCCTTGCTGTCTCCGTTACCTTCTAAACTTAGGCTTTGAAAAGTCCACAGGTGTGTTTTCTCCCCAGTTTATACCTGCATGCCTCACCTGGGTTCTTGCTCACTTAGCAGCTTTCTCTTCATCTAGCTTTCCTGCCAAGCCTGCCTTCTCAAGAACTACCTAAGTACCCAACATGCACACACCACCTGGGGTTTCTGTTGGATAGAGGGAGAGTCTTCTCATCAGGCAGTTTATATTTCAGCGAGATGAACCCAAATTTCAAATTACCTTGCTGACAGTCATTCTCACCAACTGATCTACTTTTTTCTCTTAGAGACCGCCTCTCCTTGCCTCCGCACCCCCTCTCAAATTCCTTCAGTTCCCATTCTTCAGCAAAATCATATTTGCCTTCTAAATCAGAGCCCAGAATTTTTGGGAAAGTGAAAGTAAAAATCACTCAGTCATATCCAACTCTTTGTGACGCCATGGACTATACAGTCCATGGAATTCTCCAGGCCAGGATACTGCAGTGGATAGCCATTCCCTTCTCTAGGGGATCTTCCCAACCCAGGAATTGAACCCAGGTCTCCTGCATTGGAGGTGGATTCTTTACCAGCTGAGTCACAAGGGAACCCCAAGAATACTGGAGTGGGTAGCAGCATCCATAACTAAAGCAATCCAGTCTTTGTGATACATCTTCTCCTCTTTGATTCCACCCACTGCTGTGGTGCCCACCTAATTCCCAACCTCACAGTCAGTCCTTGCAGGCGGGCACGCCTGCATGCCTGCACACCTGCAGGCGAGTAATGATGATGCAGGTGATGAGGAGGAGGAGGAGAAAGACAGCTAACATTTTTTGAGCATTGCCTATGTGCCAGGCACTGCTCTAAACACTTGGCATATAAGATTCCCCAGATCTGCCCACTGCATTTACTTCAGTTTTTCTGAACTCTTACCTATCTGAGGAGAGCCAGCGAGGTGAGCAGCAGGGGGAAGAAGCTTTAGAATAGCCTATTGGATCAATGTACATATCTCTAGAAGTCCTGATTCTATGTGTTTTACTTTCTTTATCTCTTCATCTATAATCTGCACTCCTTCCTGTCTGAGTCTTCTTCTTGTTTTTAAGCTAAGAAGTAATATTTCATTTTAGACACTACACTACAGATGATCTTAACTGCAAAACAAAAAAGAGAGACGCAGACTAAGAGAACAAACATATGCACACCAAGAGGGGAAGGTGGGATGAGATGGGATCAACTAGGAGATTGGGATGGACACATACACACTACTGATACTATGTATAGAATAGAGAACTAATGAGACCTACTGTATAGCTCATTGTTCTGTGGTGACCTAAATGGGAAGGAAACTTTAAAAAGAGGGAATACATGTATACGTATAGCTGATTCAATTTGCTGTACAGTGGAAACTAACACAACATTGTAAAGCAATTATCCTCCAATTAAGCTTAATTTAAAAAATAAGATAAATTAAAACTGCACATTTGTATAAAGATCTCTGAATTCACAACAATAAATCAAAAGAACACAGAATTGGAATAAGAATGATACATATCTTTAAGTCCTGCCCTGCCCATTACTAGCTTCATGATTCGGGGAGCTTTTCTTAATGCTACTGAGCCTCAGTCTCTTTGTTTATAAAGTGAAAAATAATACAGACAAAGCACAGGAGGTGATGTATATAAAGTATTAATACCCCAGGGCCCAGCATCTAGTGAATGCTCTACAACCCCTCCTTTACTAAAAACACTTGTATTGTCTCAGTATAGTAGGCGCATATTTCTTTGCCTTCCCATCTTTTCTTAGTGAGGTCTCTCCCAGAAATCAGGAGAAACCTCTCTACATGACATGCAGCAAAGAAATCACCGTGTCATAGCACACAAGAGGGCAGGACACTTTAATAAGATAAGCTAACAAATGTGGATCATCGAAAAAGCAAGAGAGTTTCAGAAAAACATCCATTTCTGCTCTATTGACTATGCCAAAGCCTTTGACTGTGTGGATCACAAAAACTGTGGAAAATTCTGAAAGAGATGGGAATACCAGACCACCTGACCTGCCTCTTGAGAAACCTATATGCAGGTCAGGAAGCAACAGCTAGAACTGGACGTGGAACAACAGACTGGTTCCAAATAGGGAAAGGAGTCCGTCAAGGCTGTATATTGTCAAGGCTGTATATTGTCAAGGCTTATTAACTCATATGCAGAGTACATCATGAGAAACGCTGGGCTGGAAGAAGCACAAGCTGGAATCAAGATTGCCAGGAGAAATATCAATAACCTCAGAGATGCAGATGACACCACCCTTATGGCAGAAAGTGAAGAAGAACTAAAAAGCCTCTTGATGAAAGTGAAAGAGGAGAGTGAAAAAGTTGGCTTCAAGCTCAACATTCAGAAAACTAAGATCATGGCATCTGGTCCCATCACTTCCTGGCAAATAGATGGGGAAACAGTGTCAGACTTTATTTTTCTGGGCTCCAAAACCACTGCAGATGGTGATTGCAGCCATGAAATTAAAAGACGCTTACTCCTTGGAAGGAAAGTTATGACCAACCTAGATAGCAGATTGAAAAGCAGAGACATTACTTTGCCAACAAAGGTCCATCTAGTCAAGGCTATGGTTTTTCCAGTGGTCATGTATGGATGTGAGAGTTGGACTGTGAAGAAAGCTGAGTGCCAAAGAATTGATGCTTTAAACTGTGGTGTTGGAGAAGACTCTTGAGAGTCCCTTGGACTGCACAGAGATCCAACCAGTCCATTCTAAATGAGATCAGTCCTGAGTGTTCATTGGAAGGACTGATGTTGAAGCTGAAATTCCAATACTTTGGCCATCTCATGCGAAGAGTTGACTCATTGGAAAAGACTCTGATGCTGGAAGGGAATGGGGGCAGGAGGAGAAGAGGACAACAGAGGAAGAGATGGTTGGATAGCATCACCAACTCAATGGACATGGGTTTGGGTAGGCTCCAGCAGTTGGTGATGGATAGGGAGGCCTGGCATGCTGCGGTTCATGGGGTCACAAAGAGTTGGACATGACTGAGCGACTGAACTGAACTGAACAAATGTTATATATTCTTCCCTAGGCAAATTGCAAGCCTAAAATCTTACCATTTCCCCAATTTCCCTGCATCCCTCAGTGAGTTTACTTTGGGTCCTTTAATAGGATTTATCCTCTGGCTCTCCCACCAGGTTCAATGTCTTTTTGCCCCAAGAACACCCCAGCCTTCTCCCTGGACAACTGAGAAAGCCATGTCTAAAACAGTCATCCTCAATATGTGGTCGATAGACCTGCAGCAGCAATAGCATCTGGGACCTTGTTAGATGTACAAATTCTCAGGCCCTACCCTAGACCCACTAAATCATGAAGTCTGGGAGTGGGACCCAGTTATCTGTGTGTGAGCAAGCCCTCCAGGCATTTCTGCTGCAGGCTCAAGTTGGAGAACCATTGGTTGAGATATTAACATGGGAATTTTCTCTGAACAGAATCCATGGAGGCAGCTGCAGCAATAAGAAAGTAGATCAAAGACTGTAACCTCTAGAGGAACACTGCCAGCTGCCCCTAAAGCATACCCATCCATCATGGGAGAGGGGTACCATACCTCCTCACCTAGAAGCATCCTCCACACCCCCAACCTCACTAGCACCTCTCCCTGCTTTTCTAGTCTAGAAGACACTAGCACAACTGCACACAGGGGCCTGGGACCCCAACACAGGTGCTCTTGCTGTTGCTCAAACACAAGATTTATCATCTGCTCCCCCCTGCGCCACCCCAATCACCCTGAGACCGGGGAAGCACCTCCCACTTGCACCTGGCTTGTTCTCATTCAGCACTGAGTGGAACAGATAAATCAAAGGTGCTGCCAGTTCCCACACAGGTCACCCACTCTCCCCAGCTGTAGCTGTGTCCTCCCAGCCCCCGTGAGTCTGGTTAACCAGATAGCTGAGCTACAGTTCTCCTCAATCAGCAAGAAGCAGGAGAGAGGTCAGGAGCTCAGAATGCTGGCTATAATCAGTAACCCAGAGACTGCATCCTAGCACTCTCGCCCCTCCACAGAAAATGCTCCTTGCCCAGACTGAGAGTGACCTTTTCACCCCGAATCTGAAGAACTCAACTGTCCATAGCCCCACACTTCTTCCCGCCTCCACTCCTAAGGGCTTCCTCTCACCTCTCCCCACCCAACCTTTGCCCCTAACCTCATCATCTACTGCTTCACCTTATTCTCCAGTCAGGAGAAACTCACAATCAGGTTTTTGTTGCTGTTAGTAATGGTGATGGTGGTGGATCTGGCCACGCCCCACAGCAAGTGGGATCTTAATTCCCTGACCAAGGATCAATCCACAGCCCCCTACATTGGAAACAGAGTCTTAACCACTGGACTACCAGGGAAGTCCCTCACAGTCCATGCTTAAAATTAGCCAGTAGGTAAGTCAGACGACCTCACGGGTGATCGCATAAAGAGTTACAAAGCTGGCCTAAGACAATATAAGAGAAATGGCGGGATGATCCTGCTATCAGAGTCTTTCTGTGGGGAAATATGTTTTTATTTATGGCTGTGCTAGGTCTTGGTTGCTGCCTGCAGCTTTTTTCTAGTTGCGGCAAGCGGGGGCTACTCTCTAGTTGATGCGCTCGGGCAGCCTCGCTGCTGTGGCTTCCCTTCTTGTGACGATGGGCTCTAGGGCACGTGGGGCTTCAGTGGTTGGTGCTCCCAGGCTCTAGGGCACAGGCTCAGTAGTTGTGGTGCGGGGGCTCAGTTCCTCTGAGGCATGCAGGATCTTCCCAACCCAGGGATCAAAGCCGATTCTCTTGCATCTCCTGCACCGGTAGGTGGAATCTTCACCACTGTGCCACCTGCGAAGGCCTCAGAGCAATGTATACACACACCATATGTGCATGACCACACGGCATCAGGAAACACCCAGGACATCAGAAGGATGTGGATGTGAACACTGCTTCCACCTTTATGTAACTCTGTAACTGGGGTAAGTTATTTAACTTAGTCTCTAAGCTCTGCTTTCCTGGGAATAATATATTTATTATGAACAATAAAAGAACAATCAATATAAGGAGCCCAGTACACTCTCCACAAACCACTAGATAGATAACCAGTGTTCCCATCTTCCCTGCCTACTTGACATCCCCTCTCTAGTTTGACTGTTCTTCTTGGCTTATACTGCTGTACACCTACAGCAGGTGTGCTTTGTCTTGGATGCCGACTGCTGATGCTAAATCCTCAGCCTCATTCCAGCCATTCCCTGTGAGATCTTTAGAAGCTGGTTTGAGCCACAGGAGAACTTTTAAATTCTATGACTAAGTATTATTGACTGTAATTTTACTTGCTAGGAGTTGTATTTGAAGCAAATGTCTCTAACTATATTTTTAAACCCTTTGTTTTGGTTGCTATTCTATTAATATGCAGCTCCGGGAGAGCTAAGAACCAGAAGGAGAGAACTCTAAGAAGGATAAAATTCTATCCAGTGTCGGGAGGGGAGTTTGAGGGAAAACAGATACATACATATGCGCGGCTGAGTCCTTCCACTGTTCACCTGAAACTATCACATTGTTAACTGGCTATCCTCTAATACAAACTGAAAAGTTTCCTTAAAAATGGAAAGAGAGAAATTATACCCAAGTGTTTAATCACCCTTAGCATCATGCTATTCTTAATGATGACCTAAATCGTCCTTGTCATGATTGTGCCTTATTTTCTATCGTTCTCTACATGCTATATAATATACTTGAAGATAGTCTTTGAGAAGCTTTTAGGTTTTTATCTCTAGGTTTTTAACCCTTTTCTCATAAAGGATCACATTTATCAAAGAGTAGCTATATTTCAAGCACTATGCTATGCACTTTGTACATGTTTTCATTTAATTCTTATCACTGTGAGCATCTCCTACACTCTATAAACATTATTATGTCCATTTTATGAATGAGTACATCTTAAAGAGGTTGTGTAACTTGTCTAGGGTCATCCAGTAAGTAACTGATGGTATCAACATTTGGGCAGTCTGACACCAGACTTACTGATTAACTTTTAAGGTCTTAATGCTCTTATTGGCCTTCCTCTCATTTTTCTTCAACCACCTTAATAATTTTTCAACAATATAGATGAGAACAATCCTCATGCTAAGAATGGGAGAAAGATCTCAGTGTCCCGGGGACCACCTTTACAGTTTGGAAGAGCTCTTAGCTCTTAGGGCGTTAAAAAGCTTGACATAATTTAACCAAACAATGGCTGGAATTACTGGACAAAGACTGTGGCAGCTGGAGCCCCAAGACAGAGGCCAACCCTAAGAACCACAGCTCGTAATTCATAACAACCCTGACTTGATGAACACCTGCAATGGGCAAGGTTCTTCCTAGCACCAGGTGCCCTGCAACATGGCGCTTGCAGATGAGAAAATGGGAATTCAGAGAGAGTCACTGACTCGCCCAGTCACACGGCCACACGTGGCAGATCTGGGGTCTGTTTTATTGGGGCCCCCATCTGAGCTCAAGTCTGTGCTCCCTGCCCTCAACCACCTTACTAGCTGAAGGGTTCTGGCCATGTTTTCTCCAGAACCCAAACAAAGGGTGGTCAAGGCAACATTCCTGTTTACCCCAGGGGCTTGGTGGGATTGCAGGGGGCAGGTTTTTCCCAGGATACAGGAATTCATCCCTGTGACATCTACCCACCCACACCTCAGCCTACACTCTGTCACTCATGCCATGATTACAACACTTCACATTCATTGAAATTTTGTAAGTCATGGAGTTTGTTCATTAGGAAGCTCAGGTGAGCTTGGTAAATTAGTGAAAGCCTCCTAATTCCTAATCTAGTACACTTCTCACTTGACCTTGCTATCTCTAGGCAAAAATGAACTTTCTGTGGGAAAAAATAAATTAGTTGCAACTGTGTTGCCAGGGTGTGTTGGTAGAGACAAATTCAGATCTAACTTCCCCTATAGCAACCTGGAGGCTTTTTAGTCTTTTTACATACACAATGGTGAGGGAACCACCTGCCAAGGATCTCCTTAGAGTGATGTTCCCAAGTCCAGTTTGTAAAAGCGCAATTGTCATGGTGACCCTCATATGTTGTTTAGTCGCTAAATCATGTCCAACTCTTCTGTAGTCCATCAGGTTCCTCTGTCCATGGGATTTCCCAGGCAACAATACTGGAGTGGGTTACCATTTTGTTCTCCAGGGGATCTACCCCACCCAGGGATTGAACTCAAGTCTCCTGCATTGTGAGCAGATCCTTTATTGCTGAGCCACCAGGGAAGCCCCCATATGACTTCCATTAAATACTGAACACTGAAAAAGCAAGTATCCATGTGGCTGAAATGACCAGAATAACCCCTCCAATCTTCTTTGGTCCCATAAGAGATCATTCTAAAAGGCTCATGACCTCAGGATGCCTGTCACCTGCCATGAGAAGAGGAGGCACATGGCTAAACAACAAAGAAAAGATAGAAACATTTTCAAGGGCTTATAAACATGGAATCCAAGTTTTTCTCTCCTGGTGGTCTTTGAAATCCAGCCAGCTGCTCAAGCAGAAAAGAGTCACTGGCTTTCTCATTGGGGTCTCTCAGTCTGGCCACGTGCTGGGTGTTCTTTCTGCTGGAACTGAGGGGCAAGCCTGGCATCAGTGGCATAAAAGAGACTTTATTCGTGGGAAGCATCCAAAATAGAAACATTGCTGTAAAAGTAATTAGACTTGAGTTGAAAAGGATCAGTTCCTCATTAAGGGTTTCCCTCAAAGGCTTTTTACGAGCTTAAAGCTTGAGTCTAATCTCCAGTGTCAGCTGTGGAAGGGACGAAGACATGGATGCATATTCACATACAAAGACACGTGTGCTCTGGCTTCACTGATAAAGCATAATAAGGATTTTGCTGTTCATAAATATATGCTCACCCCCACCATCTGACCCCCACCAACCCCTTAGAAATGTAGACCCTGGAGATCAAAGTCAACACTTTGCACTTATAAAGGCTGGAAGAAAGTTCTTTCATTATGATTAGAATTATAATTGGTTGCTTTCAGCACCCTGAAATGTCAGCAGAATTTCAGCATTCCCTGTGATACTATCTCAGCCAATAGGGGATTCGAATCCAGCTCTGTTCTAGGTTTGAAGATGCAAAGATAGGTGAGACACAGTCCTGCCCTCTGGGAACTCACCAGCTCAAGCAGGGCTTCTCAGAGTGTGTACCCGTTGACAACCACTTGGAACACCTGGCTCCAAGGAGGTTGCTGCAAATATCAGGCAGCAAGTTGAGTTTTCAGATTCTATGCAGAACCACCATATTAGAACTTCATCGGAATTTCTGAGAGTGGGCTCAGCACTCTTTATACAAGTTTTTCTGCTGGTTCTATTACTATATACTTGAAAGTAACAGACACTCTAATTTCAAAGCGTTTGTACATACTTGGTGATTTTCTTTCTGATAAGTCTTCAAATTCTGAGCTTTGGATTGCAAACCCACCTCTTAAGAGAGCAGAGACAACCAACTCCACTCTTTGTCAGCTGCTACAAAACCAGACTTGGCCAGTGGAACGCAATGAACCATCCTAGCTCCTCCCTTTTCTCAGTAAGTCTCTGCACTTTCCATATTTCACAAGGCCCACAGCAAGCCCCGCAACCACTGTATCCTCCAGCGGGAAATGTTCTGTTTAGGGTAAGAGTTAAAAGCATGACATCTGGGTCTGAATCCTAGCACTTTAGCTATTGGTTGTGAAACCAGAGGCAAATTATTGGTACTTTTGATTCCTCATCTGTAAAATGGAGATATTAATGTTAACAGTCCCTAGTTCATAGGGTCATCTAAACTGAATGAAACAATGCATACAGAAAGCACATATATACAGTTTACAGTAAGCATTTAACACATGTTGTTACTGTGGATAGGACTTCCCTGACAGTTCAGTTGATAAAGAATCCAGCTGCAATGCAGGAGACCCCAGTTCAATTCCCGGGTCAGGAAGATCCGCTGGAGAAGGGATAGGCTACCCACTCCAGTATTCTTGGGCTTCCCTTGTGGCTCAGCTGGTAAAGAATCTACCTGTAATGCGGGAGACCTGAGTTCAATCCTTGGGTTGGGAAGATCCCCTGGAGAAGGGAAAGGATACCCACGCCAGTATTCTGGCCTGGAGAATTCCGTGGACTGTATAGACCATGGGGTCACAAAGAGTCAGACATGGCTAAGTGACTTTCACTTTCACTGTAGATACCAAAGTCCTTGGTGGAACTCTTTTGGGTTAATGGCTCAGAGCTAAAAAAAAAAAATCTCACAGCATTCAAAACAGGATAGTCTTTTTCCTGAAACAGATCTCAAAAACCATGAAATACAGGCATCTAAATGAGTGGAAACTGATATCCTTCTGAACTGTGCCTTGGAGTCTATAAATGATGAGATAGTATATAATATGTGCTTGGAGGAGGGAGAGTGAGCAGTGGTTGATATACAAAATGAACATTTTAAAAACTGAATTTATAATACACATATGGGTATATCACACTGAAAGCAAGCCAGATATATAAGAATCCAGATTTATTATGCATATCTTTATCAAAAAATAGACATTTAGCTCCCTAAAATACTTAAATGTCTGATTTTATTTAGAAAGAAAAAAAAAAACTGTATCCAAATGCAAAATTTCAGGAGGGCATCTATTACATAGTTCAAATAAGATTACCAGATTTAGCACATTAAAATACAGGATAATCAGTTAAGTTTGAATTTCATGTCAACAAGAAATAATTTTTAAGTATAAATATATCTCATACATTATTTAACAACCCTAACTATAAAGCATGACTTATAATTTAATATCCCTACTAAGTTTTATGTTAAGAAAGGAAAAACTGATCAAAAATAAACTTATCCCTAGTCAGGTGAATTAATAAAATTGTGAGTGTTATGGGAAATTAATGAAACCAGGGATCAAATTAAACCTGAGCTTTTCTCTGAATGTTGAGCTAGAATGTCCCTATCCACCTAAAGAAATCCCTGCATAATCTGTATGTTAAAAAATGCTCTGCTAGTACTAGAGGAATAAATGGAGGGAAAGTTAACTTAGGAGAAATTAGTTATTAAGATCAGGGGCCAAAGTTCATCTGTAATCTGGGCTCAAGGTTCAGCTCACTCTTTCACAATGAAGAAACACAACTGACCCTGAACTTCTTGTTGCCTAGTTTAGGGTAACCAACCCTCAACACACATTTTCTTTCATCCTTTTTATTCCCTCTAACTTGAGAACAGGTAAAACACTTTTTGTCTGATTTATAATACTCTTTGAAGTTAAAAACAATCACGTTTTGGAACTGCCAAATAGTTTCCATGGTAAAAAGCTAAGTACTTCTTTTGAAATGTTTAAGTCTTTAATAAGCTTTGCATAGCAGAGGGATGGGAAGTGAAAAGTTAAGAATATTTCAGGACATTTCATTATGTTTTATATATTTTTAAAACCCTTCCACCACTGATGTTCATGCTGGTATGTTATTCATTCCTCCCAAATTGGTAGGCCACAGTAGTTAAGAAATTATTCTACTGGAAATGAAAGTACCCCAGGGACCAAAGGAAAATTAGAAAAAAGAAAATTAGACAGGGAGGGGGCAGGAAGAACTGCCACCTGGGATGAGAAAAGCCAGCTTACACCCCCAGCCCTGGTCACCCACAGGCTATACGGCACCAGGCAAATCAATTTCTCTCTCAGGACTTCTGTGCCCTTATCTGTAAAATAAAGGCTTTCCACAGGCTATTTATGGTCAGAAATTATGCGATTCTCAGTTGAGTCATTTGAATTCAGATCGCTCATCTTCCACGGACTGTAAGACTTGGAGAGAATCCTCCCCTTCCCCGTCCCTGGGTGCCTGCTGTATGAATAACTCCCATTCTAAAGATGAACTCACACGATCTTTACAGACCACTCTGAAGAGGACTGTCACACAGCACAAGAGTCTACGGGGAACACATATGAAGTCAGAAAATGGCTTTACATGACCATCACTGTCAAGGAAGGAAGAACAACGCTGGGGAAGCAGCATCTCAGAGAGCTGCTGTTAAGACTCAGACTTGAGCTGCTGAAGGCTGAAAATCCTGAATTGGCAAACAAGTGGAGGAGGGGTCAGGAAATTGTGGCTCCCAAGGAAGCGTAGGGAAGGCAACTGACCAGGAAGACTCGGGAAGACATGATGGCCTCCTTCTCAACTCCTGGCCCTCAGGGCAGGTCTGCCACACATACTCCTCATTCTTGGCTCAGAAATGAAGGCCAGCCACCTCCAAGACCACTGCTAGGGGTCCCAGCTCCAGGTGAATAAATGGTGATGGTGGACACTCAGCTCTGCTCCACTCTGTAACCATCTGATGGACCACAGACATTTAAGGACCAAAAATCAAAAAGAGCTTTTTCCCCCTCAAATTCCTAAGCAAAATCATCTTTAGAAGTGATAGCCCTCAACAACAATGAGTCTCTTGAGTTTTTTCTTCTAGAGCAGTTAAGTGTTGCCTGACTCACATTGTGATGGATGACGAATCATTGTATGAGTCGGCAAATAAATCCTAGTCCTGAAATTACCTTATCACCTCCACACCCTTATACCCTCCCACATAGGAACAAGGAAGATCTGTAAGAGGTTCCTTCCTTTAGGAAAAATTCACAGCAGTAGACTAGGCAAAAGTCAAACCAACCAGCAAAGATGGACAAGCCAGGGTGTCTGCGGATAACCCCTGAACCATAAGTAATTTCTGCTTGTAAGAACACAAGGGCTTCCCACGTGGTGCTAGTGGTAAAGAACCCAGCTGCCAGTGCAGGAGACTGAAGAGATGCTAGTTTGATCCCTGGAGGAGGGCATGGCAACCCACTCCAGTATTCTTGCCTGGAGAATCCCATGGACAGAATAGCCTGGTGGGCACAACTGAAGCAACTTAGCATGCACACACACAAGGAACAGAAACAAAAGGCAGACTCTTAGAAAGATACCCAGCCAATACGACCAAGAGAAAAAATTTAATGCTCAAAAAAATAAACTAGCAGCTGGACAATGCTTGTCTGGGGCAACAACGGTGGGGCATGCTGTGAACTCATGATTATCTAAGCAGATGGTGATGCAACTCCTGGTCCTTTCCACATGCCTCATGAAAGAGATGTGCTGAATCTACACATGTGATTTTGTCCATCTCCTTATTTATCACTCATTACTGGCTTTTCAAAAGCAAAAGCCAGTATTTCTGAATTGTCAGGGTTCACCCCAGACAAAGCTCAAGGAAAAGAAGGCCCCAGAGGCCCAGGGAAAATGGTAACTTCCAACTAAGGAAAAGGGTTTCTACTGGAACCCAGAATAGAGGTACATTTTTCTCCTCCCATTGAAAAAAACAAGTATCTATGTCTACATCCTCCCATCACTCAGCTCAGCAGAGCTCTTAAACCTCTTTGGAGAAGTTTCTCCCAAGAGTTCTTCAAGCTTTTATGCAGTTTATAAGTTTTGAAAGATTTGAGTATGTTTCAGGATTATTTTTAATGTCCAACCAAGATGCTAGTTTTGTTCCTTCATAGAGTTTAGCTTGTCTTTTTGGTCATTATTATTTTTACTCCTACTGTCATTTCTTGAGAAGAACATCTTTTCAAAGGAAATCAAGAAACATCATAAAACTCTCTTGATCACTTAAAAAAGTGAACCAAACCCCTCTGATAGCTTGTTGTTGTTGTCTCTACGTAAGAAGACCCCTTGCACACTAGAAATATTTTCATCTTTTTTGGTAAATAAAGGTACTCAGAGCACCTTTGAGTGGGGGTGCCCATCCCCAGTCCTCATGCAGGATGCTGGGTCAAGAGCAGCAGAGTGCTGATGTAACAAGCTTTGCTCCAGAAATGGAAGGTGATGTGACTGACAGGGTAGGTGACCATGGGTTCCACAGTGACCTCAAAAGATGCTTGTGTGTCCCTAGACCTTTCTCAGTATAACATCTGCATTGTGTAGAAACCATCTGCAAGGCCAACTGTTGCATGCTGTTTGCTCAGCCTTGTGAAGTTACCCCAAAAGTCCACTGTCCACATCTTTCACTGTTGGTCCATTGGGTTAGAGCTGGAGATGCCCAGTTGTCTGGCAAATTTACAAATTCAGCAGCTTGTAAGCAAGTTTCTAGGATGCCAAGGCATCATATAAGGCCATACTCGAGGCCACTTCAGAGCAAGAACTGTGCGTCTATTTCCTGCCATACTGAGAGATGGTTACTGGAGTGCTGAAACAATATGGAAAGCTGCCGTGTCACCACCCTGCAAAGACCGATTCAGAACTACATCCTGATCACTCTGCACATCGATTAAAACACGCTGTGGCCTTGGGACCTCCCCCCCAGGCAGAAATTGCACTCTCAAGCCCCAGCCCTGTCATGCATTTCATTTGTGGTCATGGATTGTTACTTGCTTGTTGTGCCTCTAAATCCCTCAAGCTTCACACTATCACAGAAATAAAAGAGCAGTGGGCTCTCCAAGGAACAGGCCCTTTAAGTGTGTGTAATTTTGTTTTTGTCGAGCATTGGTTTGTCTTGGGGCAAGGTTCCCAGGGCAAATAAGTGTGATGGGAAGATGGAAGGGCCGTGGAAAAGAGAACTAGCTCTCGAAAGAGCTGGGAGTGGGCTAGACTCCCCACTCCTCAGGTTACTGGCGATGTCACCTTGAATTAGATGCTTCACCTTCATAGGCTTCAAGTCTTGTAAGGATAGAATAAGAATGCACAATTGGCAGTGATTTTCAACGTGTGCTCCCTGACCCAACAGCATCACCCTCACCTGGAACCTGTTGGACATGTACATCCCTGGCCTCTGCCCCAGAATGACTGAATCAGAAACCCTAGGGAGGGGGTCCTGCAATCTGTTTTAACCAGCCGTCTTGGTGATTCAGGCTTCCTTGATGGCTCAGTGGTAAAGACTCCTCCTGCAATACAGGAGACACAGGTTCGATCCCTGGGGTCAGGAAGGTCCTCTGGAGGAGGGCATGGCAACCCACTGTAGTATTCTTGCCTGGTGAACCCCATGGACAGAGGAGCCTGGCAGGCTACAGTCCATGGGGTCGCAAAGGGTCAGACACGACTGAAGCGACTGAGCAGCATGCACTCTCTGTAGCTTTCAAGGTACTGCACTGTAAGATTAAAATGTTTTCTTTATTATTTGTATTTTTAATGTATGTATTATTTGTGTGAAAAGTATTATACACCTATACAGCACAGGACTATATAGCCTATTGTGTTAGTTGGGTACCTACACTAACTTGTTTGGACTTTCAAACAAATTGGACTTCTGAACCCACTCTTGGAAGGGAACTTGTTTGTATGTAGGGGCTTACTGTATGCCTGCCTGCTTTTTCCTTCCTTGCATTGGAAATCTGAAAGGCCCTCAGGTGAGGCCTCCAATGTGCCATTTCTTTTGGTAATTTGGCTCTTTTGCTTTGGCTGCAAGCTCTGAAAGAATTTTCTTTTATCCCTTCATGAAAACAATATCCCTGTTGCTGCCATGGATGTCTGAGGTCTGGAAAAAAATGTTACATGACAAATCTGGGATGCCAGTCAATCATTCTCTGGCCCACGAACTCTTCCCATCATTCATGTGAGAAGACAGGGGCTGGACCCTGGGTCATGGGCTATGAGCAGAGAGCTCTTTGACAAGTCATTTCTGAGTGTGCGGATGGAGTCCATCCTAAAAACAAACAAACAAAAAAAAAAATGATCGAGTCCTTCAGACAAGGCATCTTCAAGATTTTCTTTTAATGGGAAAAAAAAAATTAGTCTGCTCTGGAAGTGGCAAAGGTGAAACATGTCATGTGGCAAATATGAAAAAGTCGAGTCCTGGGCAGGAAGGAAGACATTGCTCATCAAGGAGCTTTCAGAACACAGACAACAGATTATCAAATCCAGATGTGGCCTGGAACCTTCACCAAACAGTAAAAGCAACCAAACCATCCACTTCATGTAAACTGAATAAATAAACATCAACCAGCCATTCATTAAACAAATATTTACTGAGCACGCACTCCATGTAGGGCCTGGGATGTGCCCCTGGGATGCAGAGAAACCGGAGAGATGCCGTGAGGGCTGAGATGGGGAAAATGAAGATGAGGAGGATGAAGACGAAGCTGCTGAAGGAGGTAGGGACAGGGCTGCAGAACCTCCAGGCGTGCTCGGGCCTGGGCGCATGTCCAAGGCCCAGCAGCTCTGAGGTCTGTAAGCAATGAGCCACATCAACCCAGCATGGCACCAGGATCCAAAAATGATTGTAGATTCAGAACTGGTTCTGAGCCTCCATTCTTTCACTTTTTAGCTTAAGTCCTTGGGCAAGTTTCTCGACTGCTCTAGGCTTTAGTTTTCTTCCATAAAATGAGAGTTTCGTGACCTTTACAGTGTTACAATACAGAATGAATGAGATGAGTGTACATAAAATGGTTAACACAGGTTTGGGGATGTAGTAAACTCTTAATAAATATGTAATGCTGTTACTACTACTATTATTAAGAATGCAATATTATTATTATTGTTAATGAATATTATTAGCTTTGTATGACCACAGCTTTTGCCCCTCCCCCTGCCCATCCAAGAGAATTGTGCTGGTTTTCCACTTTCTTTCTCCTTTTTGCAAGAAAAAGAGGCTCATTCTCTGAGGCTGAAGCTAAATGAGTCATCCAGTCTCTCCTGGATGATGGAGTTGGGCCAATGGGGGTGGAAGGAAAGCAGCTTGATCGATCATCTCCATGGTGTGCAAAAAGGATCCATCCTGAAAAAGGAGAAATTTGGCGTTCCCCACACGATGGGGGTTCCAATATCTTTTTCTAATGGGGGAAAAAAATTAGCCTGCTTTGGCAGGGAGAGAGGAGAGCAGAGGAGAAGAAAGGTGGGAGAAAATCTGAGGAACCCGTGACAGGCTAGGGAGCAGCTGGGAGTGGGGGGATAGAGGGCAGGAAGGAGAAGGAATTCAATTAAGAGTTTCATGTGGACCCCTTTCCAGTTTTTTCCTAAAGGACCTAGAATAAAATTCCCTTTTAATTAGTTTGGCTCTCGTCCCACGTTTCTTTAAAGTTGACTCGGTTTAGAGTCGGAGCCATTCAGACTACTTCTGTAGGATTTCAAGGGGTTAGAGTATTAATGATGAAAATGGGTATATGAATACCTACCCCTCCAGGGCTAGTCTTTGGATTAAATGTGGTGATGCATGGCATAACCACCAGCTTTCACTAGATTATGCTGCAAACAACCCGAAATCTCAGAGGCTTACAACAACAAAGGTTGATTTCTTGTTCCTGTTACATGTTCTTTGTGGTTTGGCCGTGTGTCTTTATTCTGGGAACCAGATACAACCTGGACCCACCCCTTTCTGGGCCCGGTGGGGCTGGCTCAGAGGGAAGAGAAGCAGAACCTGATGACAACGGCTCCTGGAACTTCGATGCTGAAGTCTGTTGCTTCCAATCCTATCTCGTTGACTGACCCAGGCCTGCAAGTCATTCTCAGGGTGGGGAACATGACTGTCCCCTTGGGAGGGGCAGTGAGCACTCAGGAACAAGAACAGAATCTGTTCCAAAGATGAAGTGCTTGGGACATTGCCTGGCACTGGAAGAATTCTCCAGAAATGATGCAAACCGTTCCTACCAACCTGTCAAAAGGGGAAATCACAGCATCAGCCTCACAAGGGTGTCCGAGGGTTGGGAGAGGTAATACGCTCAGGGCCTGGCTGAGTGATAGACAAAGGGTGGCTCTTGGGGATTTTCTAAGGGACCGGACACCCTGGGGCCAGGAAAGGGAGCCCAGCAGCAGTTACAGAAGACAAGGGAACATGTGGTGACCTGAAGCCAGAGGGTCTCTGGAGCCCTGATGGGAAAGGATGTCCCTGTCTCGGGGGTCAGAGACCAGAGCAGGACCCTGGAGAGCCAAGGGCCACGAGGGAGCAGGAAATGCCAATTACCCTCTCCCACCAGAGGCCAGAGGGGACAACGCTTAGCCCACACGCTGAGCGACAGAGGGCTCACTGTGTGTCCGGCCTTCCCTGGACCCTGGGGGCCAGGCTGCAGGGAGCTGGCCCAGCACCCATGCCCTTCTCGAGGGCTCTGTGGCTCCCACTGCCCGCCCGGCCCTTTCCCACACAGAGAGGGAAGCCGGGCCACCCACTATTCACCCAGCAGGGTAAGGCCTGGGGGAGGGCCAGGGGCCATGGGCCTGCAGTGAAAACATATTTAGAACACGTGTGTAGAGGGTTCCTCCCACCCTCTTCAGCCCTGCTCTGTGGTCCCTAACCCAAGGCTCTCCACTCGGCTCCTCACCCCTCCCAGGCCGCCCTTCCCACCTGCCCTCTCAGCCCATCAACCGGCGGCAACCAGAAGTCCTACTCATGTGGCAAGACTCACGTGGTGCCAGGGACAGAGCAGGGAACACGACTGGCCTCAGCCCTGGAGCTCATGCCTCAGGGCATCACCCAGTGCTTCTGTCCCAGTGGATGGTCCAGTGCTCACACCTCAGTGCTCCGGAGCCCAGAGGAAGAAGTAAAGCATTTCCTATGTTGACCAGCACCGAGTGCTCAGGGGCTCGAGGAAATGGTGTCATTTTAGAGGGTGACACAGAAGGCCTCCCTGGAACCAGGGAGTAAAGACCTAAGGAGCTGAGAGAAAGATGTTCAGTCAGAGGAAACAACAAGCCAAAGACGGAGCCTGATGCTTTAGAAAAAGGGCCCCGGGGCCAGTGTGGCTGGAGGGGCTGCAGCAGAGTTCCCAGCCATCTCCCTTCTTCCCGGGCCACTGAGCCTTCCCCTCGGGCTACCTACAGGTTAGGGAAGCAGCCAGCCGACTCTGTCTGTGATTGTGTTTCAGCCACACTGTGTCTGTCAGCACCAACTTTTTCCAACAGTGTTTGCTCATTTTATGTCTCTGGGTCACATTTTGGTACTTCTCGTGATATTTCAAACGTTTTCACTCTTATTGTATTTGTGACAGTGATCCGTGATCAGTGATCTTTGATGTTACTATTGCGAAAAGAGTACAACTCCCGAAAGGCTCAGATGATGGTCAGCATTTTTTAGCAATGACTGCTACTGCTAAGTCCCTTCAGTCGTGTCCGACTCTGTGCGAACCCAGAGATGGCAGCCCACCAGGCTCCCCCGTCCCTGGGATTCTCCAGGCAAGAACACTGGAGTGGGTTGCCATTTCCTTCTCCAGTGCATGAAAGTGAAAATTGAAAGTGAAGTCGCTCAGTCGTATTCGACTCTTAGCGACCCCATGGACTGCAGCCCACCAGGCTCCTCCGTCCATGGGATTTTCCAGGGAAGACTATGGTATGCACATTATGGAGACAATGCTGCTGCTGCTGCTGCTGCTGCTAAGTTGCTTCAGTTGTGTCCGACTCTGTGCGACCACTATTGCACACTTAATAGACTACAGTATAGCGTGATGATAACTTTTATACACAGGGGGAAATCAAAAAAGCTGTGTGACTAGCTTTATCTCTATTGTGATATAATTATTAGCTTTATTGTGGTGGTTTGGAACCCAACCCAACGTATCTCTGAAGTTTGTCTACCGATGGAACAAAACACAAAAGTTCCTCAACACTCACTCCTCAGCCCCTCTTAACTGTCAACTTAGAACCCCTCCCTCAGTTCCCTTTTACACAGACAGGTATGTATACATTTTTTTTCCAGAAGTATTATTATGCTAGACTTGCATTCAAATTATTATGCAGTTTGTTTATTCCTCTCCAAACATATTATGGGGATTTTTCTATGATGGTACACCTACTTCTTTTTTTAATCCTTCAGAATAGATATAGCCTAATTTGGCTTAACAAATCCCCTATTGATAGATGTGCAAGAAGTTTCCAATCTTCCCCCTTTGGAGGCCAAACCACAATCAACATCTTTGTCCAGACATCTTCTTACAAGCAGATGAATATTTCTTAGATGAGATTCCAGGAAGTGAATTTGCTGGGTCAAATGGGGTGTGAATTTTTTGTTTTGCTGAACACTGCCTAATTGTCATCTAATTTACACTCCCACCAGCTTTGGGGGGAGGTTTGTTTTTGTTTTATTTATTTGTTTTTGTTTTCAAAACCTGTAGGAGGGGTTTTCTCAGGCAGTTACTCTAGGCAGAGGAAAGAGTCATGTTTTTCCCTGACAAACAGAAACAGCTACAAATGCTGTTCCTTTTTTTCTTTCCTAGAGATCCAACATCCCGGCTGCATAAGCCTTCCTCCTCTTATCTTTCATCCCTTTCCTCCCCATATCTCACATATTCACACACACACACAGACACACACACAAAGCAACCAGTAACAATAGTGGAGAAGAATTATCTGCCTCTAAAATGTTGCTGACTTGATTTAGGACATGATTCACACTAACGTTTAAAAAGATTAAGCCTTCTCCACTGTGGCCATCAAAGACTTTGTTGCTCTGAGTAGGGTTTCCTAATCAACGTTCCTGCTTCCTTAGAAAGAGAACTTTATAGTGTTGGAAGGATGACATCTTGACAACTAAAGAACTACATTTCCCAGCCTGCACTGCAGGAAGAGGCGGCCAATGAGCTGTAAGTGGAAGTTGATGTACAGGGCTTATGAGAAACACTGTGTAAAGGAAGCCAGCTTACCTGGGAAGTGAGCCCTTTTGCTTGCCCCTCCCCGCCTAGAATTGGGGGCCATTTTGAACACGTTCAACCATTCCAATGGACATCAACCTTAGGCGGAGCAGAGTCCTACAGGATACGTCTGCAACTTGTATTAACTCTTTAGTTGCTGGATTTGGGGGACAGTCCAGAGATACCAAGAGGCAGAAGCTATTTGCCCATTCATTCAGAAATACGTGGGTATTTTAACAACGAATTGGTCACCCCTAAGTCGCTCAGTCATGTCTGACCCTTCACGACCCCATGGACTGCGGCCTACCAGGCTCCTCCGTCCATGGAATCTTCCAGGCGAGAGTACTGAAGTGGGATGCCATTTCCTTCTCCATAGTAAATATTAGCCCTGCCTAAAATAAGGATGCAATGGTTGGAGCTCCAATTGCCGTTCAGGACCATGATGTACCATCTTCAAGATGGCAGCCAGACACTAATTAATGGACAAGTGAGAATCTAGGCATCTGATGAAGATGGAGCCACCTAATCTGCCATCCGGACTTCTTTTACAGAAAGTCACTGAACTTAAGCCCCATGGCATTCCTTCTCCCATGTTTTGGCCCGTTAAGAGCAAAAAAATTCAAGTCCACACTTTCTATGGTCAAAGGAGCAGCCTCAAACTATAAACTTATAACTGCTTGGAGGGATCTCTTAACACTCAGGCCTTCTGTAAACAAGTTCCCATTTGCCATTTCCATTGTTATACATAACATTAGACTTCTGCACAATTCCCCAGGTACAGTCTGACACTTTATGCTCTGGACACTGTGTCAATTCATTCTGAATAAACCTGAATCAATTTGGGACATAGCCACATGAAGCCGTAGGCTCCAGGATCCCACCCTGATTTCCATCAGCCAGCTAAGCCTCCCAATACACATTCCTTCCCAGACACGATTCAGAAAATCAAAGGAATTCAAGCTGAGGTTTGCATCTGTTACAAAACAGGAGATTTCTACAGAGATGTTGTCTTGTTTATAAAAGAGGAAACAAATTCTCCTACAATAGAGAATTAAATAAATTGTGGTAAATCCATTCAATGAATGACTAAAAAGCTATTTAAAGACCATGATATACAAACTTGTCTGCAATGTTCAATATATATCAACTGAAAAGTATGTACCGAATGTCTCCTTTTATAAAAATAATTATATAACAACCTTATATACTTATATTGGTATGAATTTATTTATATGTATTTGTACATATATGTATTTATATAAACACAAAGGATAACAGTAGCAAACTAAATGCCAACTCTTTAAAATTATCTCTGACTTCATGAGTGATTTTAAATTCTCTTCTCTATGACTTTGAGTATATATACATTTCACATTTTTATGTATTTTTATAATCAGAAAAAACATTCCAAATATCTACTTATTGTTATTATTATCTATATTGGTCTATATATATATATATATATATATATATATATATATGTATGTATGTTTTAAATAAATTGGGAATAGACAAAGGATGAGGTAATAAGAAAAGTCCAGCCTGAAGCATCAAGTTCATGAGCAAGTCTTAAAAGCATTGCTCAAAACCAAGGCTGTCTTCACTTTGGAAACCAAACCTGTTGAGCTTCTCCGGTGTCTCCTAAGTTGTGTCATAGACACCAGTGCTGTGCCCCATGTGACAAGCACTCCAGTTCTTTACAGAACAAAGGCTAGAAAAGGCCACTTGAAGGCCATCCCCATCTTGATGGTCAGTGGCAAGGCTGGAGTGGCTCCTGCCTCTCCCCTTCTCCCCTGGCTGGTCAGCTCACGCTTCCCTCCCACTGACTTGGCACCTCTATCCACCTCTGCCCCAGATCCTCTACTCCCTCCCTAGGGACAGTGTGTTCTGCCAGCTCTTACCCCATCAAGTGAGGAAAGGGAACTTTCCCTGTTGCTGCCCCATCTTTGCTCAGGGAACCAACAATCCCCTTGAGCCTAAACAAAGGCTGTGTTGGCCCAGCCCTGCACCAGCCTCAGTGTGGAGATGGGAGCAGGCATCCATGGTCTCAGCACCAGCTTCCAGGGCCAGCCCCATGCCCACTGTCAAATGGGCAGGATGAAGGCAGGTGGCACCCAGCAGTGCACATCAGAGAAGCCAAGGACGATTCGGATCTGGCCATCGATTCTGAAGCCTTAGCTGGGCAGCCTGTGTTCGGGCAGCCAGAGCTGGGAAGGGGTTTGACCTGACCTCCCCACCTGTCAGTCAGCCATGCCCACTGCCTGTCATTCTCTCATTTCATTTGGACTCAGAGAAACTAAAGCTGCTCCTTGGCAGGGAAACCTGCTACTCCACTATTGCTCTGGGCTGAATTCTTGTTGTTGTTTAGTCTCACATCCAACTCTGTGCAACCGCACAGACTGTAGCCCTCCAGGCTCCTCTGTCCATGGGATTTCCCAGGCAAGAATACTGGAGTGGGTTCCCATGTCCTCTTCCAGGGGATCTTCCCAACCCAGGGATCGAATCCACATCTCCTGCATTGGCCGGTGGGTTCTCTACTGTCAGAATCACCAGGGACAGCTCTGGACTGAATCATATCCCCCCAAAATTCACATATTGAATTCCTAACCCCCAGGACCTCACAATGTGCCTATACTGATGGGTAGGGCCTTGAAGGAAGTAATTGTTGGGGGTGGGAGGGGTTAAAGATATAACTACATTATAGAAAATCAGGTGAACAGAGGAGAAATTGTACACAAAATACTAACATCATAGCACAGTAAAAAGTCATTTTCTTTTTAAAGCCTAAAAAGTAGAAATTAAGGTAAAATGAGGTTGTAAGGGCAAGTCTTAATCCAATAATACTGATGTCCTTTTAAAAAGAGAAAAATTGAACATAAACACAAAGAGAGGGAAGGCCATTTAAAAATGCAGGGAGAAGACGGCCGTCTGCACATCAAGGAGAAAGGCCTCAGGAGAAACCATCCCGCCAACAGCTTGCTCTTGGAATCCTAGCCTCAAGAATTAGGAGAAACTGCAGTTCTGCTGGCTAAGCCTCCCAGTCTGCAGTGCTTGGTTATCTTGGCCAAGGCAAATCAACAGATGTGGGGTAACAGTTGCTCAGTCATGTCTGACTCTTTGCAACCCCATGGACTGTACAGTCAATGGAATTCTCCAGGCCAGAATACTGGAGTGGGTAGCCTTTCCCTTCTCCAAGGGGTCTTCCCAATCCAGGGATTGAACCCAGGTCTCCCACATTGCAGATGGATTCTTTATCTTCTGATCCACCAAGGAAGCCCCATCAATCCTATAGCCTGGGTCTCATAAATTCAAAACATTAAGGCTGCTCCTTTAGCTTCAGATAAATAAGCCCTCTGGATCTCCCTGCCTTTTCCCCAAGCCCCCAGAATAATATCTTTCTTTGAAGAAAACCAGAAAAAAAAAAAAAAGGCCTAATTGTGGCATCATAAGTAAACTGAGTTACTCACTCAGAGAGAGACACAGACATCCCTCACCCATATGCCCACCTGCCCTCTCTCATCCTCCCCTAGCCAGCACCCACCTCCCCTGGGGGCCTTCCTGCAGGATCACACACAAGAGAAATCCCCAAAGTTGTTCTTCCAGAAAGGGCTTCTCCAAACCCCTGAACAGCCTATGCTCAAGGTCATCAGGAGCCGGCAGGGCCTCCGGGTAGAGCGGACAGTCCCAGTGTGGGGAGAGCCCTTGGGACTGAATATTCATAAGAAAACTGAGTCTGCAGCATGAGGCTCCTGTTGGACCAGGCAATTCGGACCAAACCAGTTCACACCCTTCCCTCTTGGGGTCAGCTCCCTCCCACAGGCTGGGCACTGATCACAGCCTGAAAAGGACCACTTCTGTGGACAGGCCAAAATGGAGAGACTTGGAACATAACATCCAATTCATTCCTCCCAAGAGGAAACTCAAAGGCACCCCCCACTCACAGAGGGCTACGGGGTCGCCTCTGTAACTGGCAGCAGAGTGGGCTGTGAGCAAAGACCCAGCCAGGCTGGCTGGGTGTGATCCTGGCTCCATCTCTCCCTTCCTCTGATAAGTCACTTAACTTTCTGTGCCTCTGTTTGAGCAAATAGGATTTTTTTCTGTGAATTGGGCATCATAAAAATAGCACCTGCTTCCTAGGATCATTTTAAAGAGTTAGAAGCAATCCTGTACATGTAAAGCAACTATGCACATAGCAAATGTTAAATAACAGTTGTTAGAATGATTGGTTTTCAGAAGACATGAGTTTGGTTTCTGTCTATTGCCTCTGTGTGAGATTTTGAGTGAATGTTAGTCATCGCCTAGAGCTTCAGTCACCTCACCTACAAAGTGGGAGCAATGTATGTTTATCCACATTAAGATTGCTCTGAGGACTAAGAGAAAATCTGTGAATCTGCTCTGTGCTGCCCTCATCCTTACATCATGTGCATCTCTTAGAGTGCCTGGTTGTTCTTGTCATTTAGTCGCTAAGTTGTGTCCAACTTTTTTGTGACCCTGTGGACTGTAGCCCGCCAGGCTCCTCTGTCCATGGGATTTCCCAGGCAAGAACACTGGAGTGGGTGGCCATGCCCTCCTCCAGGAGATCTTGCTGACCCAGGGATCCAACCCGTGTCTCCTGCATTGGCAGGTGGGTTCTTTATCACTGAGTCACCTGGGAAATCTTTAATAGCTGGTATTGGAATGTTTTTTGAGGGAATGAATTTAAAATTCCATGATATGATTTATTATTTGACTGCTTGCTGAACGTTTCGGTTTAGGGTGAAGGACTTGAATGGCTGCAGGAAGTGTGGCCGGTCCAGTACAATAGGGATCACATATCAGTATCCACCGCCTATGGTTGTCGCCTCTGGTTTTTAGGACATAGGCTGATGAAGTCAAGCCAAACATACCTCGGTACACAGGCCTGATACTCATCCAACAGCCTGAGTAGAAGATATACTGAGGCCTCCTGATGGGTTTGTCTGCAGTTAGGGTCAATGTTAAGACAAATCGATAGTCATCTTCATCACTTAGCACACGAAGTCTACCTAAAGTTGCAGTTTAGAGAAAGTCTGTGCTCTGAACTCTGTGCCTCTTCATAATCAAACTCACTCCCAAGAGCTGTCCCTTTTTAATGGTCCTGGATCAACAATCTGCCCCCAAGAAAATGGAAAAAAGAAAAAAAAGAAGAAGAAGTGGGAAGAGAAAAAAATCAATGTTTCAAGATAATTTTGATTCTGCAGATTAGTCAAAAACCGCTAACACTGACCGGTCATGTCTCAACTTGCCCCCTCAATCTCTGGAATGAAACAAATCCCCTCATAGGCTTTACCAGAGCAGGCTAATAAGATGAAGTTGCTGTTCCAGTAATTTCCAATAACCTGAAGAAAACTTTCCTGGAAAGCTCTACTTTCCCCATAAGAAAGCATGGCTTTATTAAGGTGCTTAAGATTACGAGGATTTGGGTACACGAGGGCACTCTGAAGGTATTACCACTTTCCTGCCGGCCCTTGCTGGCTGGGTGGCCCTCAAGACAGGGCTGAGTGCAGAGCGGAATAAATACAGGGACCAGACAGGTCTTTGGTGTGTCCGGGACTCCTGTCCCCTCTTGAAAATGGACATGATAGCACCTGCTGAGGGACTCTGCTAGGATTGTGGAGATCACATGCATATAAGTGCTTTGAATTCCTTAGAGAAATAACATTCTATAAACTGTTTTATCATCATGTACCGGTGTGCTTGTATAACCAAGTGGCACTAGTGAGGGTCATCTATAGCCCTATTTCTCCGTGTTTTCTAGGTGTCCATCTACTTCCAGCTCTCATCCTCCACGTGTTCCTACCTTCCCACTGACCAGTCTACAAATAACTAAAAAAAAAAAAAAGACCAAAAGTCAAGGACACAAACATCCAGGTAGTGCCTCTTGGTGCCAGGTAAGACACTAGATGCTTTGTATAAATCATCTCTTTAACCCTTTCAACACCCTGGGAGAAAGGGGTCAATCATCAGAGCCCTCAAGATTTGGACTCAGAAGGGTGACATCTGCAGAATCAGGACGTCAGCCCAGGTTTCTCTGGGTTCCTAAGAGTTCTCCCTTTCCAGTCGATAATGCCCTTGTCCCTCAAAGAGCTCCCTAAGATTGACCAGACAGCCCCCTCAGATCTGAGGGCTGCCAGCAAGGACCTTGAGAATAAGCTGGAGCCATAAACAAGTACAGGTTTGTTCATGATTACAAAAGATGACACTGCTAATCTGATTAAAATCACATTTTTAAAAGTCCTGAACACATTTTTTTTTCCCAGCAGAGTTGCCCTCCAGCCACTCCTAGACAGGTCCCAACCTCCTTTCCACTGACCGGCAGTAAGCCCACATGGTCCTCCCCAGGTCTGTGGCCTGATCACAGGGAGACGGGCTGGCTCAGGGGCGGGGTGACAGTGGATGGCGTAAGAGTGTTCCACAGCATCACATCCCACCTCCTTCATCTCACACACCCCTTCTCTGATTTTCCACCAGCTTCCAGTCTCTAGCTTCCTTCCCCAACAATCCTACAGACATTAAGAGTCCTCAGTGAGGCTCAGACTGATCTAGGTGTCGATCCAAAGCCCCTGCACTTGGACCCAACCCTTAACTTCTTCATGTCTCGCTTTCCTCATCTGTAAAACATGAAGACAATGGCGGTAGGGAGGATCTGCAGAGATAAACGTATCTATAGAAAGCACCCGGCACAGTGTCTGCCCATATACGTCAGAGCTAGGGAGTTATTTCTTTTTCCAGAAACCGACTGTGGCTACTGTCCCTCACATTAAAACTCCTCCTTATGGCTTTTAGATTGCTCACCAGTGAGACCCATTCACCATCTTCATTCATTCTTTTGTGCATCAAATATTTATCGAGCATCTAACAACATGCCGGGCCACGACAAACGAAAATATCTGCCCTCCTGGGGCACTAGAGAGCAAAGAATAATCCACAAATCAATGAGTAAAGACCTCAATGAGTAATCTAGTTGTCCTGCCTTGAAGCTATGTGGTCTTGATGATTTAAGTCTTTATTTCAAGACTCAGTTTCCCCATCTGTAACCTGGAAATAACCATGCCCACCCTCAGGGCTCTTGTGAGCCCAGCATTACTGTAGGGCCTATGACGTCTGATAGGATTCTGACGCAGCCAAAGAGCTTTCTCTTTC
The DNA here is from genome assembly GCA_006410935.1 of Redunca redunca. Taxonomy (NCBI): domain Eukaryota; kingdom Metazoa; phylum Chordata; class Mammalia; order Artiodactyla; family Bovidae; genus Redunca; species Redunca redunca. The sequence goes on along the minus strand of SJYQ01104339.1, from coordinate 153,005 downwards.
CACCCTTATCCACACTGAAGCCTCTTTCTGTCACTGAGTGGGAACAGGAGTTGCTAAGAGAATGCCAGGCTTCTCCAGCGGCCCCCAGTTCCTGTGGGGAGGCAGATGTAAGGGAACCCTGCAGCCAGGATGATCAGAGAAGGGTTGAAATGCTGCCAGCAGCACTCTTGGGGGTTTGTGAAAAAAAACTGTCACAGCTCAGCTCTCACCAGCTTCTGGCTGTGACAGACGGGTGCCTGCAACACCCTCTTGCTGCCACCCCCAGCTTCAACACTTTCAGCGGGGAAAATCTGATGCTGCACAAAACAGCGGGTCCCAAGGCCATGGAGGATGCTGGGATCCAGGTCTTCTCTGCAGGGTAGCGAGGAGCTCTGGCGCTCTTGTCTCTAACCTGGTGGATGGCTGGATCTCACGATTTTAGACAGCTTGATTCCCTCTCATGGGTGGGGAGGACCTAGGGTTCCTGACCTGAGCAATTCAGTTCAGCGAAGGTCAATCCCTTTGCACAGGGCTCAAGCCACTCAAACATTTTGCAGTATTTGGCTGGAAAGGCTGAAATGGTTCCACCTGGGGATTTTAGAAGAGCAAGAGCAGGCCACCGCCCCTCTCCGTGGTACTCTAAGGAATTCCTCAGAGATGAGGATGCAGAGAGTAGTGGGTGATTCAAGCTGGAGGTGCCCTAGAGGACAGCCAGCCCAGTCGTTTTCAAAGGTTCCTTTCAGCAGGGGAAACCTCTTCATCTCAGATAGAATCATATGTATATTTTAAGTTTTTACTTTCTATTGGAGGATAGCTGATTAATAATGTGATATTTCTAGGTGCACAGCGAAGTGATCCAGCCATACATATACATGCAGCCATTCTCCCCCAAACTCCCCTCCCATCCAGGCTGCCACATAACATTGAGCACAGTTCCCTGTGCTAAACAGCAGGACCTTGTTGATTATCCATTTTAAGTACAGCAGTGTGTCCGTCCCAAACGCCCTAACTGTCCCATCCCCCCACCCTGTCCCCTGCAACCATAAGTTCGTTCTCTAAGTCTGTGAGTCTGTTTCTCCTTCTCAGTCTGACTTGCTTCACTCAGTATGACAATCTCTAGGTCCATCCATGTTGCAGCAAATTGCATTATTTCACTCTTTTTTTATGGCTGAAATTCCATAAGTATTTTCATAAAAATAAGAAAAAGATGCTCTTCTGGGTTCTCAGTTCAGTTCAGTTCAGTCGCTCAGTCGTGTCCGACTCTTTGCAACCCCATGAATCGCAGCACGCCAGGCCTCCCTGTCCATCACCAACTCCTGGAGTTCACTCAGACTCACGTCCATTGAGTCAGTGATGCCATCCAGCCGTCTCATCCTCTGTCGTCCCCTTCTCCTCCTGCCCCCAATCCCTCCCAGCATCAGAGTCTTTTCCAGTGAGTCAACTCTTCGCACAAGGTGGCCAAAGTACTGGAGTTTCAGCTTCAGCATCATTCCTTCCAAAGAAATCCCAGGGCTGATCTCCTTCAGAATGGACTGGTTGGATCTCCTTGCAATCCAAAGGACTCTCAAGAGTCTTCTCCAACACCACAGTTCAAACGAATCAATTCTTCGGTGTTCAGCCTTCTTCACAGTCCAACTCTCACATCCATACATGACCATAGGAAAAACCATAGCCTTGACTAGACGGACCTTAGTCGGCAAGGTAATGTCTCTGCTTTTGAATATACTGTCTAGGTTGGTCATAACTTTTCTTCCAAGGAGTAAGTGTCTTTTAATTTCATGGCTGCAATCCAAGAGGGATGCTATTGCAACTGTGGGCACAAGTCTTCATTTTGCAGGATGGTCCTGCACGTGGTAGGACATTTGACAGCCCTGGCTCTTGTCTCTACATATCAATGGCTCCCTCCACCCCCAAGTGACTGGAACTAAAAAGCCCCCACACATTCCCAAATGCGCTCGGCAGGTACTCATCCCACTTGAGAATTCACCTAATCATGGTTGCACAATTAGATCTGCCCAGTGAGGGCTGCTGTTGATCCTTACAGGATGGCGCGGAGCCTAAGGGATGCCGAGCACCCTGGTAAAGCCCCTGTGGGAAAGCCTGACTCCCCATGATGAATGACATTCTCACTCTGTTGCCAGGAGTAAGCCACTTACCCTCCTTGGGCCTCAGTTTTCTCTTCTGCAAAATGGGAATAACAATCCTTACCTTCATCACAGGGCCTTTGTGAGGACCCAGTGAAGTACTGTCCACAAACTTGCTTTGTAAATTCTCCAGCCTCTGCTGATGCCTCATCCACACTCCTCTCCTGGGCTTGTAAAGGCCCTGCTATCTTAGTGTTGTGAAAAGACTTCCCATGGAAACCAAAGAATAAAAGCAAAAAACCCAATCATAAGGATTCCACAGAAAACCACTTCTATTCACGTCCCCTGCACTCACACCCTGGGAGACGATGGCTGTCCTCTGCTCCCACCAAGACACCTACTTTCTCTCTTTTGTGAGCCAGCAAGACAATCAGCCAAGCTTGGCCTGTAGGCAAGGCTCAGCCAGTACAACCTGAAAGTCAACGACTTCGAGAAAACAGCCTGGCAGAACTCGAGCCTTATCTTTATTACCCCAAGTGGTGTGTGTGACTTGAAAACCTATCAGGAGAAATGGTATGAACAGAGTCTCCCCAAACTTCACCCCTGTAACTGAGAGGTGATGTCACCATGCCACTTCTAGAGTTTTGATAGGTTGGCACCTGGTTCATGAAAAAAGTCTGAGATTTTCAGTTGCAAAGGGAATCAAGATGACATCACCTCACTGAGGCTCTTTTATCTTTTCTCTTCTTTGTTTTTTTCACTTTTTAAAAACTTCATAGTGGAGTATTGAGTTTCCGAGGTGGCTCGGTGGTAAAGAATCCACCTGCCAATGCAAGAGACCTGGGTTTGATCCCCGGTCCAGAAAGATCCCCTGGAGAAGGAAATGGCAACCCACTCCAGTATTCTTGCCTGGAGAATCCCATGGACAGAGGAGCCTGATAGGCTACAGCCCACGGGGTCGCAGAAGAGACTGACATGACTTAGTGACTAAACAGAAACACCACCACCACATTAGAGCGTAGCTGATCAGTGACGTTGTGTTAGTTTCAGGTGTACAATCAACAAAGTGATTCAGTTATACATACACATGGATTACTCTTTTTCAAGTTATTTTCCTATTTAGGTTGTTACAGACTACTGAATACAGTTCCCTGTGTTATACAGTAGGTCCTTGTTTGTTCTTTATTTTAAATATACCAGTGTGTACCTGTATATCCCAGACTCCCAATCTCTCCCTCTCCCTGACTTCCCCCAGCCCCCTACCCCCTCATTACCACCATTTGCAGCAACAGGAATGAACCTGGAGATTATCATAAGTGAAGGAAGTCAGACAGAGAGAGACAGATATCACATGATAACGTTTATTTGCAGATTCTAAAAAAAAAAAAAAAAAGATACAAATGGACTTTTTCCCCCTCTCTGCTTTGAAAGAAGGTTGTGCAGATATGAGCAAAAGAATCGATTCTGACTTCATCCCAGACTGGAGTCAAAGTTTTTCTGAGTTCCAGGTCTTAAGTGATAAAGTTAGGGTTTATTTTCTCTTTTCCTCTGTTCTCATGCCTGGGTTCAGGCCCTGAAAGGAGCGGCCTTCAAATGTTCCCAAATAAGCGCCAAGAGTCAGGAGGGGTCACTTCAGGTTTAGGGCCAGCTTTACAGAATGAACTTCACAATATCCCCACTCACTCGTTCAGCCCCACTCTGCCTCCAACAACTGTGCCATCTCATTTGGACTAAATATAACTTCTCAGTTCAAAGAGAAAATGCGTAGAATGGTCCTGCCAGCTTCCTCGAGATATCCAGTGAGTCCACGAAGGTAAATCTAAGAGGAACAAGAAGCACATGATTCCACCTTTCTATAAACATACCTGGCTTAAAGAAATGGAAAGGCAGTGTTTCCAACCGGGCTGGAAACACTGTGCTTCATCTACTTCAGAAAGAAATAGCGTGAATCAGCAAAGTGCAGAGAAAACACCAGCCTGGGATCATCAGTCCCGGATGAGGAAAATACCAAACACTAAAAGGGCAAAAGAAAATCTAAGTGAAACTTGCATTTTTGCTCACACTGGGGGTGCTCAGAGAAGCGAATCAGACAGCTGAGTTTCTGAAGGTCACCTGTGTCTCCGTTTGTCCCCCACGGCCGCCAAGGTCTGGCCATTTTACCCACTGACCTGGGGTAGCTGCACTTTGGCGGAGCCTGTCCCCACTGATGTATTCGAGCTCATTGCCAAGGGAAAATGAAACAGGCCCAGAAGCAAAATGCCAATAGTGGCAGCAGAAGAAAGGAAGCCTGTTAAATGTCTCTCCCTCTCCATTACCTTTGCTGCTTTTTTAACATTAAATCCCTCAAGAACCAGATGCTCATGCTAATAAAGGCCCATTAAGTAAGCAACTCAGAAAAGACACAAGAGCACATCTTCTCATGGAGAATACTAAAAGTTTACCCTTCAAAACAAAGTCTGAGCCTAAAGTCTGAGCCACAATACGGATAGCTGTTCAGGACAGGTATCCCGAGTCAGTCAGATTAACTTGGCCACTTGCTTCCCTGTGACCCAGGACAAGTCAGTCTTGGACTAATTCCTGGATATGCATCTAAGATTAATAACTGTGACTAGCTCATGATTTTTGTGTGCCTTGACTCTTCAAGGCATTATCTCTATAATGCAGACAAATACTTAGCACATTGTCTGGTACAAATTCAGTTCTTATAAATGCTAGTTGGCATTGTCATTGTTATAGACCTAAAATATTATGTGAAGGGCAGATAAGAGACTTTCTTAAAAATCACTTCACTCTTGATTCTATGTATAACTTGCAGCTTTGCTTACCAACTATAGCACTTAATAAGAATTTTTAAATTCCTGTTCCTAGTGCTTCCTAGGCACTGTTAAATCTGACAGAGTTGGGGCTTCTCTGGGAAGCTCACCAACTCCCTGTCTGCATCTGGACCAGGACATTAAGTGCAAATGAAGAACAAAGAATTCTCATCTAGACAGAAACAGCCTCTCTCAGGCCAGCACTGCCTACATCAAGGGCTTGCCAATGAACTAAACTGAAAAATAGAAACTGGCCAAGAGGAAATTCAGATAATGGAGTTATCAAGCACTGACTTTAGAATAACTATGCTTAGTATGTTTTCAGAGCTTAAAAGAAAGAGAGAATGTGGGCCAAGAGCTCAGCCAAAAACTTGGAAGCTTTATCTTTAAAAGAATCAAATGAAATGAAAAGTTCAATAACTGAAATTATCTCAAAAGAGAATTTGTGGACTAGATGATATTAGATGAAAATATCCAAACTGAAGCAAGAAAGGGAAAAAAGAAGAAAATAGAGAAGAATGTAAAGAAGTATAGATGTGTAGGAAACATGTACAGGAAAATGGCCTAAATGTAGATAGAATCCCAAGGAAGATAGAATAGTTGAGAATTCCCCAAAAGTGACAAGAGATATCAAGCTAATCTCTCAGTAAGTACTATAAACACCAGAAACCAATACCAAAGAAAATTACATCTTTGCACATANCACAGCATCATCTTTCAGGATTTGAAACAGCTCAACTGGAATTCCATCACCTCCACTAGCTTTGTTCGTAGTGATGCTTTCTAAGGCCCACTTGACTTCACATTCCAAGATGTCTGGCTCTAGATTAGGGATCACATCATCATGATTGTATGGGTCGTGAAGATCTTTTTTGTACAGGTCTTCTGTGTATTCTTGCCAACTCTTCTTAATATCTTTTTCTTCTGTTAGGTCCACACCATTTCTGTCCTTTATCGAGCCCATCTTTGCATGAAATGTTCCCTTGGTATCTCTAATTTTCTTGAAGAGATCTCTAGTCTTTCCCATTCTGTTGTTTTCCTCTATTTCTTTGCATTGATCGCTGAAGAAGGCTTTCTTATCTCTTCTTGCTATTCTTTGGAACTCTGCATTCAGATGCTTATATCTTTCCTTTTCTCCTTCGCTTTTTGCCTCTCTTCTTTTCACAGCTATTTGCAAGGCCTCCCCAGACAGCCATTTTGCTTTTTTGCATTTCTTTTCCATGGGGATGGTCTTGATCCCTGTCTCCTGTACAATGCCACGAACCTCATTCCATAGTTCATCAGGCACTCTATCTATCAGATCTAGACCCTTCAATCTATTTCTCACTTCCACTATGTAATCATAAGGGATTTGATTTAGGTCATACCTGAATGGTCTAGCGGTTTTCCCTACTTTCTTCAATTTAAGTCTGAATTTGGCAATAAGGAGTGCAAGTAACATCATGGTCTCAAAATATATAAAGCAAAAGGAAAAAAACAAAAACAAAAAAACTAGAATTTCATAATCATTGTAGATTGTAACACATTTCTTCAAGCAGACAAAATCAATAAAAATATTCAAAATATGAATGACACAATTAATAAACTTGACCTAATTGAGAAATATTAAACACTAAATCCAACAGCTGCAGAATATATACTCTTGAAATATACTTGGGAAATTTAGCAAAATACGCTAGTTCAAAAAGCAAGCCTTAGTAAACCTGAAAGGATTGAAATATTACCATGTACATTCTTTAATCAATAATAGAAAATCTCTAAATGCTGGAAATTAAGTACCACACAGGCATAATCTAGACACTATTTACTCATCAAGAATATTAATACAAGCATATTTAAGGACTCAAACAACAAGCCAGAGTGGGTGTCAGGGGGCAGGCACAGGAAATGAGAAAAGAGGGAAAGAACAAAATAGAACAAAGAGGGGGCCTTGCACAGAATGATGATTCTGGTGAAACATGACTCAAGAAGTGTATGAAATTCAACTCTGTACACTAAAGGTCAAAAATGGAATGAGAAAATTATTTTATAAGGCTAACAGAAAATATGAATTGTAGCATGTTCTAAATTTACTAAGTCAGTCTTAGAGCCTCCTGTTGGGGAATATTACTGCTAATTAACAAAAAGTCCTTACACCTCATCAATCAATTCAACAAGCATCCGATGAACACAGATTATATGCCAGAGACTGTGCCAGCTGGTGCAGATACAAAGTCATACAAGATAGAGTCCCAGCTCTCAAGGCACTTACACCTCGTGGGAGGTGACGTCATATGAAGTAAATGGAGGAAATATTATAAGGATAACCACAGAACATAACTGCACAGAAACCACAGCTTACACAACAAAGTAGTACTAGGTATTTGATCACTGATGTTGACTTGGCTGGGAATGACCTACTTTCTTTCGGCTTGCTCTGCAATGAACAAAATCCCTGAGGGCAAGGACAGAAGATTATTTAATTCTGCAATCCCGGTGTTCACCAGCGTGAGAGTTTATCACATTTTTGTCGAATGAATGAATGCAAAATGGGTGACAGTTTGAGCCAGTGTTCCAAGTCCTATATTTCTACATCAAGAAACCAGGTATAGAAACAACTGGAGCCCTTGATTGGAAGCCAGAGCCACAAGGAGATGGTCCTGCTTTTGGTTTGGTCTCTAGATGAGCTCTAGGACTCACTGAGGATGTTACATCCAGAGCCTTGGAGAACTTTGTTATTCGTAGGTCAACTCTGAATCAAACATATGTGATGCTTAAAAAGAAAAAGAAAGCCCTACCCATCATAAAGTTCTAGAAATCACCTGCAGGGCAATGAGTGAACACAGAAGAGCTTATCTGTAAATTGGGCAGGATGATAACTTCTCAGAAAGTTTTTGGAAGAATGATATGGCATGTGAAAGGCCTGGCAACTAGAGATGCCCAATAAATAGCTGCTAAATGAGTTTTTAAAATACTGGGCATTTGGGATTTCCCTGGCAGTCTAGTAATTACCTGCCCCTCACAATGTGACCAAAGAAAAAATTTTTTTTTAATTTTTTAATTAAAAAATAAAATAGTGTGCATTCTTTAAGTTTGATTTCTCCTTCTTCCTCCAATATACCATCCCCCATTTTCCCAAAAGAGGTGGTAATCATGAAGTGGAGAAATATTTTGAGGGACTTTCATGCATAACTCTCAGGACATCGAACTACAGAAAAGCATCACCACAGCTGGGGCACATAGAGACCAACACAGAATGCCGAAGACAAAATTATTGTTGCAGGCAAGGACTAGGACTGAGCCATGGAGCAAATGAGACTGGACTGTAGCAGCAGCATCTACAAATCAAAGGGCAACCTGAGGCACATACACATCCCTGAATCGAGATGGGCTTAACTCCTTCATCAGTGGATGACAATTCAATCAAGTGGGCCAAGACGCTTGCCCCATATACAATCCCCAGCACCCCAATATCCTCCTCCTCTCATCATAGATTAAGTAGCTCCAGCCTCCACACAGTTTTGAAGATCAGTAAATGACCCAATTTCTTTAGACACAGTCAAGTAATCCCCAAAGTACTTTCAATTTATAAAATGCATCAAAGTGCATTTATTTATAGCCTGTAATGCACCAGAAGTTTTGCTGGATGCTGTACAAATGAGCTTCATATATTCTTGGGCCCTGAGCTTTAAAGAAGGAATCTGGCTTTTCCAACGGTCCTTCTATAAACATGCCCTGCGATGGCTTCTTAATCCTCAAAGTCAACAGTTTTTCCTGAGACCTAATTTGTTTCAGCTCGTCCACAGCCCCTGGTCTCTCTCATCTCCTCCTCTTTTCCATGGTAGAGAACTTCCCCATATTTCCCTACTATCTCTCCTTTTGTTTCTTCTGCTTGCATTGATTTCTATTCCTCCTCTGAGTCCTAAAAGGACATATTCCTGAGGCTTTTGTTTTCTGCAGATTTCTTTTTGGTCCTGAACTAAACAACTGACATGTTCAGTTCAGTTCAGTCCATCAGTCGTGTCCGATTCTTTGCGACCCCATGGACTGCAGCACGCCAGGCCTCCCTGTCCATCAACAACTCCCAGAGTTCACCAAAAGTCATGTCCATTGAGTCAGTGATGCCATCCAACTATCTCATCCTCTGCCATCCCCTTCTCTTCCTGCCTTCAATCTTTCCCAGCATCAGAGTCTTCTCAAATGAGTCAGCTCTTTGCATCAAGTGGCCAAAGGATTGGCATTTCAGCTTCAACATCAGTACTTCCAATGAACACACAGGACTGATCTCCTTTAGGATGGACTGGTTGGATCTCCTTGCAGTCCAAAGGACACTCAAGAGTCTTCTCTAACACCTGACTATGAGCATGGCACCGCTTAAGTGCTTTACATATATGAACCCACTTCATGCTGATGACAGTCCAGGGAGGCAAGTACCGTGACTGTCCCTGTGTTATAGATGGGGAAGCTAAGAACCAGAGGGATTAAGAAGTCCAGTTAAGTTAAGTCACTTGCTCAGTCATGTCTGACTCTTTGTAACCCCATGAACTGTAGCCCACCAGGCTCCTCTGTTCATGAGATTTTCCAGGCAAGAATACTGGAGTGGGTTGCCATTTCCTTCTCCAGGGGATCTTCCTGACCCAGGGATCGAACCCAGGTCTCCCGCATTGCAGGCAGACGCTTTAACCTCTGAGCTCAAAACAGCTTGGGAATCAACATACCTGGGAAGCTTAATAAAATGTAGAATTACATGCTCTGGAAAAAAAAATGGAGGAGTGAGAAGAAGACCAAGAAAGTGGAACTCTGAGAAACAGCAGCTTCATTCATGAGACAGAGGTAAAGAACAGTGGACCCCAAGACATAGGTGAGAGACGACAGAGGAGTCAAGGTGAGAGACGACAGAGGAGTCAAGGCAGAGTGGTGTCCTGGGAGCTCTAGAGAAGATCTCCAAATACAAGGTTGATTCTTCCAGATCAGTGAAGGTGATGGGCAGTATTTGCTGGAACTGATGGTTAGGAGGTCGTGTGTGACCCAGGTGGGAAGAGTTTTAGCGGCATTTAGGGGAAAGAATCCAAATATTTTTTAAGACCCTAAAGGAAGATTTCTCTCTCTCTCTCTCTCCTTCTCTTTTTCCTCTCTCTCTCCCTTTCTCCATCTGTTGTGCCTAGGACCTAGCTTACACATAATCACTCCTCATTTGCTGGCTTGTCATTGCAGAGGACGAGGAAACCGTCGCCCAAAATCACTGTTATGGAGTCAAAAAGGAAAGACAGCGGGTATGTGACTTGGGAGTTCAGANAACAGGAGTCTGGGGCCCTTCTCCTCCTGCCCAGTGTCCCCACACTGCGCCCAAGGGCCTGACCTTACAGGCAGTGTTTGTGACCATGGCTCCCTCGAACTTTCAGAATCCTCCATCTGACAGCACGGCTGCCCGTTTCCACACCTCCTGCTTTGCTGCCTGCCAGTGACAACCTGTTTCAGATTAGCCCTGACAATTTTCTCTGGAGAGCTTCCAAAAATGTCCTCAACCGAACCGTCAGGGAAAGGGCTGGGCCTGGCGCCCACCCAGCACCGGGCAGTGGAGACCAGTCACCGTCACTCCCCGCGGCCCTGGAGACCGCTCGTGAGCACAGGCCACTTCGCCCCAGGAAACTTATGGGAACTGCTTCAGGTTATTAAAGTTCAATTACATGAGAGGCGTAGTGTCCTGAAATCTATCGCTCTGCTTTTCCTTTTGTCCTTTCTCTGCAACAGACCTGCATCTTAGTTGAGCTGGGAAGTATTGCAGAGAACATTAGGATGTTCAAGTAAGGATGCCAAGGAAAAGGAAGATTCAAGTTCAGCCTTTAACATCCATAATAAGATTATCAAACCCATGCAAAGGCTTTGTCAAGAGAGAAAAGGGTTTTCCAAAATCCCTTTATCTTCTCTTCTTTAACATTTCAAGCAGCAAGGCTGGAGTTCCCCCTGAGAGAGGTCCCCTCCAGGAATGAGAAGGAAGATGAAGAAGGGGTTACAGGTTGCAAACCCCACACCCCAAAGGCCAGCATCTCTCAAAGCAACAGGGCTCAAGATGCGTCAGGTCAGATATGGGTGGGACCTTCTAGGGACCTTGACAGCAGTTGGCCTTTGCCCTCCTGGAGCGGGAGCAAACGTGGCAGGGAGGCAGGTTGTTGGACAGTTGGAGGCAGCACCCCGGATCTCCATGGCTGGTGCACTGTACGTCAGGGACCAGGAGTTCCTTGTGCCTTCGGGTGATAAGAAACAGAGGTGGTGAGAGGCAGCTGAGTGGGCACCGATCTTATTGTCAGTGAAGACATCACAGTGGGGAGACAGTTAGACCGGAAGAGACGCCCATCAGTGTGCTGCCTAAAGGCTGCCTTATTACTACAGTCCCACTGCGGGGCTACCTTCAATATAGAAAAGGCAAAATCAAGTCACCTCCCGCTGCCTCCACCAATACCACCCTAGTCCAAGCCCCTTTCATCTCACCTTGACTTGCTGTCTAGCTGCATCAGCTTCCGTATTGGTCATCCTGCCTCCACTCTTGGTCCCCTGAAGTCTGTTCCTCGCCAGGGACCCCAGGTGATCCCTTTAATGTAATAACTAAAGCCATGTCAGCCCTGCAATCAACACCCTCCAGCAGACTTCCCTGGTGGTCCAGTGGGTTAAGAATCCGCCTGCCAATGCAGGGGACCCAGGTTTGATCCCTGATCTAGGAAGATACCACATGCTGTGGGGCAACTAAGCCCACGCACCGCAACTACTGAGCCCAAGTGCCACCACTACTGAAGCCGGAGCGCCTAGAGCCGGCAACAAGAGAAGCCAGTGCACTGAGAAGGCTGTGCACCACACGGGACTAGAGAAAGCCCAGGCGTAGCAGTGAAGCCCCCGTGCAGCCAAAACTAAAAACCAAAATAAACACATAAATCAAGAAACATTTTTAAAACCCTCCAGTGACTTCATAATCGACTTGGAGAACAACCTGAGATCCTTACCACGGTGACAGGATGCGACCTACTCTGGCCTCGGTCTCCCTCTCAAACCCCATTTCCTGTCTGCCCACCCACTCCACTCTCGTCTAGGACCTCCTGGCTGAATCTCAAACACACCAAGCACGCTCCCAGCTCAGGCTCTCTGCACCTGCTCTTCCCTCTGCCTGGAATGTTCTCTCAAACGTCCTCATGACCTGTCCCCTCATTTCCTTTGGGTCTCTTCTGTTATGTCCTAAGAGAGTCTGTGCCTAAACCATCCTTCCCAAAATGGCAACCACCCCAGGCCACTCTCATTCCCCAGTACCTGCTTTATTCTTTTTAGTGTTCATCACCCCTTTGGGATTTATGTTGTTTTTATAGTAGTGCCAGTCATAAAATACACATAATAGAAAATTTACCATCTTAATGATTTTTAAGTGTATAATTCAGTCTGGCAGGCTACAGTCCATTGGGGTCATGAAGAGTTGGATACAACTGAACACAAACACTTTCACTTTTCAAGGACATTCACATTGTCATGCCACCATCACCACTATCCATCCGCAGGATTCCTTTCATCTTGCAAAACTGAGACCCTGTGCCCATTAAACACCAGCTCCCATCTCTTCTCCTAGTTACAGCAAGCACCCTTCTTCTTTCTATCTCTGTGAACTTATGTGAACCCGATGTGAGTTATTCTAGGTGCCTTCTATAAGTGAATTCACACAGTATTTGTTCCTCTGGGGCTGGCTTATTTCACTTAGCAGTGTTCTCAAGCTTCATCCACACAGTAGCATGTATCAGAATTTCCTTCCTTTTTAAGGCTGACTAATATCCCATTGTGTTTATGGCACCTTTGGTATAGCCATTCACCCATCAGTGGACCCTTGTGACGCTTCACCTTTGGGCTACTGTGAATAATACTGCTGTGGACATGGGTGTCCAAAGGGATCATGTTTCGTATTTGTTCATGGCCTGTCTTTAGCACCAGCACGGCACTTGGTACATAACAGAAGCTCAGTGGACATTTGTTGAATGTCTGCAAGTGGCAAAAAATGTCTACAGATCTGTTCCAACCACAGGGTTCCTGCTGTTAAGCAGGACTTAGTGCTGCTCCCCAGCATCAGGAACTGCTGATCTGTCTAAAGGGGCTATGAGCGGTGGACTTGCTGAGGCAGGTTTTGGCAGTCCAGTTAGCGTACCATCCAAGGGAGAAGGCACGTCCCGCCCAAGGTCTTAGTCATTCTGCTTCTGGTGTCAGGAGTTTACCAGCTGCAGAAAGGCCAGTACTAATAGATCAGGAATCAATTAAACACTTGATTCACAACATCCTGTTTTATACTCTTTGTATCAATTAAATATTATTTGAAATGATCATGTTTATTCATCATATCCTTGTTAATCATCAGCCACCTTCTCACCATGTAGGACCTAAGAGAGCAGACACTTTGTCTTCAGTGTAGAATGATCAAAACATTAAACAAATAAAGGAATTCACGCAACTGATTCTTTTACTTCTGGTTCCATGCTGTGCTTAGTTGCTCAGTCATGTCCGACTCTTTGCGAATCCAGGGACTGCAGCCCACCAGGCTCCTCTGTTCATGGGATCCTCCAGGCAAGAATACTGGAGTGGGTTGTCATGCCCTCCTCCAGGGGATCTTCCCAACCCAGGGATCGAACCCAAGTCTCCTGCGTTACATGTGGATTCTTTACCATCTGAGCCACCAGGGAAGCCCTCGGTTCCATAATTCTCGAGAAACTTTCTCATTATGATTCTACTTCTCAGGTAGGTAAGAATCAGGTCAGGCTAATGCAAAGATAGTATTCACTGAGTTTAAATAGAGTGGCATTTCTGTTTATTTATCCGTAAAGGAAACACTATTTCTCTCCTATGTGGGGGCTTTCCCTACTTCAAGCAACTCCCCAGTCTCAGGAGACACAAACATGTCCTACAAATTCAGTTCTGACACCACTATTTACCTGGAGATTATAGCAGATCCCACAGGCTAAGGACTCAGTCTCAGAAGACTCCCTGCCACCCTTCCCACCCACACCCACCCCCACTTCAGAGGCCAACTGCAAGTCAGATTGTCACCTGCATTTCTGACCAACCACCTATAAATCAGGTTCCCCTGACCTCCTTCTCTGGTTCAATAATTTGCTAGAATAGCTAACAGAACTCAGGGAAACATTTACTTATGTTTACTGATTTATTCTAGAAGAATACAACTCAGGAAGAGCCAGCTGGGAGAGATGCTTGGAGCAAGGCATGGGGGGAGGAGCATGGAGTTTCCAGGGTCTCTCCAGGTGCACCACCCGCTCAGCACCACCAAGTGTTCACCAACCTGGAAGCTCATCAAATCTCACTGTTTGAGAGCTTTTATAGAGATTTAATCTCCAGCATCCGTCCCACTCCCCTTTCTAGAGGCTGTGGCTGGGGAGCTGAAAGTCTCAACTCACTAATCACTCAGTCTTTCTGATGACCTGCCCCATCCCAGGCTACCCAGGGGATGTGCCTTAAGTCATCGCATTGGCATAAACTGAAATGATGCCGAGAACTGGGAGCATAGACCAAGTATATTTCTTATTATAACACAATGTTAGTTTCCTAAGTGGGCTTCCCAGGTGGCTCAGTGGTAAAGCACCCGCCTGCCAATGCAGGAGATGCAGGTTCAATCTCTGGGTTGGGAAGATTCCCAGGAGGAGGAAATGGCAACCCACTCCAGCATTCTTGCCTGGGAAATTGCATGGACAGAGGAGCCTGGTGGGCTACAGTCCATGGGGGTCACAAAGAGTTGGATATAACTGAGCAATTGAGCATGCATGTAATTTTTGAAATCTTGGTTAGTATGAGTCTATCTCTGAAAATTAACCTTAATCTCATTATGTAAAAACAACAACAACAAAAATCTGACCAGTCCCTCAACCAGAATAAATCACCAACATCAACTTCACTTTAAGAGACTTCAGGATCACCACCATAAATTAGAATAAAGAGGAAGTGAGACCTTTTGAATTATATAAGTTTCTTGATGTCTTGTGACTTCTAATTTATTACAACCAGAAGTATAAAATGAGAACTCACACAGGGTGAGATGGTCTTCCTAATCTTGTAGATCTCAACATAAAAGAACTGAAAATCTTAGCAGGAAAAAAAAAATGCCATGGTTCACAGGTGAGATCTGCCATGACATGGGAAAAAAAGAGAGTGGTCTTTATACCATGTATCTGCCATCCTTGTCTAGATCATCTTCAGCCTTCCAGTTTCCTTTGAATGTTCAGACACCCCATCAGGGCCCCTAATTACAGAACACCATGAAGATTCAATCTGGGGGGAGTTTCTACTTCCCTCCTAGTTGCTTCCTACATGGTTAATGCAGGAAAGTTACTTTTCAGTTCCTATCAATTCTATATCCTTATTCACAGAGACCGAGCCAGATGATCTCAGACCTTCTAGTAGAAAACAATAATATATCAGCCATTACCTGTTTTGCAAAACCCTGTGCATGTCAGTCCTACAGTCTAGCATTCAGAGTAAGAGCAAGGACACTCCACCTCAACATTTTATTGCAGCTGCCCATGTGTGTTCCAACTCATCTCTTCATGTCTGCTTCTAAAATTAGGCATCAGAACAAATGTCATTCCTGCCTCACATGGGTTTGTTTGTTCTCTTATCTCATAGTTCAAGGGGACATCCTCTGCCGTTGCTTCCTGACCCCCACCCACCACGTACTACATTATCAGAAACTGAGTTGCCTCATTGGAGACCATAACTGATGGGACCCGGAGAAGACCAACAAGTGCTATAGCTGGGGGAGCAGAAGGTTTCTCAGAAACTAATCACTAAGCACAACTCAAGACCCAAAAGCTCAACCCGCAGCTTGTGATCCGATTTCACTTCTCATTCTTGTACCTTGAGTGGACCTTGAGTGCTTATTGGAAACTTCTGGTTTGGGAGGCCAGCTATATGTATACTGACAACAAAGAATGATCTTGCTTTATCTGGAAAGGTTGTCATCTCAGACCCAACATACAGCTTTAAGAGGTCTGGGCTGAGAAGGAGCCCGGCTAGACCATTCAGGGAGCTGGATGTGCACTCAACGTTCTCACCGAAGCAGTGGCTCCATCTGTATCTATATCCAATCCCCAAAGAACAACAAAAAGAAATTTCATGTTTTACGTCTATGAAGGTAGGGGCCATGTCTTAATGATTGTGTGTATTTCTTGCTAAAATAAGCCCCCAGCAAATACGTATGCCTTGATATCCATGATGCACCTGGAGAGTAAGCATACAACTCACTTTATAATGGGGACTGGAGACAAATAAGATTGTATAAATACTACTTAGAAGCTTGGGGACTGAATTAGCAAACTATTAAGTGTATAGCAAAAGGATGACCTAACTCCTACCCTCAAAGAAAACACTTGAAACATAACTTGTAAACCAATGAAAGGCAATATCTCCTTTCCTTCAGGAACTAGGAACATTCCATTCGACCCAACCTTCTTTAACACCACATAATTCCTTCCCCCACCAGGTTACATCATGTTTAAGTCACATCGTGACACAGTCTCAATATCCAGTGGATGGCAAAGAAAAAAAAAATCCCTTTCAAAATGAAGAAAACACAATTTCTGTTCATAGTATGAGTTAGAATCATCAGTCTAAGGCTCTAGTAAATATTCAAAAGGAACTGATATTTACCAGTTGTTAACTTTGAATCAAAAAGTGTAAGAGCACTTCATATAAAACACCCACTTAAACACGTTAGTTTCAACTTCTGATAGCATAGATTATTTTCATATCATCAATCTTATAGAGTTTCAGATCTAGATATTTTGTGAGATGGTCTATAAATAGAAATAGGGAGATACACAATTGATTATGCTTTTCTTCCCTTTAGAAAATATAAAATTTAAGCTCTCAGCTCTGTGTAAATTATTTTAAGTTTTATTATTTTTTGGCAGTACCACACAGCATGTGGGATCTTTGTTGCCCAACCAGGATCAAACCTGTGCCCCTTGCAATGGAAGCAAGGGGTCTTAACCACTGGCCCACCAGGGAAGTCCCTGTGTAAATTATTTTTAAGTAAAGACAAACAAAATCACTGCAGATGGTGATTGCAGCCATGAAATTAAAAGACGCTTACTCCTTGGAAGGAAAGTTATGACCAAACAAGATAGTATATTCAAAAGCAGAGACATTACTTTGCTGACTAAGGTCCATCTAGTCAAGGCTATGGTTTTTCCTGTGGTCATGTATGGATGTGAGAGTTGGACTGTGAAGAAGGCTGAGCACCAAAGAATTGATGCTTTTGAACTGTGGTGTTGGAGAAGACTCTTGAGAGTCCCTTGGACTGCAAGGAGATCGATCCAGTCTATTCTGAAGATCAGTCCTTTGTGTTCTTTGGAAGGAATGATGCTAAAGCTGAAACTCCAGTACTTTGGCCACCTCATGTGAAGAGTTGACTCACTGGAAAAGACTCTGATGCTGGGAGGGATTGGGGGCAGGAGGAGAAGGGGACGACTGAGGATGAGATGGCTGGATGGCATCACGGACTCGATGGACGTGAGTCTGAGTGAACTCTGGGAGTTGGTGATGGACAGGGAGGCCTGGTGTGCTGCAATTCATGGGGTCGCAAAGAGTCAGACACGACTGAGCAACTGAACTGAACTGAAAGACAAACATTTATGAACTAGGAGAGATGATAAAATTACTATAACAACTCTAAGTCTAATGGCACCTGCCTTGTTCAGAATATAGTTTATGAGCATTTAACATTCGGCAAGTGTGTAAGCAGAAATTGCTTTAACATAATTCATTAGATTGATGGGTGTATCTTAAGAGGAAATAATGTTGTATTTATCTAAGGATTACATGAAGCAAGACTTCAGCGCTTGATCAGGTGGTGGGCAGAAACCCGAGATCAGAGTCACCAAGGCCAAACACCAATTGTTTGTGTTGTTTTGTTTTGTTGTTGACATAAGACAGTAAGTGGCTCAGAGTACACCATGCCCTTGCCAAGTCAAAAAAACAACACTTCATTTGAGAGGAACTGGACTGTTCTGCATGCGTGTGAGAGGGAATTTCTCAACGGAAAGTCTGTTATGATCAGTGAAGAAATGCCCTTTGATACCAACCTGCTTTCTCATCAGTTTCCCCAAGTGGAATGATGCATTGACTCCATTCAGAGTGTGTACAACTTATATAATGGATACTGTGTACAAACACCTGCCATATTCTAGATAATTAACTCACTTTATTATCCACATTCTAACCTTGTGAAGCAGTGCTATTTCCCCCCATTTCAGAGACGAGGAAACAGGCTCAAAGAGGTTACAAAACTGAGCCAAAATCACAGAGACAGAAGGTTGCAGAACTGGCCTTCGGAGCCGTGTATTTTGGTTCCCAGGCCCATTGGCTGGGGGTCGGGAGGGGGAAGGGGTAGAAACAGAGCACCCAAGGAGTCACATGTTGGTTCTTTGGAGCCAGCAGAGTTACAGAACAGAACACAGGAGGCTCAAGTCTATGACTGGAGGGTCAGTTACACACAGGGAAAGGACAGGGGTCCAGGCCTCAACCTTGCAGCCTGGCTGAGCTGTGTGGGGTTTGCTGGGTCAGAAAGAAGCTTCTTCACTTACTGCAGAGGGAGGTTCATCATAGAATTAAAGAAGTGAGCAGAAATAACCAGCTCAGGCTAAGTGTCACAACAAATCTTTCAGCAGCTTTCAACCTACTGCCTTACTTTTGAGCACTAGCAGCAGACAAACCAGCACCGTGAGGCCCACCAGGATTGCCACTGCCCCAGCAAGTATCACCAGGGCACCGCCCTCTCTGCCACCCACAGCACCAGCACCAGCAGCTCACCTCCACTGCCCTTTGTCTCCTTTTATTCACTTGTACCTTACAGCCTTTTCCCAGGTCTTCTTCCTTGGCTATCTCCTAACTAACCAAAAGGCAGGAAGGTTACAATCACCAGCTTTTGAGTCATGTCCGACTCTTCGCAGCCCCAGGGACTGCAGCATGCCAGGCTCCTCTGTCCTCCACTTTCCACCAGGGTTTGCTCAAACTCGTGTCCATTGAGTCAGTGTTGCTATCCAACCATCTCATCCTCTGCTGCCCCCTTCTCCGCTAGCCTTCAATCCTCCCCAGCATCAGGGTCTTTTCCAAAGAGTCGGCTCTTCATATCAGGTAGCCGAAGTATTAGAGCTTCAGCTTCAGCCTCAGTCCTTCCAATGAATATTTAGGGCTGATCTCCTTTAGGATGGACTGGTTGGATCTCCTTGCTGTCCAAGGGACTCTCAAGGTCTTCTCCAGCACCACAGTTCAAAAGCATCAATTCTTTAGCACTCAGCCTTCTTTTTGGTCCAACTCTCACATCCGTACATGACCACTGGAAAAACCAAAGCTCATTCTGCCTTCCAAATCCAAAGCCTAGGAGTGTATAATTTAAGAACATAATTCTCATTCAGAATCCTCACCGCAAGGACATCTGCCATGCATCAATTTTAGATTCCCAACATCTCCAACCAGAGCAGAGTAGAATGGAGACTGAACAAGACATTTGAACTCCACAAATTCTGACTCTGGCCTTGCCAAATGTCTTCCTGCCACCCCCTCTATCTACTTTTCTGCATCTACAATTGAAGACCTTATATAATCAAGTCATTTTTTTTTTTTTGTAGCTCCTACTGTTTTGATTTAAAAAAAAAAAAAAAAAAGCCCCTTCCAGGACATTTTAAAACTTAAACAAATGGGTGCTTATCTTTTCTCTTTTGTAATACGTTATTTGACCTATTTCTCTTGTATGAATTTCAAAGTCTAACTCTGATAAACGTCAAGTTTAACTTTGGAAATTAATTTAGCATGCAGTGTATACAAATGACACTAGAAATCTTAGTCACACACAACATTCAGTTCAGTTCAGTTCAGTCGCTCAGTCGTGACCGACTCTTTGNTTTTAATTTCATGGCTGCAATCACCATCTGCAGTGATTTTGGAGCCCCCAAAATAAAGTCTGACACTGTTTCCACTGTTTCCCCATCTATTTCCCACGGAGTGATGGGACCAGATGCCATGATCTTCGTTTTCTGAATGTTGAGCTTGAAGCCAACTTTTTCACTCTCCTCTTTCACTTTCATCAAGAGGCTTTTTAGCTCCTCTTCACTTTCTGCCATAAGGGTGGTGTCATCTGCATATCTGAGGTGATTGATATTTCTCCCGGCAATCTTGATTCCAGCTTGTGTTTCTTCCACTCCAGCATTTCTCATGATGTACTCTGCATAGAAGTTACATAAGCAGGGTGACAATATACAGCCTTGACAGACTCCTTTCCCTATTTGGAACCAGTCTGTTGTTCCATGTCCAGTTCTAGCTGTTGCTTCCTGACCTCCATACAGATTTCTCAAGAGGCAGGTCAGGTGGTCTGGTATTCCCATCTCTTTCAGAATTTTCCACAGTTTATTGTGATCCACACAGTCAAAGGTTTTGGCATAGCCAATAAAGCAGAAATAGATATTTTTCTGGAACTCTCTTGCTTTTTCCATGATCCAGCGGATGTTGGCAGCATTACTGACCTTCTAATGATATAGGGGGAGGGAGTGGGGCTGAGAAATTCCTTGTTTTATTACAGGATTGCTACAAAGAACACTGTCAACAGGTTTATATATTTCTATTAATTTTACTTTAAGTGCATTTGTGCTTAGGTTTTGATTTTGATGATCCAAAATCTTAGCATGAAAAATAATAATAAAAATGAACATTTGGCTTTCTTCCAACTTAGTCAGGGACACAAGGCATTTTTACACTAATTATTCTAAGCTGCAGCCCTTGCTTATTTTCAATTACAGTCCAGCTTACTTTTTGTATGTTACCTTTAATTTAGGAAATTTTCAAACTTACAAAATAGTGGCCACTTTTATTTCATTTTTGTCCACACAAACACCAATGATTTATGATTTGAAGTAAATCCCTGAAACTATTTTATCTTCTTAAATGTGTAAATTGAAATTACCACAAACTTTAAAAATCACATTAACTCAATATAATTAAACACTGAGTAAGTGTTCACATTTACCTATCCTTTAAAAAAATTATTTTTTATTATGTAGAATTTAGCACTGGGATCCACGTAAGGTCTATACACTATTATTAGTTATAGATCTTAATTCTCTTTCAAATTATGGGTTACTCCATTTCTTTTTTCCCATGTCTTCTTGTCATTATTGTTATCAAAGAAGAAAAAGAATTTAGATTATCTATTCTTTGTTGTTCAATCATTGTTCAGTCCCTAAGTAGTGTCTGACTCTTTGCTACCCCATGGACTGCAGCACGCCAGGCTTCCCTGTCCTTCATTATCTCCTGGAGCTTGCTCAAACTCATGTCCATTGAGTCGGTGATGCCATCCAACCATCTCATCCTCTGGCATCCCCTTCTCCTTTTGCCCTCTATCTTTCCCAGCATCGGGGTCTTTTCCAATGAGTCGGCTCTTTGCATCAGGTGGCCAAAGTATCAGAGCTTCAGTTTCAGCATCAGTCCTCCCAATGAATATTCAAGGTTGACTTCCTTTAGGATTGACTGGTTTGATCTCCTTGCAGTCTAAGGGACTCTCAAGAGTCTTCTCCAGCACAACTCTTAGAAAGCGTCAGTTCTTTGGCACTCAGCCTTCCTTATGGTCCAACATCCATACACGACTACTGGAAAGTCCATAACTTTAACTATACAGACCTTTGTCAGCAAAGTGATGTCTCTGCTTTTTAATTAGATTTGTTGTAGCTTTCCTTCCGAAGAGCAAACATGTTTTAATTTCATGCAGGCAGTTATCACCTGCAATGACAGTGAAGCCCAAGAAAATAAAATCTATCACTGTTTCCACTTTTTCCCCATCTGTTTGCCATGAAGTGATGGAACCAGATGCTGTGATCTTGTTTTTTTTAATGTTGAGTTTTAAGCCAGCCATTCACTCTCCTCTTTCACTCTCATCAAGAAGCTCTTAGAAGCACCTATATCTGAGTTTTGCTAATTGCATCCCATGATGTCTCTTAATACACTCCTCTTTCTTGTTTCCCTATAAATTTGTTTTCCTAAAAATTGGTCACTGGGTCTAGAAGCTTGATTAATCCAAAATGTTACTGATTGTATTTTCTCCCCTGGCTTTCAATTTCTTCAAGTTCATATAACTTAGGAAATATATTTGATTTCCTTACACAAAAGTATCAAAAAGTCTCAGAAAAAAAAAGTGTCTGGAAACACCCTGCCCAATATTTGGTGGTGGTTTAGTCACTAAGTCATGTCCAATGCTTGCAATTCCATAGACTGTAGACTGCCAGGTTCCTCTGTCCATGGAATTCTCAAGGCAAGAATACTGGAGTGGGTTGCCATCTCCTGCTCCAAGGTATCTTCCTGACCCAGGAATGGAACCCAGGTCTCCTGCACTGCAGGCAGATTCTTTACCAACTGAGCTACAAGGGAAGCTCCACCCAATATTTATCCTTATGTATTTCAGTATAAATTATTAACCTTTAACTCCTTAAAAATAAAAACAAGGACCAGGAGATAAATAGGACTGAAAATGGCACAGCATCACTGCAAAGATCCCCTTGCCCTACAACACATGATTTTCTTTTTCTTCAAAGCACTGCAAGAACTGGACAGATTAGCTAAACAGCAGGCCCTGCCTGGACCTTCCCACTCTATCACTCTCAGCATATTCTATTCTAGAGCAGTAAAACATTCATTTTAAGAGAAATAATTTGAGCATCCAGGCCTGTGCCTTCTATAGTTATTCTCTGCCCCAACAGAAAACAAATGTGGTTAACCAAAAGTCAGCTTTAGAAAAAAAAAAAAGCCTTTGTTCTTTACAAAAATACTTTGTTATCAGCCTTCAAGAAAGATGTCAGATATTAATTTGAGGCTAGAGTATTGCAGGAGTAAGGGCAGGGAAGAGAGGGTAATAGAAAATCTCCCCATGGATTGGTCATGAGCATGATCTGAGATCATGAACCTATATGGAGAGATTGAGAGTAACTAGATTGTTGGAGAATGTAACAGAGAAAAGGTGTTGTTATCTACAAACCATGATGCAAACTAAATAGAGCAATGAACAGGTATAAATTTGAAGGAAGCTGAAGCCATGCAGCAAGTTAAACTTCACTCAGCCTTAGAACAGAAATCTGTCACGTGAACAACACACATGTCAATGAAGAGCTGAATGAGTCCAGCAGAAAAGGAGAGAAAGCAGTCAAGAGGGCTCAGAACACTTGCATGGAGCTCAGCATAGCCTGGCATCACTGGCATTGCTGGCCACACTCAATCAACAGTGCAGAGGGGAAGCAAGGAAGGCAGAAGAAGCATCTAGAATAGGGCAATTCTGTGGGCTAAACTGTGAACCTTGCATACGTTCTCTGCTGTTCTCAGCCCCTCTGACCAGAAATCATGAAGCCTCATTTCCCCTGAGCCCTGCCAGGCTTCATACCCAGTGAAATCTGATGAACTAGGATAAGTTAACAGCCTCCAGCCTCTCCCAGATGGATCTTGAAAGTGACTGGTTATCTCGGAGGTGAGCCCCTGGACATCCTTGGTCCTTCCTTCTCTGGCTTCAGCAACACACTTCATAGAACCCGGTGTCTGCCTTAGTTTCCCTCTAGTTTACCACCAGGTCATGTCCCTATTGAGTTTCACCTGGTTGAACCCTGACACTTTGCTGTGGATGCTGAATCTGGGCCTCCTAGATCTGCAGCCCAGGGACAGTTTTGGGGGGTGATACTACCATCCCAGTCTTCCTCAATAGAGAGAGAACTGGACCACAGGTCTTGAGTTCAATCTGGAACTTTACAAATCTCATTAAACATAGTCACTAAACTTGTGAATTCCCATTTTCTCATCTGAAAATTAAGGTTACTATTCACTACCTGCCCCACCTTTAATGGTGGTTAAATAAAAGCAAGCTAATGAATAAAGCTGTGCTGCCTCTCTTCAATCCAGGGCTTATTTTTGCCACCAGCTTTCTGGGCTCTTCTCATTTCTCCAGGAATGATCCCCCGCTGTAGGCATTTCCCACATATCCACCTTGTGGATATTCCAGATGGACAGCCACGTAGTTTAGAACACTCTGGAGTAGTCTGGAAGTGACTTAGCAGCAGCAGCAGCAGAAGTAGTCTGAATGGCTAGAAACATAGCAAGCATTTAGCTAAGCCACTAGGTAGAAGGAAATTACCATGAGTGACAGATTCTTCCAATCTTAGGTAGAGCAGCTCACCCAGGAAATAAGTTCACACGTGCACAGAGTGAAAAGCCTCAGAGACCCAACCGGTCTCACTGAGCTCAAGTCACTCCCACTAGAACAACCACTGTCAGCAGAGCCACCTTTGAAAACAATAGGCAGCTTTAAACATAATGAGCTGTATGTATCTACATAATGTGGCCAAACAGTAATATGACCTATTTCATAATGCACTTGGCAAAACCAAATGGATATGGCTAAGACCACGGTCCATGGAGCCGCAAAGAGTCAGACACGACTTAGCAACTGAACAACAACAAGACCATTAGAGAAAGTTGCTCTGAAAAAAACAAGCAAAAAAGCATCCTGTTCAACGACATATCTAAACGTCCAATATACTGCAAACAAATCAAGAGGAATAGCGTTTTCCAACAAGTAAGACTTACCCTTCTCTTGAAAATGGTTTAAAACCGGAGTTGTTTGTCATGGCGAAGTTTGGTCCTTGAACAGAAGCTCTATTTTCCACAGAGGAAGGATGCTCAGCTGATGGAGAAAACAAGCAAATGCTACATGTCAGGCATTGGGTTAGGAACTTCCGTCTACTTTCTCAGTTAGTTCTCACAAAATGCCATAAGCCAGATAAAGAAATCAGTTCAGAGAGAATTCGTGACACACCAAGGGTGCATAGCCAGCAAATGTGGGAGTTAAGGACTTTTCCATCTCAGCCCACTGACTTCTCTGTAAAAGGCAGATTTAAAGCAGAGCACTTCCTACTCCTGTTAGCCCAACAAACCTCGTCACACGTGTATGGTTGTCATTGTGGAGGTGGGGGAGCCACAAGGTGGGAACTCGACTGAGAATGTCAGAATGGGCTACACTTCTGCTTTCACTCATGAGTCATGGTTACCATTTTGTGCTTATGAAACCACGACCAAAATGGCACTGTATGGGGTAATTTTTGCATTTTAGTAATTCAAAAAAATTACACCTCTACCTTGCACAGTAGACTCTAGCCCTGAGATTTCTATTACCAAAGACTATCAAAATGCAAATCCAACCAAGAGGTCAGCATGGTGGTGGTGAATATGTAAACTGTACAGACCTTTGGGCAAAAGCTATCAAAACTTAAGATATAGAAATCGTTTGGCCTAATATTTTCTCATCTAGAAACTTAACTATAGTAAGGCCATATGGTACTCAAAAATCTGTAGATAAAGACATTCATTTCAGGATTGTTTATAAACGTGGAAAATTGAGAGCAATGCAATAGGAACTGGTTAAATAAATTATAGTACACATATAAAATGGAATATTCCACAGCCACTAAAAAATACAAATGTGCGTTGACATAAAAAATATGCTCAAGATATGTTACTGAAAGAAAAAAAGCATATTGTAAGACAGCATGCATAAAATTATTCCATTTTTGTAAATAATAAAACATATGGTTGTATATGTGTAGGGAGAAAATCTGGAATAATATCCACCAAACTAGTCACAGTGGCTTTTTCTGGGGGATGGAACTAGGAAGGGTCCTACTTTCTATTTTTTATTATTTCTATACTTCTAGAAATTCTTCTTATATGACTATTTTTACCATTAAAAGAACATTAAAAGGGGGCTTCCTTGGTGGCTTAGTGGTAACGAATCTGCCTCCCAAGGCAGGAGACATGAATTGGATAACTGATCTGGGAAGATGCCACATACCACAAAGCAACTCAGCCCATGCGCCACAACTATTGAGTCTGTGCTCTAGAGCCTGGGAGGTGCAACTACTGAAGTCTGTATCCTCTAAAGCCCCTGCTCTGCAACAAGCGGAGCCACCACAGAGAAGCCTGAGAATCGTAACCACAGTAGCCCCTGCCGCCCTAGAGAAAGCCCACAGGCAACAAAGACCCAGCACAGCCAAAAAGAAATAATTTTTTTTAATTAACAGGGTCTTCCCTGGCAGTTCAGTGGTTAAGACTCCACATTACTAATGCCAGGGGCTCAGGTTAAATACCTGGTCAGGTAACTAAGATCGCACGTGCCAGGCATTGTGGCCAGTAAATTAATGAATAAAACAAAAAATAAATTTTAAAATAAATCCAAAAAATTAACAAAGATTTGTGTTCTATTTTTAGTTTGGGGCTGGGTGTTTGGGATATGAGACATAACCAATACTTCAAGTCTAGAACCAGAAAGGAGACTAAAGGGAACTGAAAATCTCCAAAACATGATTCTTATGTGAGAAACTATTTGAGTAAGAATTTGCTGGTAGCTTTCAAACACACAGCTGCAGATATATATATTGTTGATGATCCAAAACTGTCTTTGAGATTTCTGGGGGAAACGGCAGAGTTAGAGTATGTTTGTACGACTCCTCTCCCTGAAATTTATTTAAGCAAACAAGAATCAATTCTGTTCATGGTTGAGTCTATCGTTTTCAAGTCAGCAATCAACTTTATTTTCAAGGAGATTCTCTAAAGGGGTGTTTGGGGGTCTCCAACCTTAATGTCAAGACTCATTATACCATACAGACAAAGCTAACTGTGTTTCCCAGTCAGCTCCATTTCTGGAAGCATCTGAAGGTTACATGTTTTTTCTTTTTTAATTTATTTATGTGGCTCCTCATTACAGTGCTTGGGCTCCAGAGCACACAGTCTTGGTAGCTATGGCACACAGGTTGCCCTGAGGCAAGTGGGATCTTAGTTTCCCAACCAGGGATCAAAGCCACATCCCCTACATTGGAAGGCAGATTCTTTACCAGCAGACCACCAGGGAAGTCCCTGAAGATGACATGGTAAGGATACACACTGTAGCAAGCACAACTCCCACAGCAAAGCTGAGTGGTGGAACCAGAGAGGGTCTGAGACCGGGATGCCTGGCTGCCCACCTGGCTGCCTAAAGACCTCACAAGGTGGCTTACCAGCGAATTGGGTCTAATTTCAACAGATTCAACAGACTAATTCTGATTTCCATCTCATTCTGATCTCCACGAATGAACTTACTGCCTTACAGAGGCTGATACACATAACTAAATTGCTAGAGAATTCATTGGCAGTGAAAATGATCTGTCGATTAAATCAGCTAGTATGTGTGATAGCACAGAGGGTCCTCTCTCCTTTTGAACAAATTAATGGCAAGTTCAGTATTATCTGGAAGTTATACTTCAAGCATGGGCTTCCCAGGTGGCTCAGTGGGTGAAGAATCCATCTGCAATGCAGGAGACACAGGAGACTCAGGACCAATTCCTGAGTCGGGAAAATCCCCTGGAGGAGGGCATAGCAACCCATTCCAGTATTCTTGCCTGGAGAATCCCATGGACAGAGAAGCCTGGTGGGCTACAGTCCATGGGGTCTCAAAGAGTCAGACACAAATGAAGCGACTGAGCATACACAAACTGCATGCATGGTTTCACATCAGAAGCAGGAAGTCACATAACCTGAATGTGAAATGACATCTGGTCCCCAACAGGCTGATGCCTGCATCTCTGCAGTATAGTCCAAAAGGCCCAGATGCTGTTCCTCCAAGCAGCCAAGACATCCCCTCTCAAGGACATGACTGACTTCTGGTTCTCCATCACCCTTTCTGTGCCCCCTTTCTAGAATCACAGTACATCACAATGGATTCGATTTCTGCTGTTTGTTTGTGTGTTTGTTTACAATCATATTCTATTTCTGCCTCCATGAGCTCATTCACTGAATCATCCTGGGTGTGATGTCTGACGCCTTCAAGTTTACAAACAGACTGTTTCTGACTTCCCTTTCTCAGATCGCTAATCAAACCATCATATGCAGATTTTACTAGCTCCACATTGAGAGGATATGATAGTCAGGATACGATACGCTATGCTGAGGTAACAAGCAAATCCAAACTTCATCAATTCAGTACAACATTTGTGTCATATCCTTGCAAGGTCTAACGTGAGATGGCAGGACCCATCTATATCAGATGTGTCTGGATCCAGGCTCCATCCATTCTGTGTTCTACATATTAAGATCATGGCATCTGGTCCCATCACTTCATGGGAAATAGATGGGGAAACAGTGGAAACAGTGTCAGACTTTTTTGGGCTCCAAAATCACTGCAGATGGTGACTACAGCCATGAAATTAAAAGACGCTTACTCCTTCGAAGAAAAGTTATGACCAACCTAGATAGCATATTCAAAAGCAGAGGCATTACTTTGCCAACAAAGGTCCGTCTAGTCAAGGCTATGGTTTTTCCTGTGGTCATGTATGGATGTGAGAGTTGGACTGTGAAGAAAGCTGAGTGCCAAAGAATTGATGCTTTTGAACTGTGGTGTTGGAGAAGACTCTTGAGAGTCCTTTGGACTGCAAAGAGGTCCGACCAGTCCCTCCTAAAGGAGATCAGTCCTGGTGTTCATTGGAAGGACTGATGTTGAAGCTGAAACACCAATACTTTGGCCACCTCATGCGAAGAGTTGACTCATTGGAAAAGACCCTGATGCTGGGAGGGATTGGGGGCAGGAGGAGAAGGGGACGACAGAGGATGAGATGGCTGGATGGCATCACTGACTTGGTGGACACAGGTTTGAGTAAACTCTGGGAGTTGGTGATGGACAGGGAGGCCTGGAGTTCTGCGATTCATGGGGTCACAAAGAGTCAGACACAACTGAGCAACTGAACTGAACTGA
The DNA here is from genome assembly GCA_006410935.1 of Redunca redunca. Lineage (NCBI taxonomy): Eukaryota > Metazoa > Chordata > Mammalia > Artiodactyla > Bovidae > Redunca > Redunca redunca. The sequence goes on along the minus strand of SJYQ01104339.1, from coordinate 124,320 downwards.
ATGGTCTGACTGCAGCAGCCAAAGACAAAGATGGAGGAGAGCGCTGATTCCTAAGGGCTTCAAAGTGGCACCTGACTTCCTGTCCACATCTCATGGACCAGAGCCAGTCATGTGACCAATCTAAGTGCTTTGCACTTGGGAAATGTGGTGGACCACTGGATTATCTGGAGAGAGCTGGCTGCCTCTGAAATAGAAAGCTACTTGATTTCCAGGTTTTTACAAGCTCTTTACTGTCACCCATGTATACCAGCAATAGTTGTAATCAGAGGGCACTTGATGCTTCTAAACTGCCCTCTTAGCTCCTGTCTTCACTGAATCAATATACTGCAGGTCATTTACTGAGGGTCTAAAAAGCTAGGTTAGACTGGAATACAGAGTAAGACTCAGTTTCACCCTTGAGAATAGAGGGACTTCCCTGGCTGCCCAGTGGTTAAGGCTTCACCTTCCAATGTAGAGGATGTGGATTTGATCCCTGATCAGGGAGCTGGGATCAAGGGGGCTTTCCAGGTAGCACTGATTGTAAAGAACCACCTGCCAATGCAGAAGACATAAGAGACGTGGGTTCGATCCCTGGGTCGGGAAGATCCCCTGGAGAAGGATATATAATACATGTTTAAAGATATACAACCATAATAAAGAGGAAAATTAAATGGTGACTAAATGTACAAATCAAATTTCATTAGAGAAATAATTCCATCAGGAAGAATATGGGGTATGAGCTTGGGAAGTGCAGAATTCTGACTAAGCTTGCAAAGGCTCCTGAAAGGCAGAGGCATGGGAAGAGAATAAGGGAAGGCAGTGGGTGTGACTGTGACGTCATGGGTGGGGGAGCAGGAGGGAGGCGTTTGATACATCTGGAACATCAGTAAATGCAGGTGAAGAAATGGCTGGAGATGGGGTGGGAAGTTAGCATGAGGCCGTGACTGCCCCTGGGCTGGTCTGGACTTTGGTCTAAAAGCCACAGGGACAACCTATGGGTCTGGGGAAAAGGAAAGTACCCAACCCTCCTTTAGAAAGACAAGCCAGGAAGCAGACTCCAGACCAGCCAGAAAGCTGCTGCAGTGGCTCCAGAGAAGGTCCTGATTCCGATGGCCCATCTCCTGCCAGGAGCCTCCTGCATTTGAATCTCCCCAGGTGCCGAAGATCGCAGAAGCTTTCCAGGTGTACACACATAGACATGCCATTACCAGTCCAAACTCATCTCTTCTCGTCCCCATACTCAATGCCATCAGGAAATGCCATTAGCTCTGCCTCCAGAACAAACCCTGAATCCAACCACTCCTCCCAGCTCCTGCCCTCCCAACTGAACCCAAGCCTCCTTCCTGTCTTGAGAGCACCACACGTGCCCTTCTGGCCTTTCAGAGGCCCTGCTGCTCTTACCCTGAGCCATCCACACTGCCTCGCCCCCAGCCTCACACCAATGCCAGGCATGCAGCAAGCCCTCAGCAAAGATGTGTGTGTTCATGATGCAGCTGTGCATACTTGGTCATTCAGTCGTGTCCAACTCCTTTAGATCCCATGGACTGTAGCCCACCAGGTTCCTCTATCCATTGGATTTCCCAGGCAAGAATACTGGAATGGGTTGCCATTTCCTTCTCTAGGGGATCTTCCCAACCCAGGAATCAAACCCATGTCTCCTGGGTCTCCTGTACTGGCTGGCAGATTCTTTACCACTGAGCCACCTGGGAAGCCCCAATGAAGCTCTAACAAGCGGCAATATCAGAACATCAAGTGAAATAAAAATGAGGTTTACAGGCTAAGAGCCTAAGAGGCTGAGTTCCATTCCTCCTATGGATCTTAACAAATATCTCAGACCCCATTCTCATTCCAAGCACCTCCACTCAGGTTTAATTCAGGCTCAGCTTGGCTTCTTCCTCAAAGGCAGGACAGGGGTATTTATCAAGAGTGACCAGAGGCCAAAGAAAATGCCTGAGAGTCCCACAGAGCCAGAGCAGCCACATGGCAGGTACCTCCCTGCACCTGACTGGGAGGGGGGAGAACAGTGAAGGTGGTACCACCCAGACCAGTGAGGAGGGAGAAGGTGGTGAAGGGGGCCCTGACCCCCAAGACAGGACACTGGGTCTTGGGAACAGTGTCCGCTCCCAACCTGCATATCACTGACCCTGTCAGATCTCATAGGTGTTTCATAAATAAAAGAACACAACCCATGGTGTCCTTGAAAAGGACATCCAAATCTTTGCAACCTCATGGACTGTAGCCCACAAGCTCCTCTTTCCGTGGGGATTCTCCAGGCAAGAATACTGAGTGGGTTGCCATTCCCTTCTCCAGAGGATCTTCCCAACCCAGGGGATTGAACCAGCTCTCCTGCATCATGGGCAGATTCTTTTTACTACTGAGCCACAATAAAACAAAGTGATGTTTGGGCAAGCAGCTTGCAGCCTGAGTGTGGATGAAGATGTCTGACCACGTGTCCACTCAGGATGGGGGGACAGAGTCCCTCCCTGTGCAAGGGGGAAGGAGGAGCTGATGCTTATAGGAAGGTGGGAAGGAAATTATTTGCAGTCATCTTGAGAGCCAATGAATGGTTTGCCTGCTCAGAAAGACTTGAAGATTTACATCTGTGACGCCTCCTGTTGTTTTGACAGAGTCCTTTTTTTTTTTTTTTTTTAAGCTTAAAAAGGGGAGTAGAAGGAAATGTGATCATTAAGCTAGTAAATGAGCTTTTGGGAGGCCCCGCTGTATGATAAGCCATCGTCAGCGGTTCCCAGCATGCCACAGATCTCCCGTTTGCATGCCCAGGGCTGAGCTCAAGTCACTGGGCCATGTCTGGCCACAACTGAGTCCCGAGCTCACCTCTGCCTGTTTCAGGTTATGTCCATTCGTCTCTTAAGGTTCAGGTAAGAATGATTCTATAAAGTAAAGAGAATAGACATGAGCAAGAATAAAAGAGAGAGAAAAGTGTATGGTTTTAGAAATCAAAATATGCATAGAAATGAATGAAAATGAAGATACAACAACCCAAAACCTGTGGGACACTAAAAAAGCAGTGCTAAGGGGAAAGTTCATAGCAATACAGGCAGACCTCAAGAAACAAGAAAAAAGTCAAATAAATAACCTAACTCTACACCTAAAGCAACTAGAAAGGGAAGAAATGGAGAACCCCAGGGTTAGTAGAAGGAAAGAAATCTTAAAAATTAGGGCAGAAATAAATGCAAAAGAAACAAAAGAGACCATAGCAAAAATCAACAAAGCCAAAAGCTGGTTCTTTGAAAGGATAAATAAAATTAACAAACCATTAGCCAAACTCATCAAGAAACAAAGGGAGAAAAGTCAAATCAATAAAATTAGAAATGAAAACGGAGAGATCACAACAGACAACACAGAAATACAAAGGATCATAAGAGACTACTATCAGCAATTATATGCCAATAAAATGGACAACGTGGAAGAAATGGACAAAAGTACAACTTTCCAAAACTGAATCAGGAAGAAATACAAAATCTTCACAGACCCATCACAAGCACAGAAATTGAAACTGGAATCAGAAATCTTCCAGCAAACAAAAGCCCAGGTCCAGATGGCTTCACAGCTGAATTCTACCAAAAATTTAGAGAAGAGCTAACACCTATCCTACTCAAACTCTTCCAGAAAATTGCAGAGGAAGGTAAACTACCAAACTCATTCTATGAGGCCACCATCACCCTAATACCAAAACCTGACAAAGATGC
>SJYQ01104339.1:61287-120280 GCA_006410935.1 Redunca redunca | reverse complement strand
TTACACTGTTGGTGGGAATGCAAACTAGTACAGCCACTATGGAGAACAGTGTGGAGATTCCTTAAAAAACTACAAATAGAACTGCCTTATGACCCAGCAATCCCACTGCTGGGCATACACACCAAGGAAACCAGAATTGAAAGGGACACATGTACCCCAATGTTTATTGCAGTACTGTCTATAATAGCCAGGACATGGAAGCAACCTAGATATCCAACAGCAGATGAATGGATAAGAAAGCTGTGGTACATATACACAATGGAGTATTACTCAGCCATTAAAAAGAATACATTTGAATCAGTTCTAAGGAGGTGGATGGAACTGGAGCCGATTATACAGAGTGAAGTAAGCCAGAAAGAAATACACCAATACAGTATACTAACACATATATATGGAATTTAGAAAGATGGTAATGATAATCCTGTATGCGAGACAGCAAAAGAGACACAAAAGTAAAGAACAGACTTTTGGACTTGGTGGGAGAGGGAGAGGGTGGCATTGAAACATGTATGCTATCATGTAAGAAATGAATCGCTAGTCTAGGTTCGATACAGGATACAGGATGCCTGGGGCTGGTGCACTGGGATGACCCAGAGAGATGATATGGAGAGGGTGGTGGGAGTGGGGTTCAGGGTTGGGAACTCATGTACACCTGTGGCGGATTCATGTCAATGCAGGGCAAAACCAATACAGTATTGTAAAGTAAAAGAATAAATAAAATAAAATAAAATGTTATGCAAAAAAAAGAAAAGAAGAAAGAAAGAAAGAAAGTGTATGATTTTGTACCAGGGGAAAAAAAAAATCCATCTTTTTGCTTTCAGTACCTGATCCATTTTCTCCACCTGAAAGGTAGGAACTCCCTACTTATAAATTAAGGACATCGGAAATCAACTGAGTGGCCTGACACATGCCCTCTTGGGCTTCACCCAAGAAATCCTGATTCAGGGTATGCATAGGTGTATTTATAATGTGGGGGCAGGGGAGGGCATAACGTCTGTATTTTTAATGCCCCTGGGTAATCATGAGTCAAGCGAGTAAGACAAAACTTCCCTGGCTGTCCAGTGGTTAAGAGTCCACACTTACGTTGCAGGGGGCACAGGTTCAACCCTTGGTCAGGAAACTAAGATCCAGCATGGGGGATAAAACACACACACACACACAAAAAGAGACAGAGTATAAGTTGTGAACCACCGTAATGGGGAAGAGGGTCTGAACTGACGCTGGCCACAGAAGGTTTTGCCCACTGAGCAAGATTCCTTCTAGAAGAGTCACTTATCAGCTGTGTGAAGCTCCAAGTTACAGAGGCTCACAAGACCCCAGAATATTGGCCTGAAGACATTAGTCAAGGTCTTTATCAGTAGTAGCTGTGAATTTGAGTATCGAGTTGGCTTTTGATATCCCTCTCCTCCCACTCTTAGCCTCTCCTGACTCCATCCATTCATCAAAGATGTACTGAGCACCAGGCCCCATCCAGCAGAGGCCCCAGAACACAACAGAGATAGTCCTTCCCTCCTAGCAGGTGCTGTTCCAGTGTAGAGGAGCAGGAAGCAGTCATTCCACAGACAGCCGTCTAAGAGCTATAATCAACATGGGCCAGGAAGCATATGGAATGACCTCTTTTTCTCCATCACTGTGCCAAGCTTGAAGGGCACAAAGCTTCATCAATCACAGCGCCTAGGTTCCAGAAATCCACCACCTATTAGGGGAGACACATGAACAGGCCATTCTAAACTAGAACGTATATGGAGAACAGTATGAACTTTCCTAAAATACTAAAACTAGAGCTAGCAGATGACCCTGCAATCCCACTCCTTGGTTACACCCAGAGAAAACCATAATTTGAAAACATACATGCACCCCAATGTTCAATGCAGCACAATTTACAATAGTCAGGACATGGAAGCAATCTAAATATCCATCAGCAGAGGAAAGGATAAAGAAGATGTGGCACCTATAATCAATGGACTGTTAGTCATAAAAAAGAATGAAATAAAGCCATTTGCAGCAACGTGGATGGACGTAGAGACTGTCATTACTGAGTGAAGTCAGAGTGAAACAAAGATCATGTGACATCACTTACACGTGGAATCATTTTTAAAAAATGAACTTATTTACAAAACAGAAATAGTTATAGATGTAGTAAACAAACTTATGGTCACCAGGGAGTATTAGACAGGGATAAACTGGGAGACTGGGATTGATACATATACACACTGCTATGTACAAAACATACAGCTAATAAGGACCTACTGTATAGCTTAGGGAACTCTACTCAATACTCTGTAACGATCTATATGGGGAAAGAATCTAAAAAGAGAGTGGATATACGTATATGTGGAGAGTGGATATATGTATATGTGTAACTGATTCACTTTGCCAAACACCAGAAACTAACACAACACTGTCAATCAGCTCTACTCCAATAACAATTAACAACAACAACAAAAAAAAAAAGCACTAGAATGTAAAATGGAAATTAGAAATGATATAAAACTCGAGATGAGAGAATTAAGAAAGAGAATCTGCAAGCATGCAAGATGCAAGATGCTTAGAAGAGTGCCTGGCACTCAGTAAACATGAATCATCATTATTAGAAGATGATGCACGTAGGGTATCCTGCAGGTAGAACAAAGTAGTATAGGAGCATCTGGCTGAGATGGTTGGGAAACGACCAAAAGGACATGACGCTTGAGCCGGGTTCCAAATTTGGCTAGGAAGAATCAGTCTCCATCATCTCAGCTGGAGGATGCTGATAACAACAGCCAGCCTCCTTGGTGTTCTCACCACGCCCCAGGTGCTGTGCCATCCTCATTTCACAGATGGGGCCCCGAAAGGTCTAACAGCTAAAGGTCACAAGCACAGCAAGTGGAAGACCAAGGACTTTAATGCCATCTTAAGACCTGAAGCCAAGGGCATCTTAATCTAGAGGCTAAGTTTTTTCTAGTCATTATATGGTGGCATTTTAAAAAGCATATAACTTCTAAGACTTCCTTGGCAGTCCAGTGGTTAAGACTGACTGCACCTTCCAATGCAGAGGGTACAGGTTCAATCCCTGGTCAGGGAGCTAGGATCCCACATGCCAGGTGGCCAAAAACCATTAAACAGAAACAACATTATAACAAATTCAATAAAGATTTTTTAAATGGTCCACTTTTTTAAAAAAAAATCTTAAAAAAAATTTTTTTTTAATAAAAGATATAACTTCAATAAAGAACAAAGTGTATAAATATGCATGTATCTGCAACCTGGAATTCTTATAATCATTTTCATATGTGCTTCAGTTACTTTTTGTAAAGGCACCTAAACACTATGGAAATAGCCTCTTTGGACTTCTCTCTAATTCCATTGCTCTCCTTCCCCAAAGATCACCTCTATGTGGCCCTGCTGTGACGCTTCAGCTCTCATTGGACCACATGTGTAGGTATACAAAGAGTAAGATAGCTGTAACAGTAAGTAACAAGTTGTACTGTGTGTTTTAAATAGCCACCTAAACCATCTCATTCCCTATGGGGAAAGTTATTCTGTAACTTGCCTTTTTTCAGGCCATATTACACTTTGCATGTGATATGATAAGACTTAAGAGATTGGATTCCCAGTATTCTATCTCATGCCTCTGCAGATGTGTTGGTGGGGAGGAGCCCACTGATGGACACTAAGCTATTTCTACCTTCCCACCACCAGTAACACTACTGCTCTGAACATCATTAAACAAGGCAAGAATTTCTTCAGAAGCTGAACCTTTCACCTTAATATGTTATTAATCCCCTGCATGTCCTGTTATTAATCCCCATGCTCAGTCATGTCCATCTCTTGGCAACCCCATATGCACTGTAGCCCGCCAGGCTCCCCTGTCCATGGGGCTCTCCAGGCAAGAATACTGCAGGGGGTAGCCATTCCCTTCTCCGGGGGCTCTTCCTGACCCAGGGATTGAGCTGCATCTCCTGCATTGGCTTGTGGATTCTTTACCTCTGAGCCACCAGGGAAGTTACTAATTCCCTAGGGAAATATTAAGACAAAAAATGGAGATCAGGTACAGCCAGCTGGAGCCCTAGAGCAAACACTTAGGAAAACCCCTCCCACCTATTCTAATGAGTCCTTGAAAACTGGAGGGACTTTGCTTCATTTAATAGATATCAGCACAAATGAGCCATAACCTGGTTAATCTCAAAGTTTCAGAGCTGAGAAGACAGTCCTCTTGGCCATAGATGAGAATTGCCTGGAAAGGTTTAGCATCACCGGAGATGCATGATTTCATCGGTGTGGGCATGGTTTCATTGGCACCATTGGTTCCTCACACCTGGCTGGAAGCCCTGCCCTGGTAAACATGCCATGGGTTCACGTCCACCTTGGGACAGACAGGAACTCTCCTCCCCCACCTTCTTGGAACTCTCCTCCCAACCTCCATGGCACTCCTACCCCACCCATTCCAGGTTGCACAGAAGAGAAGAGCCTGTGCCGGTTTCCCCAGCTACTCCAGTCTTCCTCTGGGTGCCCTGGCAGAAATTTTGTCACAGGGATCCTGAAAGAACACAGCAAGCTCCCAGACTGCATTCATTTGCTCTACTGGAAGCTGAGAAGGAAACTCTAGTCAAGGAAAAGCTAGGAAAGGAGGAGCAATATTACAAATGCATACACTCAGTGATCAGGGCATTTGTATTGGGTTGACCAAATAGTTCGTTTGAACAAAGTTTTTGACCAACCCAATATCATACAAAGTATATGACTCTTGTGTCTGGGAAGAAGAGTAGCCAATATGAGACTTTACAACGTTGATAGGGAACCCAGGCATCTACGCCCATTTAACAATTGAATAAACAAGGTTCCAAAGACTGGACTTAAATCAGGGCTCCCAGACTTTGAGACTTTATGTATCAGTAAAAGAAAAAAAAAAGGAATTGTGAGACAGGCTATTTATCTTGTCCATTGACATTTTTAAATGCCACCTCCTATCACCATCTAAAAACAAAAAAAAGAATAACAACAACAATAACAAAAAGAAAATAAAGACCCTTATCTTAGAATAAAGTCCTTAAAATTGAATAAGTTTAGCCTTAGACAAAATGTAATCCATTGTTCTTATTTTTCTGCATTTTAGTGCAGATGGTGAAAACTTTGTCCTAGGCTGGTGTGGCAGGGAACTCTTGAGTTAGAGCACACAATTTTATAATGACAAAATATCTTTCAAATAACCATGTTCAACCAGCCCTATGATGCTTGAGTTCCCTGTGTAACATACTTGAGTAGCATGTGTCCAGCTAGTTGTAAGAAGAACATTCCGATCAGACCGTTTTGACACATGGACATCTTGACATGTGGAGTATAATATTATAATTGAGGCTTTCGGGTAATGGTAGAAAAAAACCAACCACTCCAGAATTCAAAAACGTGAATCAGTGTTTTCAACTCTCACCCCAGCTCTACCCCAGAGGCCCGTCACTGATCGTCAATATCACCATATCTCCATCTTCAAGCAAATCAAAAGGGACAAGTGCCAGGAGTGGGGTGGGGGTCCCACAGATCTATCAAGAATGGGACCTGGGTCAGGGAAGAGCTATGAGTCAGGAAGAGGCCTGGGATGGGGGCCTTCCCCCAAATCACGCCTGCAGCCAGGGCCTCAGTCCTCCACGAGTTCCTGATGTCATGTGGTTTCACATCCCCTCCCAGCCTTGCACACCATCCTCTGGGTGTGTTTCAACTCGTCTCTAGTGTTCTGCCAGTGCAGCACACAGAAACCAATTCAGTTCTCCAGATGGGGCCCTCCAGGGGCATCCCTCGCCCTCTCCGTGCTGGATGCACTCTCTGTTCACCCATCCTAAGAGCACCCTATGTTTTTTGTCAGCCAGGTCCCACCACTGATGACGTCAGCACGTGGACCTAAGCCCGGGTCTTCCAGCGTGTAAGCCGGGACACCCCGCCCTGTGCCACGAAGTCTCAAGGCTCCCTTGCTTGTGCACACGCTAAATGCTTCAGACGTCCGACTCTTTGCCACACCATGGACTGTAGCCCACCAGGCTCCTCTGTCTATGGGGATTCTCCAGGCAAGAATACTGGAGTGGGTCGCCATGTCCTCCTCCAGGGGATCGTCCCAACCTAGGGATCGAAGCAGCATCTCTTACATCTCCTGCATTGGCAGGCAGGTTCTTTACCACTAGCACCACCTGGGAAGCCCTGAGGCTCCCTTGGCCCCATCCTAACAGGAAAGGGAGATGTGAGCACGGCGCTGCTGGTGGGGAGCTTCATCCAGAACCAGACACAGGGCTCAGCCTGAGATGCACTCCTTCCCTTTGCCCCAGTGAGTGCTGGCTTGTTGTTGTTGCTTGTTGTTCAGTCACTAAGTCGTGTGTGACTCTTCTGAGACCCCATGGACTATAGCCCACTGGGCTCCTCTGTCCACAACGTTTCTCAGGGAAGAACACTGGAGTGGGTTGCCACGCCCTTTTCTAGGGGAATCTTCCCGACCCAGGGATCGAACCCAGGTCTCCTAGTATTGCAGGTGGATTCTTTACCACTGAGCCACCTGGGAAGCCCAAGTGTTAGTTAGACACCTTCTAAGTATTAATACAAGCAGCATGGCCTCCAGCTGATTGGACCACATCTGAGTCTCTTCTGCTCCCAGCCATAATCTCCCTGGCACAGCAATTGCTTGAAGGAATTGAAAGCTGGCAGTTCTTGAGAAATTGTACAGGACCCCTGGCTGCCCCACCCCCAGATTGCCTTTGAAGTTTGCCTGCCTGGGGACAGGTGTCTCACCCCCTCTCAGAGTCACAAACATCCCTGGGAACAGTAGGGGGATTTGACATAGTGACATTCAATGCTTGAACAAGCAGCAAAAATTAGAGAAACTTCCAAGGGGAATGAAATCAGTAGGAGATACATCATCTAGCACTTTTGATTGACTTTCCCTCAGCGTGAAAATTTCTCTTCTGCAATGAAAGTTCCCTGACTCTGCCCCCACTTCCCTTCACTGTATTTCCCTTTAAAGCATCTCATATGGTGGGTGAGACAGTCATTAAGACATTAAGATTATGACACGCTTATAGATATGCATTTAACAATGGATCCTCGCAGCAAATGTTCTCATGGTGAATAAATCCTGATTAACCTGGCTGTTGATCATAGATCCAAATACCTAACTAAACACATACACACACAAATACACACCAGCTGTAAAACCATCGAAAGCTAGAGTCTCTAGCAAACTAGGGCTTCAGCTGTGAGAAGTTCCCCATTAGTGATAAAACTGCAGGGTAGAAGAAATTCACCAAATTCCTCATTTAGAACAAAATACCTTTTAAGAGGGTCCCAGAAGGATGTGGTCCATTCACTGTCCCAATGAATCTTAATTCCTCAACCATCTGCCCATCCTCTCCACTAATTCTGGATGCTGCCAGAAGCCAGTCTCCCTCATTCTCATTATTTCTATTAATATTAATAAAGATGGCGGAGCTAACAAAAAGAAACCGTGTCTCAGCACAGAAGAGACCATCCCCCACCACAGGACATCAACACTCAGATTTCATTAGCATCCATGTGACTTCTGCCAGGGGAAGAGTTGCGCGTGGAAACAAGATTCTGCTTCGATACACAGTGTTTTCTTCTCATTATATGGACACTTCCAAGAATATTCTAAATGCAAAACAAATTAGGTATGGCGTGAGGCTGCAGAACATACTGTTCATGGTGGGAAACGGCAAGGTGGCTGCAGATGAGGAATTTGTGGTATGGCAGGTGCCCTGCCCACATGGCAAGAGTTTGCGTTGAGAGGCTCCCTAGGGGTTTCCGTGCGGTTACACAAGCTTGGGGAAGGACCCTACCCATAAGCCCTGAGCCTGAAGGAAACCAGATGGGCAGAAACCCTCCTCTGTTCTCCAGCCTGTGTAGACAGGAGGAGTGAGGACAGGGCAAGTTTCCCATCCACACCTGCCTGGGAAGCCAGGCCAGGGCTCTGCAGAACCACTAGGGCACTCTGAGATGAAAGCCCATGGTTTGTCATAGAACTCTTGAGGTCTGCAGAAATGTCCAGGGTTGTATGTTGCCTGCCGTCCCCACTGAAAAAGTAGAGTCAGTCAGAGTCCAGTAACTGTGCAGGTATGTATGTGGCAGATGGTGACCTGCTTCACTTCCTCCTGTTGAGCTGTGTGTTCCTCTGGGTGTGTGTGCACATGTGTGTAAGACAGAGAGATAGAGATGGGGACAGAGGCAGAGCTGACGTTGGCACAGCTGAGAACGGTAAGGCTGGCTGAGCGCTCGAGCCCCAGATCACTGAACTTGGATTTGTCACTCACTCCTGGCCATCATGCTGTTACCTACATGCACATGTGCACATGTGTGAATGCACACACAGAGACTGGGTTAAGAAAAAGACTCACTGCTATTTATTCTGGTTTCTAGAAGAACAGGAGAGCTGAGGATGGAAGTGAGCTGAGCATGAAAATTCCTGGCCAGCTCCACCCATTCTCTCCCATTTAAGGCTGACTTTGTGAGCTCTCAGCTGGCTTGCGTAGCTCTGTATGACAAATGACATCATTAGCACACCATAGCAATGATGTCTACTCCCGTGGGCCTGTGGGTGTTGAAAATGTGTCTCATTGGTCAGAAACCCCATATCACTTGCTTCTCTTAGTCCTAGATTCTTTAACTGCGAGGTCAATTTTGCCCCTATAGTCTGGAGACCCAAGAAAGCTATAAGGAAAGAGCAGAGTTGACCACAAACTATTGTGTAAACAATCCATTTACATACAAAAGGAATAGGGCAGAACCTTACCGAGCAGCATTCTACCAAGCTCTGCAATTTGATCATTGACCTAGATACCTGAGTTCTTGGAAAATTCCAGATGGCCTATACCAAATAATACAAGTACACATTCATGGTACACTAACAGATAGTTGGTTCTTCCCAGGTGGTTATATATAAGAATCTGCCTACCAATGCAGGAGATGAGGGTTTGATCCCTGGGTCAGGAAGATCCCCCGGAGATGGAAATGGCAACCCACTCCAGTATTCTTGCCTGGAGAATCTCATGCACAGAGGAACCTGGCAAGCTAGGTTCATGGGGTCACAAAAGAGTCAGACACAACTTAGCAACTAAATAATAACAGATAGTTTGTCTTCAAATAAGAATGTTCTAATCTTTCTTTAGCATCAGTAAAATAAGAATTGAAATTTTCATCCTTCACTTCATGGTTATAAGTTGATACAAGCAGCCTGGATGAAATATTTCAGCATCTGTTTTCATAAAGTAAGGGCACATGAAAACTGAAGTAAGGAGAGTTCCAATTGTGCCTGCCTGCATTGGCAAAAATAAAGTCAACACTGGAAACACTGTCTGAAAATCCAGCCCTGAGACCATGAAGAGAAAACTCCATATGAGTCTAGCATCAAAACAGGCTCTACAAGTAGGAAATAATTTAAATATTCAGAAAGAGATACAAATTAATTTGCCATCTGTCCATTTAGTGGATGCTTTTCAGGACACTGAGCAATTTAACCCATCTCCAAAAGTCAATACTTACTCAATGTACAGTCAAAAATTTGAAAGTGTCAGTGCTCTGAGCTGCCTGAGTTCTTCTCAACAGAAAAAAATGTACTCCCCAGCTCAGCCACCTAATTGAGCCCTCTAGATACATCACAGCCCAAGTAACTCCCCAAAGGAGAAAATGCCCAAGGACTTGAAAAGAGAAAGTGTTTCACACCTGCGAGCCCAGAGAGACTCACTCATCCTTGAGTGTCAGGAAAGAAGAAGCCAAAAATGGCTCTTAAACAGGCAGCCCCTGGGGAGGGCACGGCTGTGTCTGCAGCTAGGAATTTTACTTCCTTTCGTCTCAGTGAGTAACATTCAGATCACAGCTCCAGCTGCTAGCAGATCTGTTCATGTGCCAACTGTGGCTGGTGAGGCCCTCCTTTCTCTACTAAAAATATATGACTGTGCTATGCTCAGTTGCATTCGACTCTTTGCTATCTTTTGGACTGAAGCCCACTAGGCTCCTCTGTCTATGGGATTTTTCAGGCATGAACACTGGAGTGGGTTGGCATTCCCTCCTCCAGGGGATCTTCCTGACCCAGGAATTGAACTCATGTCTCCTGTGTCTCCTGCACTGGCAGGTGGATTCTTTACTCGCTGAGCCATCTGGGAAACCCATACTAAAAATATGTATTTCCCTTCTTTTTCCAGAGCATGACCAAGGGATGCTTTCCATCAATGCTAATTGCGAAGAAGATTCCTGGCACATTTAACTCTGAGGAACACTGACATGAGGCCAGATTCAGCTACTCTTGACATCTTATAGGAATGACTTTCACTCTCATCTTCCCTGGGGCCCTTAGCAAACTGGAACCTTTTGCTGGGTATTAAACCATCAGCCATGATGGGGTGGGGAGGAAAGAAGGAACTTCCTAATCCTTTCCTATCTGGCTCATACAAGCTTCCTCAGAGAATGAGCATATTGAGAGGGAGTATTCTCACACAAGCCCAAAATGTATACAAATCAAGGATCTCAGGTCTTACTGATTTGTCTGCACTGACACTGTCCCAGGGCAGATTCAGAAAAGTAAAGTAGGGGACTCCCCTGGTTGGCTAAGATTCCATGCTGCCAATGCAGGGGGCCCAGGTTTGATCTCTGGTCAGGGAATGAGATCCCACATGCCACAACCAGGAGTTTGCATGCCACAACTAAAAAAAAAAATAATCCTACATGCTGCAACTAAAGATTCCCACATGCCACAACAAAGATTAAAGATCCCGCCTGCCACAGCTGAGATCCCCTGCAGCCCATATCACTTTGGCCAGCAAGACTTCTCTTTACAGACCATTTCAGCAGCAAAGAGAAAGAAGAAGGCCTAATGATGCCAACGACAATGCTCTAAGCACTTTTCTCCATGCATGAAGCTGGGCAGTGACCAAGGAAGATGAAACTGCATCCCCTTCAGGCCCGTTCATTGGCTGTTTTGAATGTCCAGGTGCGTATGGTGGCATTTAGAAACTGAAAAGCTGAGCAGCCTGAACAATGAGTTAAACATCTATGTTCTCGAATAAACTTCGGGCAGATAAAAGTGAGGAGCTTCAGGCAGGAAAACACTGCCTTTATTTTTCTGGTTTGTTAGATGTGGTTCAAGCAAATGCCTCCTCTACTCTGTTAGCAGCTCTTCCTCTGTCCCTGCCCCATCTGAGCTTTCTTCTTGGTCTTCTGCAGAAAATCAAAAGGGTGGGAACCAGAGCTTAACACAGAGTCAAGTAAATGCTAAGTGTTCAAGTCCTCCAGCATGTACTAAGCACCATGATATCCCGGTCACAATATGCAGTACTAGCGTTACAATATGGCTCCATGGTAAATGAGTTCCCACTCTTTTTGAGGAAAAAAGGGTGCATATTCTCTTGCATTTAGTGGAAACTCAGAAATTATTTGATGTGTATCTGCATGCATGATTGATCCTCTAGTCATATTGTAGGTCAAGAGGCTCCCAGATCTTTCATTAAAGATTTATTTATTTATTTATTTTCAGTTTTGGTTGCACTGGGTCTTTGCTGCCACCCGTGCAGGTTTTCTCTAGTTGCACAAGTGGAGGTTACTCTCTAGCTGCAGTGCATGGGCTTCTCATTGCAGTGGCTCCTCTTGTTGCAGAGAGGCTCTAGCGTGCACAGTCTTCAGAATTTGCAGCTCCTGGGCTCTAGAGCACAGGCTCATTGGTTGTGGCACACGGGCTTAGTTGCCCTGGGGCATGGGGGATATTTCTAGAGCAAGGGTCAAACACATGTCCCCTGCATTAGCAGGCAGATTCTTAACCACTGGACTACCAGTGGGAAAGCTCCACCCCCACAGCCTTTCTGAAAATGAAGACCATGCCAATTTTGCTCTCCCTGATCCCTCCACATAGTGGAAAGACCACACAGTTTTCACTGATAAGCATGAGTGATAACAATATTATTTCATAGCAGGGTTTCTCCATACAAAATCTGATGAAATGCCCTGTGAAAGCATTAAAAACCCTCAGGATACTTTATTAAATATTCTTAGAAACACTTGGTCCTATTTGTCTTTTCAAAGAATAAATACCTATAAACATAACTGAGCTGTAAAAAGTACTACTTTATTTCAAGCCTATAAAAACTGTGGGCTGGTTTTCAGGTTACTATTGAGAGTCAATAAAAATGCTGTCAAATCAAAATTCATTTCAAATCTCACCGAAGATTCCAATACCTTTCATAGTAGAGGTAAATTGTTGTTCAATCTATTTGTCTCCAAATACATTCTTCTATAAAATTATACTGGGAAAAAGTGGGAAACTCAGACACAGAGTCCAGAATGCATGAAAATGGTTCAGCTCCGAACTAACACAGATGGTAGCTGGGCTGGTCCGCTTGCTTAGCTGCCTGATCATTTCGGACAGTTACAGGGTCTCTCTGAAGCCAAAGATATTGTACCCAGCAAGTCCTCTTGATCTCTAAGCCAGTCCCTGTGCATCTGCCTTGACCAGAGGGAGATGCTCATTTTAAGTATGAAAGAGTTTACCCTGTGCATTATTTTATTCAACATGCTTGTTTATTTATTTGGAGACACTTCCTTAGGGGTCATTGCCTAAATCTCTCTGTGTGTGTGTGTGTGTGTGTGTGTGTGTGTGTGTGTGTGTGCATATGCCAATGTGTATGTGTGTTTAGGCGTGACAGCTCTTTACAATCTGGGGGTTCCTCCCTAACCGCACAAATTCATTCTTAAAATGATGCTGGCAACTTCATTTTCATGCCCTGAAATACAAGTACACCAAGCATTCTGACTATAATACCCTCAACCCATTTAAAACATCATCCACCACACAGCTGTCCTCCACCGTCCAAATTTATGTGTCTTCTGTTCCTATTTCTTGTTCTTCTTCTTCTTTTTAAGTATGAAGGTTTTTTTTTAAAAGGAGTATTAAACATCCCCATTCTTTTGATGGCTTGCTATTAGCTCTTCATCCCAGGCTAAGAAGAAGAGAGGTGGCATTTCCTCTGGCCCTTTCCTGCTCCTGTCTTCTGCGAGTGGTGTCTCGTGAGCAGCTTCAGCTAGTCTGACCTTATTCTTCCCAGGCTTTGTCACCACACTCATGTTGCTTCAGAGTCTGACCCAGTTTCCTTTTTCTGCCATGTTCACGTTTTTATTTCATCTTTTTCTTACATGAGCTTGTTTTCTTCCTCCTGTCTCAGTTTCACTGGATCCAAAGAAAGCAGTCTCTTTCTGTTTCTCTTTTTTTTTCTCCTTAGAAATAAATCCAGTTATTCAGAACTCCTTTGCTCCTTAGGCAAATAGGCTCCACAGATTTCCTTTGACTTTGTAGAAGCTTATTAAAATCTGTTCTCTTAACATTCGTTTGCTGAAATTAGCAGTTAAATTTGTGAGCATGAACGTGAATTATCTTCTAAAAGAAATCCCACTTGAACTGCACTTATTTCTACAACCTGATAACCTAAGACCCTCCTGTATATTCTATTTTTGCAGGACCTACAGTTGAGCAAATTTATTAAAAATGTTAAGAGATGACTATCCTAGGATAGAGTTATAATTTTAAAAATATGATTGCAATTAAATCCACATTTTAATTATTCATTTGTCATTCCACTACACTTTGAGTTAGACTGGAATTATCTACGCCCAAAGTTCTCTTTGGCCGGTTAACAACATCTCCCACTACTAGTGACCAATAGCAAACAGAAAAAAAAAAAAAAACCAACATATTCCTGGTCCCAAAACAGTGGACTCAATATTTTGCAAATCAGGCTTACAAAACCACTTTAACTTGCAGAAGGGAAGCCAGACAATTGTACTGCATGGAGTAGAGAGCTACACACAATTAAGAACTTAGCATGTCCTAGGGTTTTCCCTGTGCTAAGTGCTATATGCAATCATTTCATTGAATCTTCACAGCCACCTATAAGAAGAGAGTCATCATTCACATTATAAAGACATTACATATTAAAGCTTCATGAGGCTCAGAGACTTGCCTTGGGATACTGGGTCACAAGTATCAGGTAGACATGAGACTCAGACCAAGGGCTACCTGCCCTAAGGCTCATGCTAGTAATCTCTGCACTGATGTGTGACAGGGGCATCTTTCTAGCACATTCTGGAAAGGATTGATATATTCATGCTCCTGCAGGGAAGGCAGGGAAACAGTCATAGGGGGTAACATTGCAGATAAAAGTCACCCCGACAGTTCCTTCTGATGGGAGTCTCCAATTTTCTATGGAGAAATGTAAGAAGGTAGTTGCCCATCACTATTTGCTACCAATTTCCCCTCTCACATTAGCTCCAAAAATGACCTAAAAGCCACGAGAACATCAGATCAGACCCAAGCTCGAAGAGAAGAAGGCTGTGAACAGAGAAAGGAAGGAAGAAAAGAAACCGTGCTCCTTTTACTGAAGTAGGGAATCACCCAAGCTGACCTTGTGTTTTTCTTTTCTTTACATTTATTTATTTGGCTGCACCAAGTCTTTACTTGCAGCCCGTGGGATCTTTACTTGCAGCATGCAGACTCTTAGTTGCAGCGTGTGGGATCTAGTTTCCTGACTAGGGATCAAACTCCGACCCCATGCATTGGGAGCATGGAGCCTTAGCCATTGGACCACCAGGAAAGCCCCTTGTGCTTTCCTGAGTGAGCATTTTGATCATCTTGGATGAGTTGGAACAAGACAGGTTCCATTCATAAAAACCCTAATGGCCTCCTCCTGGGGGATTTGGGAAACCACAAGCTATTTGTGAGATTCTATCTATGTCATTCCCTTTGCAAGGAGGGAAAATCTAAAAAAACTCCTGTCTCTCTTGTTAATGTGTCCAGACCTGGATGCAACATTCAAGAAAAATGAAATACCTGAAAAAAATACAACAAACTAGTGAATATGACCAAAAAAAAAAAAGAAGTAGGCTCACAAAGAGAACAAACTAGTGGTTACCAGCAGGGGTAAGAGGAGCAAATAGAGGTGGGGAAGTGGGAGGTACAAACTAGTGGGTGTGAGTTAGGCTTATACAACATGGAGAATACAGTGAATATTCTGTAATAACTGTAAATAGAAAGTTACCGCTAAAATTGTATAAAAATTAAAACAATCTTTTAAAAAAGAAAAATACATTAACATCTCACACTAGAGAACTCCATGAACATAATCTGTCCAAGGCTAAGGACTGACAAGATCTACTAAAAAGTTAAGAAGAAGAAAAGGAGAGTTCAGACATTAAAAAGGTCTGTGAGCCATAGCTGGGGATTCCCAGCTGGCGCTAGTGGTGAAGAACCTGCCTGGGCAATGCAGGAGACATGAGAGACCCGGGTTCAATCCCTGGGTCGGGAAGATTCCCTGGAGGAGGAAATGGCAGCCCACTCCAGTATTCTTGCCTGGAGAATTCTAAAAATTTGAACCAACAGGTATTATAGGGCAAAGGGTTTCTGCTAAAAAGTACCTGCACCAACTGCAAATCATGTTGATTCACGTGAGATTCACCTTACGTCTCGAGTTGACTGAAGTCTCAGATGGCTCTGGCCCCCGGACATGCCCGCCATCTAGTACTCAGCGGGTACCAGCACTCACAGCCTCCAGGGGTCGGACCAGGGCGGGACAGAGGTGGCAGCCTGCCAAGACTGACCAAAGGCTTGGCAAGCAATTCAGTGTGGGAACTGGAGCTTCCCCTTTTGAGTTTCCTGAGCCCCGGGCCCAGATAAGTATCCTTGGCTAACCATTAAATCCACAGTGCCACGTTTTCTCCATCACAGCTAATGACTTTGATCCAAAATTAGCATAGTGGAGTTCAAGGCTTTTCAGGGCATGGGCCACCTCGTCTCCTTGCATGGCCTTGCAATATACCTTTCTTCACTTCAAAGCAAACAAACAAAAAAGTTAGCATGGTGCTGTACTAAGGGGTTTATACCAGGGGGAAAATATGGTCATCACTGTTTACATGCACATGTCTTTTGAAATGACCGACCATCCCATCAGTCCCATACAGGAATTTCCAGATTCAAACTGAATAATAGTTAATAGAAGCTGGCTACTGAGAATCACAGGGTTTGCCAGATGGCCCTAGTGTAAAGAACACAGATAGCCCTAGTATAAAGAATACACCTGCCAAGGCAGGAGACATAAGAGACGTGGGTTCAATCCCTGAGTAGGGAAGATCCCCTGGAGAAGGGCATGGCAACCCACTCTAGTATTCTTGCCTGGAGAATCCCCAAGGACAGAGGAACCTGGCAGGCTCCAGTCCAGGGGGTCATAAAGAGTCGGACTGAAGTGACTGAACGACTGAAGTGACTTAGCACACACGCATGGAGAATCACATCAAATGATCTTTTAGACAGATTTGACCCTGTTGTGTCTATGCAAACATGGGTTCAGAGTATGCCAAATCTTGTTTCTATCTGATGCTTTCTGATAAAGAAAAAAATAATCCAACACGATTTATACCTGCATGCAAAAAATAAACTTCCTGTCACTTTCATTAAAACAATAACTAAAGCAAGTTTTCAAATAAACCGATTAGCAAGACCCAAAGTTGATCTCGAAGAGTCTGCTTAAAGACAGGACTAAACACATCACAAATACAAGCGAGGGATTATTGACTCCTCACCACGTGTTCAGGATCTTCTCAGGTTCAGTGAGCTCGAGAATGCACTCTCACTTCTAGCAGTAAGTCTGGAATTTACTTCAGTTGATTTAAAGAATTTGTGAACAAGAATGGTATCTGAATTGTCATCACCCTGGAGCAACTGGCCAGGCTGAAAAGGTATCCTGAACTGGGTGATTGGACAAGACAGGTCAGTGAGACCTGCCAGGCGTCTCATCACCCAGCACGGCCACTTCCTGAGGGTAACAGGATCAGGTCTGGCCACTTGCTAGTAGGCCGCAGGGCAGGATTAACCCTGGCTTCCCAGGTGGCGCTAGTGGTAAAGAACCCACCTGCCAGTGCAGGACACAAAAGAGACGCAGGTTCAATCCCTGGGTTGGAAAGATCCGCTGGAGGAAGGCATGGCAACCCACTCCAGTATTCTTGCCTGGAGAATCCCATGGACAGAGGAGCCTGGCGGGCTACAATCCATAGGGTCGCAAAGAGACACTCGACTTAGCACGCATGCACGCAGGATTAACCCAACCAACTCTCTGCTGACTCTGCTAAGGACAGACAAACGAAATCAGGACATGTTGTAAATGAGTTAGAGGAGGATGTGTGCCAAATGCTGGCCCATCAGCACCTCCACTTGGCTCACGAACCCCAGGAGTGAGAATCTGTCGGGGTAACACACAACACCATAAGAAAGAAATCCTCAAACTGCAAAGCTCCAGTTAACAGGCATTTTTTCTTTTTAAACAAAAAAGGTATGTATAACTCCAACTGATGCAGCCAGAGGACCAGTTAACAGTGGGACAGAGAAAAGAACTATAGAAAAGAGAGCAGGATGAAGATGAGAACCTCGTAGCAGAAAGAGTTTGTGAGTAACTGTCAAACATCTGCCTGTCATCTTCAGGGCAGGGCATGGCTCTCCCTACAGCAAGAAACAAGGAGATTTGGAGTTCCCTCTCGTTATGGCTGTCAGGGGCACTGCATGGATGCTTCATGGAGAACAGAAGTGTTAAACTGGATATTCTGACTTTTGCTTTTGTACCGACTAGTGTGGCTGTAAATGGGAACAGAAATGGTTAGAGTTACAGAAAATGACGAAGACCAGTCATCATCTGCAGAGAAGGCCATGGCACTCCACTCCAGTACTCTTGCCTGGAAATCCCATGGATGGAGGAGCCTGGCAGGCTGCAGTCCATGGGGTCGCTAGGAGTTCGACATGACTGAGCGACTTCACTTTCACTTTTCACTTTCACGCATTGGAGAAGGAAATGGCAACCCACTCCAGTGTTCTTGCCTGGAGAATCCCAGGGATGGGGGAGCCTGGTGGGCTGCCGTCTCTGGGGTCGCACAGAGTCGGACACGACTGAAGCGACTTAGCAGCAGCAGCAGTCATCATTTGATGAAACAAAGATGAAGATTCTGAGTAACCACAGGTAGAGGTGAGACACAAGTCACACATCAACTCTAATACGAAAAGATCAACCATAATTAGGCATAAGTAACTATGGGTCAGGGCTTCTCTGGTGGCTCAGATGGTAAAGAATCCACCTGCAATGGGGAGACCTGGGTTCAATTCCTGGGTTGAGAAGATTCCCCGGAGGAGGGTATGGCAACCCACTCCAGTATTCTTGCCCAGAGAATCCCATGGACAAAGGAGCCTGGCGGGCTACAGTCCATGGGGTCACACGAGTGAAGTGACTTAGCATGCACAACACATTAACAATTCAAACACAGAGGGATGGATAAAAAAAGATGTGGTGTATGTCTACAATGGACTATTACTCAGCCATTTAAAAAAATGAAATAGTGCCATTTGCAGCAACATGGATGGACCTAGAGAGTGTCATACTGAGTGAACTAAGTCAGAGAAGGAGAAATAGCATATGACACCCTTTATATGTGGAGTCTAAAAAGAAATGATACAAATGAACTTATATACTCTGGTAGGCTACAGTACATGGGGTCGCAGAGTCGGACAAGACTGAGCAACTTCACTTCACAAAACAGAAAGAGACATAGAAAGGACTTCCCTGGTGGCTCAGACGGTAAAGCACCTGTCTACAATGCAGGAGACCTGGGTTCGATCCCTGGGTAGGGAAGATCCCCTGGAGAAGGAAATGGCAATCCACTCCAGTACGATTGCCTGGAAAATCCCATGGACGGAGGAGCCTGGGAGGCTGCAGTCCATGGGGTCGCAAAGAGTCAGACACGACTGAGCGACTTCACTTCACAAAACAGAATGAGATATAGACAACAACCTTATGGCTGACGAGGAAAGAGATAGTTTAGGGACTTTGGGAAGGCCATATACACACTGCTGCTGCTGCTAACTCACTTCAGTCGTGTCCAACTCTGTGCGACCCTATAGATGGCAGCCCACCAGGCTCCCCCATCCCTGGGATTCTCCAGGCAAGAACACTGGAGTGGGTTGCCATTTCTTCTCCAATGCGTGAAAGTGAAAAGTGAAAGTGAAGTCGCTCAGTCATGTCTGACTCTTTGTGACCCCATGGACTGCAGCCTACCAGGCTCCTCCGTCCAAGGGATTTTCCAGGCAAGAACACTGGAGTGGGGTGCCATTGCCTTCTCCATATACACACTACTATATCTTAAATGGATAACCAACAAAAACCTACTGTATAGCACGTGGAACTCTGCTCAACATTTTGTACCAGCCTAGGTGGGAGGGACGTTTGGGGGAGAATGGAAACATATATACATATGGCTGAGTCCCTTCGCTGTCCACCTGAAATGACTACAACATTGTTAATCGGCTATATCCCAATACAAAGTAAAGAATTAAAATTTGGGTGGGGGGGAGGCATAGCACCTCTCTAAAGATTGAATCCGACAGTAAAAAGGGTCTCTTTTCTCCTCATAATCCCATGCTTCATTCTCGTGCTGTCCTCAATGTGAATGGTTCTCGTCAATTTAATAGAAGTCCCCAAACATTGCGCAGGGCACCGGGGAAAAGGTCACAAGGAGACTTCATTCCTAGACACTTGTTTTTCTCTTCTCTCATATTCAAGCAAAAATCCCTGACTGGGATTACATAGCCTCCAGATAAGAAAAAAGAAAAATGAATATTCATTACATGTTTCTAAATTTGGATGATAATAATTTAATGATTTTTATGTTATTTTATTTTGAAGCTTTTTCTTGTTCGGGTCTAAATCCTAGGAGGTAGTTTGATATTTCAAATCCCTCAATTTCTAAAATCTCTAATGTCTGATTCCAAATCAAGTGTTCGAGTTAATGATATCCCTGAGCTCCCATTAAACAAGAGAAATTCTTCAAAGAGAGTGCTATTTGTATAAAACTTCTCAGAATTGTTGCACTAAAAGTACTGTCCAGGCCCCTTGAGACGAGGCCCACGTGTGTTAGGAAATGCAGCTGCCCAGAGTTTACGTAATTATTCAGTCATTTGTATCTTGTGTTACCAAAATGGTAATATCTGCCTCAAAGGTCAACATGCAGAAGCTTGATTGGTACAGAAAAGAGACTTGAAAAATATCCCTATCAGTTTTGACCAAGGTGAAGGGGCCTGCTGCAACGATTGTTGCTTTTAGTCACTAAGGCATGTCCAACTCTTTTGTGACCCTGTGGACTATAGCCCTCCAGGCTCCTCGGTCCAGGGGATTTTCCAGGCAAGAATACTGGAGTATGTTGCCATTTCCTTCTCCAGGAGATCTTTCTCGTCCAGGAATCAAATCCAGGTCTCCTGCATTGACAAGCAGATTCTTCACCACTGAGCCACCAGGGAATTTTTTTCCCCCTAAATAAATTTTATACAAAGAAATATTGTGTTAACTAGTGAATACCCAAAAATATGCACATACACATAGTTGATTCTCAACATCCACAGTAGTTATGCACTACAAAGTGACCACAAACACTGAATTAGTGAATAATGAACAATTTTCCCAGGGAAAATACAGAGCTAGGTTCCTCTGAGCCTCTGGTCACAGTATTTTCATCAGTCAAGCAATACAACCTCTTTCTATGTGTTGAAATTGTGGATTTGAGATGAGTAGTTTAGCTCTATTATATAAAAACTGGAGTCTAGAGAAGACCCTATTTCAAAAGGGACCTCCTTCATTTACTTGCTATTCAAAAGGGCAAGTACCCTTGAGAGTCCCTTAGACCGCAAGGAGATCAAACCTAGTCAATCTTTAGGGAAATCAACCCGAATACTCATTGGAAGGACTGACACCAAAGCTAAATCCTCCAATACTTTGGCCGCCTGATGTGAATGGTCCCTGATGCTGTTGGAAAAGACCCTGATGCTGGGAAAGATTGAAGGCAAAAGGAGAAGAGGGCAGCAGAGGAAGAGATGGTTGGATGGCATGACCAATTCAGTGGACAGGAATTTGGGTGAACTACGGGAGACGGTGAGGGACAGGGAAGCCTGGTGTGCTGCCGTCCGTGGGATCGCAAAGAGTTGAACACAGCTTAGTGACTAAACAACAACAAAAGGACAATTCTGTTCATTCAGACCAAGTAGGATTCTAAACTCAACAAAACTCAAGTGTCTCTTTCACTTAGTCCAGCAGAATATGAAAATAAAGACTTGGATCTGTATAAGTTCAAGTGATAGAGACCTTGGAGCCTTCTAAGAGGTGCAGAAGCCACCTCTCAGCATGCTATCCCATCATGGTCACCCTGGGCATGATCTTGACTCTTCTGTTTAAACCACTTTAGGGAAAATGACCAGTCTCCCCACTTGGGGCCAGCCAGGCCCAGCTCGGGTATCATCTCTGGATAGAAGGAGTCTCGGTGGTTTAAACAGGGTCAAGGGCCTCATCGTAGAAGGTGTAGGGCAGTTATGGGCTTCCCTGGTGGCTCAGGCAGTAAAGGATCTGCCTGCAACGCAGGAGACCCAGGTTTGATCCCTGGCTTGGGAAGATCTCCTGGAGGAGGAAATGGCAACCCACTCCAGTATTCTTGCCTGGAGAACCCCCTAGACAGAGGAGCCTGGAGGGTTAGAGTCTGTGGTGTTGCAAAAGAGTTAGACATGACATAGCAACTAAACAAATAAGAACAAATTAGAAATAAAAAGTCAGGTGGGGAGGTTTGTGGCTGGGCCTGGAAAGGAACCTTCCTCCTCTGGTGGTCACTGGGACGTGGTGAACTGAGGAAGACATACATGGTACCTCTGACCCCCGGACAATGCCAGCTAAAGACAAGGAGCGAAGCCAGGAGAATCCCAGACTATGGGAGAAGACTCGGTGGCTTCAGTCTACCCTAAAGCCAACCTGCTTTCCCAGAGCTTTATAAGAAAGTGAGCTCCAGAAATAATGGTTCAAAACCCTCTCTCAGCCACGTGAACACACCGCAGCCGCTTGCCTCGTGGGGCGGTTTCTGGGTCTACTCGGAGGAAACACAAGCTGAGACCCTGCTGAAGACAGATCTCCCTTCTTCATCTTGCCGAGTCCCCTCTCCCCTTCTTCAGCCTCTTCCCATCTGTTTTCTGAGGCAAAGTTTTCCTTGTATTTCACTAACTTGGATGAAACGCACATCTGGAAATCATAGCAGTGACAGGGGTAATGGTGTACAGATCACCTTATCCTCTGAGCATCCTTTCCTCTATGTTGTTTGGTTTGGGTTCCTAACCACTGGGAGGAAGCAGGGCTGAGCAGACAGAAACTCGTTGACTCCCTATGCTGGACCAACTTGCCCAGGGTCACAGAGCTACATTGAGGGTGGCCCTAGGACCCGAACCCAGGTCGCTTGTGCCCCATCAAGGCTGGTGAGTCCACCAGCGCTGAGAGTGTGGGTCCATTCAGACCTGGAGGCAAGCAGCAGGTGGGCATGCTGTGTGCTCAGTCGTGTCTGACTCTCTATGACCCCATGGACTGTAGCCCGCCAGGCTCCTCTGTCCACGGGATTCTCCAGGCAAGAGCACTGGAGTGTTCCCTTCTCCAGGGATCTTCCCAACCAGGGATCAAACCCAGGTCTGCTGCATTGCGGGCATATTCTTTACCATCTGAGCCACCTGGGAATCCCTGGAGGAAAGCAGCATGCTTCACAAAGCATGCCGGTGACAAGGGCCAGGGAGAAAGGCTTGACAAACCCAGCTTCCTTTCCTTAACAGCTGTCAGCCCTTCATGCTCCCGCTTTGTCTGCACTTCCCCCTTAGTCACTCAGGGAGTCCAGAGCTGGCCAGCCCAGCTGCAGACACACACTGCTGGCTCCACTGTGTGCGCCCGCCTCCTCCAGGGGCCCGACTGCAGCGCTGCCTCCCTCCCAGGCCTGAAGGAGGCCAGGCTCTGCAGGCCACACGCCACAGGGGACCTCCCGACCACCTGTTATTGTGACCATGTGCTTGGCCTAATCCGTTTGTTTTGATCAGAGTGTTCCAAAGAGGAAACAAAGCCTATATTTATTTTTTATTTTTTTAAAAAAAGGCAAGTCCATTTGCCTAGCCCCTTCTCAAATACTTGGAATTCATACTAGGTCTCTTCCTAAAACCCACTGGAGACTGGCATGAAGAACACTTCCCTGCAGTAAAGGTGACCTCCTTAAGCATTGCGTCTTTTGGCATCTTTCCCCAAGCTCCTTGATCAGCCAAAAACTAACCCTGTATGGGGGTGGCTGGGGGCTTCCCAGGTGGCACTACTGCTAAAGAACCCACCTGGTAGCGCAGGAGATGCCTAAGACAAGGGTTCGATCCCTGGGTTGCGAAGATCCCCTGGAGGAGGGTATGGCAACCCACTCCAGTATTCTCGCCTGGAGAATCCTCATGGACAGAGGAGCCTGGTGGGCTACAGGCCAAGGGGTCACAAAGAGTCAGATGCAACTGAGCGATTTAGCACACACACATGGGGGGCTGGAAAGATGGAAAAGGAACCGTGAGTACCATGCACACCCTACAGAGTGTGCTACCTAATCCAGGAGAGGAGAAAAGCCAAAGAAACTTACGGGAGCACACACGACAGAGACAAGTCATCACGTTCCTGAGTCGTAACCCTATGGAGTGAACGGGGTCTCCAAAAAAGAAAGAAAAATGTTGGGCCTCAAGTCCCAGTACCCCAGAATGGGCCCCTACTCAGAGATCAGGTCTTTACAGAAGGTAATCAAGTTGATATGGAGTCATTCGGGTAGGCCCCAGTGAACTATGACTGGTGCTTTTGCAAAAGGGGGGAATTTGGAGACAGACAGGCACACAGGAAGAACATCATGTGAAGATGAAGGCAGAGAACTGCAAGCCAAAAAACACCAAAGACTGCCAGGAAACACCAGAAGCTGGGAGAGAGGCCTAGAACAGGCTGTCCCTCCCCGCCCTCCGGAGAAACCAGCCCTGCTGACACCTTGATCTCAGACTTCTGGCCTCCAGAACAGAGATGATGAATCTCTGTCACTCAAGTCACTCGGCCTGTGGCACTTTGTCACAGCAGCCCCGGCAAACAAACAGCAGTGACAGCGGTCCACTCAGCCCTAGTCCTCCCAGCTCCACCACACGAGGGCCTTCGCACCGGGGGGTCCCCCAGGTCCGTGCTGGCTGCTATGGTCTCTGCCAGCTTACCCACAAATCTCCCGTTTACATATGTAGTCTGTGAGCCTGGGTTCTTCGCATGGCAATGCAATGGTTTCTTGGTGGAGTGGCTTGTTGGGTGGAATGTTGTTGACGGTGGGAAATGGAAGAACACACAGACAAAAAAGACAGGGCAGTCAATCTAGTCTGTATGAGACGGTGAAGGGAAGTGTTAGGTGCTCCGTTGTGTCTGACTCTGAGACCCCACGGACTGTAGCCCACCAGGCTCCTCTGTCATGGAATTCTCCAGGCAAGATTACCGGAGTAAAGGGTTGCCATTCCCTTCTCCAGGGAAATCTTCCCAACCCAGGGATGAAACCCAGGTCTCCTGCATTGCAGGCAGATTCTTTTACCATCTGAACCACCAGGCTCCTATTTGAGAGCCTGGAGGTTCCATCATTGATGTGAAAGAGATGCCACCAGGCTGTGACATTTCAGTTCAGTAAGACCATTCTTCACCACTAACACATAAATTTAAAATATAAGAAACCAACACAACATTGTAAAACAATTGTCCTCCAATTTAAAAAAAAGATACCTAATATAATATTTTCACCACTGTTTAAGGTTTCTTTGTGACCTTTCCAATCTTTAACAACATGCCTTCCCCTTTGTGGCCCTTTTCTATCATTATTTATTCATCTCGACTGTTATTGAAACTTAGATATATATAATTCATGCATATACTTTTACAGGAGGCTTTTTTCATTCAACATATGTTAGCTTCATCCATGCTGCTGCATGGACCTGTAGTTTATCCCTTGTATTGCTGCATAGTATTCCCATACGTGAAAATACCACAATTTACTTACCCATTCTCCTTTTAATAGGCATTTTCTTTTCATATCTAGTAGCTTTTGTTATATAACTTCTTATTATTTTAGTTTTTATTCTAGATATTTCCATTTGCATTTGTGATATTGTTACATGTTCTAAATATGCATTTTGGTTTTCTAAAAACTAAAGTGAAATATATATTGGGTTAGCCAAAAGTTCATTTAGGTTTTTCTGTGACATTTTATGGAAAAATCCAAACTTTTTAGCCAACCCTATATGCATATATATGTGTGTATACACACACACACACACACACACACACACACACACATATGTGTATGGTTTCCCAGACTGCCCAGTAAAGAATCCACCTGCAATGCAGAAGCTTCAGGAGACATGGGTTCGATCCCTGAGCTGGGAAGATCCCCTAGAGGAGGACATGGCAACCCACTCCAATATTCTTGCCTGGAGAATCCCATGGACAGAGGAGGCTGGTGGGCTACAGTCCATGGGATCGTAAAGAGTCAGATGTGACTGAAGCAAGTAAGCACACACACACACATATATATGTAGGTGTCCATGATAATGAGATCGTATTTATGAGGGTTTTCTTATGTGAAAAGGTCATGTAATCTACTTCCAAACTCTGTCATCATTGTCCTTCTGTGGCATCACCTTCCCCTGTCACAGCGGTGAGGAGCCATCACTGGGTGGAGAGGCACGATTGCAAGCTGCTGGTGTGACCCACACAAGCCTGATTGACAAAGCTGAGAAGCAGAGATTGCCTGTTCTAACATAATCACCGCCATGTCTCTGACTCAACTTGCCCACTTGCCATTAGCACCCATGCAAATCATGTAGGAGCAATGTCACCAACCAGTTTAGAGTGAGCGTGTGAAGCAAACGACACACATTTATGGGCTCCAAAACTGGCACACCTGGGAAAGACTGAGTATCTCTTCTGAGCGTCTTGGTGGTCCTTGAGGTCTTGTCCAGGATAATAAGAGGCATGAGAAATTAGGCCCATCTTTGGCTGGACCTTTCATTTGCTAAATGGCTGTTGCCAGGTCTCTTCACACCTGTATCTGTTTCGCATTTGTAAACAGGATAATGATCTCTTCCAACCTCATTCTAGAAGAACTGGAGAAGAGGATAACCACATTCTAATTCTTTCCAGACTATGGGGTGCTCTAGCACTTTGTGATTATCACTGCCACCGCACACTCATTACATTGACCAACACATTAGATCTAAATAAATAAATTCTTCCCAGGAGCATTTTTGAAAATATCTGAAATATTAAAATAAAATTAACCTTACCAGTAAGGACTGAAATTCCAGATTGAAAGAGGCTTTCATTTGGGGGTCAATTTTCTCCCTAGGTTTACACCATATTGTTCATCACAAGCAAAAAAAAGGGAGGGGGGATATTAAAGCATTTTAGAACCCACGCAGCTGAAATAAGTTACCTTATCACCACTGAAGGCAGATTACAGACAAAACTGAATAGTTGAAAACATCATCTATATTGCCTTGGGTTTGTTTACTATTCCTTCCTGAGTCTATGACAGGAATTTAAATAATAGAAACTTAGACAATAAACCCATTAAATCAAGGATACAAGAACAATCTCTAAATAATGAGATGGAAGAAACAACTATACCAAAAAGCCTTGAACAAAGACTGTTATTTTAATGAAGTACTAAGTCTAGTTCATACCCGCCGTTCTTTCTATATTTGCAGCTCTTTCACACATTTTTAAAGTCACTTTTTCTCAGAGTGCTAAGATAGAGATTCCATTCTAAAACTCTCAACTTGGAGTTCCCTGGTGCTTCAGTGGTTAAGAACCCCCTTGCCAATGCAGGGGACACAGGTTCGATCGCTGGTCAGGGACGATCTCATATGCCAGGGAGGGTCTCAGCCAGTGCGCCACAACTACCGAGGCCGCGTGCCCTAGAGCCTGCGTTCCACAACAGAAGCCAGCGCAATGAGAAGCCCGCCCACCACAACTAGAGAAAGACCCAGCAGAGCCAAAAACAAATAAAAATTCTAAAAATAAATAAAACTCTTAGCTTTAACCTGTTAATAAAATTGGATGTTCCAGAAAAGTAGGACATGGGTAGATGTGACTACAGATTCTGAATCCAGTGTAAATGCTGGTCTTACACTCTTTATAGCCTCAACCAAAAAAAAGAAAATTGCTTTTAAGAGAATGTAAAGGGGATTATCTTACAACAATGATGGTATTGTCCCAAGCGCTTGCATTTTCTTAGTCCTAAATTCTTCTACCGTGATCTTCCAGGGAAAAGACCTTGGTGGTTTGGTTGTCCTCGTTTGACACATTAGCCACAAGCCTTTCACATACAGAAAACCGGAGCCATGTATAAATAAGCGCTCACGGAATCACTTTCAAAATACCCAACACTGCATTTTCAGAAGGCAGTCTCTATCATAGGCCCATCAATTACTGTAATCACATCTCCCACTGGCTAGACACCAGTCAGAACATATTTTAAGAATTCAAAGGCCACTCTGTCAAAGACAAACCAGCTTGACTTTGGTTCCAGTATTCAGATGGGGAGGCAGCAGTTCCTGGTCGCCAGGGACAGCTGCTGGGGACTGACCTCACTGCAGTTCCTCAGCCGCAGGAGGAATCGGGCAACCGCCTGATTTTGCACACGCTTTCATTTCCTCCCCACGTGGATCCTGAGCCTGGATGGCCCTGTTGTTCAGGACGCAATTTGGAGGAGGAAGTTGAGAACCATTCCTCATGAGATGCTCCCTCTAACTGAAGACAGCCTAGCTGAAATTCTGCCCCTGATCTTGGGTTCCACAATGAACCAGCTTGATCCCCAGCCTGGTGTGGCTGAGCCTGACAAGTCTTCCTGGGCACAGCCTGGGGACCATGGTCTTCTCTCTAGCCGGGCTTAACCTTAGCAAAGACCATGAGCTTCTATCTGTGATGATCCCACATACTTAGCTGTTGCTGTTTAGTTGCTAAGTCATGTCCCTTTTGTGACCCCCATGGACTGGAGCTTGCCAGGCTCCTGTGTCTAGGGGATTTCCCAGACAAGAATACTGGAGTGGGCTGCCATTTCCTTCTTCAGGGGATCTTCCCAACCCAAGGATGGAACCCACATCTGATGCATTGGCAGGTGGGTTCTTTACCACTGAACCACCCGGGAAGCCCCACTTCTGATGTGCAACTGACCTAAAAATAGTGGATAATAGCTAATCTATAGTCTTCACGTTTTAAAAAAAATCTTCAAAATATAAGTAATGTACTTCTAAAACTACATGTGCCCTGTCAGTCATTCAATAAACATGATCTAAAACAGGTCACAGGTCATATAGCTACAGGCAAAGCTGTCTATTCCAGTCCCACCAGAGGTGACGTAGAGAGGCAACTCAACGAAAATGGCCACTTGGAAAGTGTGTGTGTCTCTGCGATTTGGTCGCTTGAGGGACGGCTTCTGGTCCCTGTCAGGCATGCTCTGTAGCCAATGCCAGAGGTGGTTCAGCCTGAGGAAGGCACTCCTTCCCTGGCATGAGTCCCCGGAGCCATGTGCCCCAACAAAGCCCACATTTGGAAGGCGAGACATCCCACTAGGTCATTTGAGGTCTCATTTCTGACACACCTTACCTCACAGCTTAGGTGCCTCAAACCCTGTGTTCAATAGATTCATTCAGGTGTGTGTTCTGTGAAGTTGATCATCCTGTTTCACTTGGAACTTCTCCATAATTGCTCCATCAGCCTACAATATTCTGGGCTTCCTTTTCCAACCACATACTTCAGATCCAATTTTCACGTACCTGTGAAACTGTGCTTCGGAGAAAACCGAGATACTGAAGAAACCGTAGAAGCGTTTTCACTTAACTCACAGGTTTGCTTCTAATAGAGGTCCTCAAAGGACGTCCCAGGATCCATCCCCCTCTCCTGGGAACTTGCTAGAAACACAAATTCTCAGGCCCCACCCCAGACCTACTAAATCAGAAACTCTGAGGGTGGAACTCAACAAACTGCGTTTTAACAAAGGTCTTCTTTGATTCAGAAGCAGCCTCAAGTCTGAGAACCACTGGCTAAAAGAGAAAGCACTCTCTTCATCGTGGTCAGTGAGGGCAAAGACATATACATACGAAATGTTTGGGTATCATCTGAACGCAGAATAATGTTTCTCATTAAAGTGGGAGAAGAGGCATGGGGTAGAGTTTCACTCCATGGATCATCTTCAAATTTGTTTCTCTTGGAGCGGAGTTCTTAACCAGGCATATAAAACAGCAGAAAGCATCTTGGAAGATGTTTTAAACACCCAATAATTTTGGCAAAGGATGACATAGGCTTTGCCTCTCAGTCACCCCCTCACAACAGTGTGGAACTCACTCAACCAGACTGATGTAGAAAGCGAAACTGTGTGTGGCTTAACTCTTCCAGTGCCGGCTCCAGCAATACCATTTTTAAGATCCAGAAAGTTGTGAAAAATCACAACCACATAACCTTTTTTTTTTTTTTTGGCTTTTAATGTCTTTCCCAGATGATTGTGGCAGATGATTGTGGCTATTCTTTAAAATCTGACACTGGTACTTTCTCTTCTCTTTTTCTGGAATATTTATTTATTTATTTGGCTGTCTCGGGTCTTCGCTGAGGCCTGCAGGATCTTTTGTTGCGGTGCTCAGACTCTCCCGTTGTGGTGCATGGGCTCAGTTTTTTCACAGCATGTGGGATCCCCAACCAGGGATCCACCCCCATGTCGCCCGCATCGCAAAGCAGATTCTTAACCTCTGGACCATCAGGGAAGTCCCGACAGCCGCATAATCTTTGTCACAAAGATCGAAATAAAACGTGCTGTTTTCTCTGGTCGCTTTTCACGGAGAGCGGTTTTTCCTTGATGGTATAGAATACTCCGCCTGACATCTCCCTGGAAGGCAGGTGAAATAGAAAACCAGCATCTCGAATGTTTGACTCTCTTCTTTTTCTCATAAAAGAAGCAAACTAAAGATCAGGAATTTCCCCTAGAAATTTGTCAGCGGTTCTGTGGTTTTCATTATAGAACCAATGGCCTAGTTGAAAATTCAGTCACTTGACAGGCTTCATAGTCTCCCAGAAGACATAATGTAGGGCTTTCCTACTGGCTCAGTGGTGAGGAACCATCTGCCAACAGCGCAGGAGACACGGCTCGATCCTTCATCCGGGAGGATTCCACATACCACAGAGTAACAGGGCCTGAGGGCCGCAGACGCTGCGCTGGTGCTCTAGACTCTGAGAGGGGCAACCGCTGAAGCCGGTGTGCCCTGGAGCCTGGGCTCCCAGCAAGAGGCGCCACCGCAGTGAGCAGACTGTCGCGGCAACGGAAGAGAAGCCCCCTCTCGCCGCAACTCGAGAAAAGCCCGCACGCAGAACAAAGACCCAGCACAGCCAAAGCTAAATAATTAAAAAAAAAAAGATAATGTAAAGAAACACCAGACTTGTTCAACAAGGATGTTCAGTTTTTAAGGACAGGAATAACACTTGAGTCCTGCCCTCATGTCTGACGTCTTAATCATTCAGATTAGTTACCATTTATGTATCTAAAACTAACCAGTGAAAGGAAAAGGAGAAATTCTTGCCTTGCTAAGTGTCTCCACCGTGACTTAAATATTTTTTTAAAACCTGTTTTCCAGTGAAGTTCATGAGGTAAGTTGCCAATTTTCATTTTTATGAAAAATTCAATAAAGACTTTAAAACTGTGCACATCAAAAAAGAAACTTTAAAAAAGCAACAAATAAGTAACAGATACATAAAGACAACTCATCTCCATATTTAAAATCCATATGTACCTGTTTGTACACATATATGTGTGTATATTTATATTTTGTAGCCAGTACGAGAAGACATGAAGCAAAGCAGACGCATAACAAGTAGAAAGAAAGAAAATTTCTTCCCGACACGTAACTGTCTACGTAAAAATAAAACAAAGCACACGTGCACACACATACACACATGAACCAAACAGAAACTCAAACCAAATAAAAATTCAACACCTTGTATGTGTTTATGTATTATCATGAGTAGGTGGATATACATACAAACAGAATTAGGAAAGACAATGGCAAAATCATCTAATTGACAGTAACAGCAATGCACAAAGTATGTAAGTATAGCCCTATGAAAAAATAGAATGATTTACAGAAGGACATAAAGAGAAAACAAACAAGCCCATAAATGTTATAAAGATGTCCGTTCTTCCCAAAGAGATCCACCGGGTCAAAGCATTTCTGAGCAAAAATTCGAGCATCCAGTAAGCAATCTGATGTTCTCAAACTGCTTTGGATAATTTAAGATGCCAAGGAACTATGAAGGCAACTGTGAACTATGAACTATGCAGGCAAAGGCCCAGAAGAACTGCAGGCTCATCAGGCAACATCTCCTGCGCTCTGAACCTGGGACAAACAATTACGGGCACTGGGGACAAGAACGGTGTGCAGGCTGGTGGAGCATCTGGCTGGGACCCAGAGGAAGAGGCAGGTGCTCAGGTGTGCCAGCAGTGATGAGAAGAGCTGAGGCCAGTGGGAAACAATTGTGGGGAGGCTTGACTGCGCTGAACACATTGTCCTCAGCTGGTCCTTAACATCACAGCCCAGGTGGAGCCGCCCCCACTGGAGAGGAAACCAAGAGCTAAAGAGCCACAGCCTGAAGGCTCCGGGGGGTAGGGCTCCCTGTGGAGGCTCACGGTGGTGGAGAGAAGAGAGCCCTGAGCTAGAGGATGCTGCTGGCAAAAATCTAGGAGAGAGAAGCCGCGAATCAGGGTTGACCATCCAAGACGCAAGGTGTGGGAAAGGATAGGGAGAACTGGAGTCCAGTCTTGCTCCTCACGTTTGACTGAGTAGCCTCTGTGATGGTGACCGTCTGTGCCTTCAGGGAAGGAAGAGGAGCAGAGGGACCGGCCCTCCACCTGCTCCCAGCCCTGCCGTCCCGGAACACGACAACTACGGGCTGGCAAGTGCCAGAAGAGAATACAGAACCTCAGCATCTGCCAGTCAACCATCAGCCACGAGGCCCATGCGAGTGCCAAGGGCTGGGGGTGGGGGGAGCCGAGGATGCTGGGTTGTCAGAGGGGGCAGGTTAGGAGCCGCACGGAAACCAGGGCTGCAGCCCTCCCAGCAGTGTTCAGGCATCTCAGACACATCAGCAAAGACCACCCTCTCCCCCAAACCTGGCCATAGAGGAGGATGCAAGGGAGAGGCCAGTGGGGTCTCTGGCCCACAGCTTGAATCCTAGTGTTCCTATGACCACCAGGGTCAACTCGCTGTAAAACCATCCCTCTTCAGTGATTTCCCTGGTGGTCCAGTGGGGAAGAATCTGCTTTGCAATGCACGGGTTATGGGTTCAATCCCTGATCAGGGAACTAAATTCCCACACACTACGGAGCAACTAAGCTCATGCATCCTGAATAGAGAATCTGTGCACTGCCACAAAAGACCTCTCACCATGCAACGAAGACCCCACAGCCAAATTAATTCAATAATTAATTTTTAAAAATCCCTCTTCTCCTCTACAAACTCTACATGTTTCAAGACTCAGCTCAAATGCCTGCTTTTTTTTCTGTGAAGTATTCCCCAATTCCATCCTGACCCCCACAAAGGCATCTCTGACCACCCTGAACCCCAGGTTCCCTGACACTTAGCTTCCATCTCCAATGGGGCATTTGCTTCACGTTGCCTTGATTCTAGTAAGTTGCATTCATATCTGTAGACTCTAGATGGTATGAAAGAGGGGGACCATCTCCTGCAATGCCTTGAACAACAGTTTGCTTGACATATATCATAGGAATGCTCAATAAATATTTTGAAATAAACTTAATTCCTGCTCTGCCTGTGATTGAGTTATGGCAAGGAAGAAAATTCCAGTTCTTCTTTTGGCAGCTCCTTGGAACCCTTGGGACACAAAGCAGTTAAGTTCGTGAGTATTAATTAACTAAAGAACCCAACCCCCAGGTTTCCTGGGTTTTGCCCAATTATGCTCTGTCTGGCTTCTTACAAAAATGTCAGTGCAGGCTCCATCAGCTTGCTCCAATTCTGTGTTCATTCTGAATACTTGCCAGCCACCAGCTTAATTTAATTTTGCTCTGACAATATGATGTTCACACAAGAATTCTTGAATGTTTCACACTTGCCAATGTTTGAACATGGATTTCTTTCACACTCTCTGTTATATTTTCTTCTGGAGGCTTAGTTTGGCAAATTCTGCCATCTCCTTTAGGAGAAATGCTATCTTTGCCAATAACAAAAAAAAAATGTTTTTGAGCCAAAATTCCTTCCTTCCATACACACATACATATATAGTGTATATGCCTCATGCATAACCCAGTACAGGGTGCTCTGCCCCCATGCGGGGTTCAGAAGGGGAAGAATATTCATGGACCTGCCTCTTCACTGGGACTTCAGCCTAGAGGACACAGGACAGGCACAGCCAGTCACGTTGCGCCTACCAAGGTCTACCAGCCTTGGCAGGTAAAGGGCAAGGGTAAGCACTGTGGAGCCTCAACTTTGGGGGTCTTGTCACCCCACTCCTGACTTTCACATGGTCCTGAGGAGAGGGAGCTGA
The DNA here is from genome assembly GCA_006410935.1 of Redunca redunca. Taxonomy (NCBI): domain Eukaryota; kingdom Metazoa; phylum Chordata; class Mammalia; order Artiodactyla; family Bovidae; genus Redunca; species Redunca redunca. The sequence continues at coordinate 86,816 of SJYQ01104339.1, read as the reverse complement.
ACTCAGCTCTTCCCTCAACCGAGACAGGCATGCCCTGCCCTGCCCCGGGGCTTCCTTGGTGGCTCAGATGGTAAAGAATCTGTCTGCAATGCAGGAGACCTGGGTTCGACGCCTGGTTCAGGAAGATCCCCTGGAGAAGTAAATGGCAACCCATTGCAGTATTCTTGCCTGGGGAATCCCATGGACAGAGGAGCCTGGCGGGCTACAGTCCATGAGGTTGCAAAGAGTCCCAACTTAGCTACTGAGCATGCATGCATGCATGCCCTGCCCCAAGGTGGGGGGCAAGTGGGTGAAGGGGGTCAACAGGTATGAACTTCCAGTTATAAAATAAGTCATGGTGATTATAGTTAATAATACTGCATTGTATATTTGAAAGTTGCTAAGTGGGTAGATCTTAAAAGTTCTCCTCACAAGGAAAAAAATTCTGTAACTATGAGATCTAATAGATGTCAACTAAACTTACTGTGGTGACATTTTGTAGTATAGACAAATCTCAAATAATTATTTGTACATCTCAAACCGGCATGAAGTTATATGTCAGTTCAGCTCAGTTCAGTTGCTCAGTCATGTATACGTCAAGTATACCCCAATAAAAGAGGGAGGGAGGGAGGAAGGGAAGAAAGAAAGAGAAATTCAGTTGGTGATTTGCTAGCAATTTTTTAAGTCTCTGTCCCATGCAGACTTCAGACAGGGATGACAGAGGATGAGATGGTTGGATGGCATCACCGACTTAATGGACATGCATTTGAACACACTCAGAGAGATGGTGATGGACAGGGAAGCCTGACTTGCTGCAGTCCATGGGGTCGCAAAGAGTCAGACACAACTGAGCAACTGAACAACAAATGCAGACTTCAGCTCTCTGGTAGAAGGATCATTCTCTTGCCTGGGAATAAAGCTGGCTGCACAGACAGAGACAGGCAGAGCTGTCTCTGAGGTCCCGGCTGACAGCAGCCCCCATTGGAGAAGGAGACGGCTTCTCCCTGTCAGCACAGCAGAAGACCCCAGGGCCTTCATCACATGTTCGGTTCCTAACACCCTCCCCGCGGATGTGGCTGAGATCACAAGGTTCAGAAACATGGACCAAGGCACGGAGTCCTTGCTCTCTTCTTCCTAACTACACCATCAGGAGCAATTCCTTTAACCCCTCTGAATTCGGTGCCATGTAGGGAAACAGGAAGTAAGACCAGAAAAGTCAAATGGAGCAAATATGAAGGGACCAGTTTGCTGGGCACAGAACACACTGGCTGTCCTTCTCTGATTATTCTCTCTCTCTTTACCTTGGTTCACCAGCATAAATATATAGGAGGCGCTATGCAGAACTGGCCCCCAACCGCACCTCTCTGGGGTGTCTGGTGATGTCAACCAAGCCAGGCTTGAAGAGTCATCTGCCAGAAGCTAAGGCATATTCTCCCTGGAGGAGCACTGATCTTCTGGAAGAATCCTTGTTCATCTCAGCCATGACTGGGAGGACACCCAAGATCCTAGCAAGCTGATGGAACACGGCAGGCAGAGCCCTATTGTGTGTGTTTGTTTGTTTTTTTTAATCAAAGTAATTTATTCAGCTTAGTTCTGTTTTTTAGCAGCTTTACTGATATATAACTGACATACAATAAATTGTACGTATTAAAGTGTACAATGAGAAGCTTGGACAAACGTGGATATGAATAATGTCCACGATCCCCAGAAACTGTGAAGGTGTTTTTGGACAAAGTAGAAGGGAGTTTCCGCATGTGTTTAAACAGAAGGATCTTGAGATGGAGAGGGAATCCTGGATTCCTCAGGTAGGACCAGTGTAGTCACAGGGTTTTCCTAAGGGGCAAGTTCAGTTCAGTTCAGTTGCTCAGTTGTGACCCCATGGACTGCAGCATGTCAGGCCTCCCTGTCCATCACCAATTCCCAGAGTTTACTCAGACTCATGTCCATTGAGTCGGTGATGCCATTCAACCATCTCATCCTCTGTCGTCCCCTTCTCCTCCTGCCTTCAATCTTTCCCAGCATCAGGGTCTTTCCCAAGGAGTCAGTTCTTCGCATCAGGTGGCCAAAGTATTGGAGTTTCAGCATCAGTCCTTCCAAAGAATATTCAGGACTGATTTCCTTTAGGACTGACTGGCTGGATCTCCTTGCAGTCCAAGGGACTCTCAGGGGAAGATGGGAAGACCAAAATTAGGAGATGAGGTGATGGAGCATAAACCAAGGAATGAGGTCAACCTCCATACACTGGAAGAGGCCAGAAGACAGATTCTCACCTAGAGCCTCAAGAGAAACAGTCCTGCCAACACCTTGATTTTAGTCCCATACGACTCATTTCACACTCCTGACCTCCAGGACTATAAGAGAATAGTCCACTAGTTTTGTGGCAATTTGTTACAGCAGCAATAGGAAACTCATACAGTGTATATATCCAGGAAACCACTGACATCCATCTATCTGCTCTCAGTCACCATAGATTAATTTGTGTTTTCTAGAATTTCATACACATGGAATCATATCCTATGTGTTCTTTTCTGATTGACTTCTTTCATTCAGCATAATTATGCTAATATTCATCCATGTTTTTGCCTATATCAAGAGATTATTCCTGGGTCATAAGGCAGTTCTATTTGCAATTTTTTAAGGAATCTCCACACTGTTCTCCATAGTGGCTATACTAGTTTGCATTCCCACCAACAGTGTAAAAGGGTTCCCTTTTCTCCACACCCTCTCCAGCATTTATTGCTTNATGAGATGGGAGAATGGCATTGAAACATGTATACTATCATGTAAGAAACGAATCGCCAGTCGATGTCCGATGCAGGATGCAGGATGCTTGGGGCTGGTGCATAGAGAGGACCCAGAGAGATGTTATGGGGTGGGAGGTGGGAGGGGATTCATGTCTGGGAATGCATATACACACATGGTGAATTCATGTCAATGTTTGGCAAAACCAATACAGTATTGTAAAGTAAACTAAAGTTAAAATAAAAATTTTTTAAAAAAGAGATTATTCCTTTTACTGCAGAGTCATATTCTAATAAATACACCAAAATGTGTTTATCCAGTAACCTGTTGGTGGCCATTTGCATTATTTCCTTTTTCTTTTCTTCCTTTTTTTAAAATCATTTCTCTCTACCCATTTCACCTCAAATAATAGATTCCTTTATTTATCTATTTAAATAAAATGAATTTTTATTTTATTTTGTGCACTGGCTCTTTGTTGCTGTGTGAGGGCTTTCTCTAGTTGCATTGAGCAGGAACTACTACTCTTTGTCATGGTGCACAGGCTTCTCATTGCAGTGGCCTCCCCGCTTTCAGAGCACAGGCTCTAAGCACACAGGTTTCAGGAGCTGCGGAGCTCAAGCTCAGTAGTCATGGTACCCGGGGTTTAGTTGCCCACAACACGTGGATCTTCCTGGACCAGGGATTGAACCCTTGTCCCTGCACTGGCAGGCAGATTCTTATCCACTGTACCACCGTGGAAGTCCACATTATTTCCTTTTTTGACTAGCATAAACAAAATTGCTATAAATAGTCATGTGCAAATCTTTGGATGGTGTGATGGGTTGATTTTTGTCCCCCAATCAAGGAGATGCTAAAGTCCTAATCTCCAGAACTGATCCCCAGAATGACTTTATCTAGAAGGACCATTGCAGATGGAATTAAAGATGAGCCCCCAAGAGTAGGCAGGCCCCTAATCCATTGTGACCGGTGTCCTTACATGAAGATGGCCATGTGAGGACAGAGGCCCAGGGAGGACTCCCTGTGGCAGTGAAAGCCGAGAGTGGAGTCATGCAGCTACAAGCCCAGGAACACCTGAGTCCCAGCAAACCACAGGGAGCTAAGAAGAGGCGGGCGAGGGAGGATTCCCGTCCGGTTTGCAGAGGGAGACTGGCCCTGCCAACACCCCGATCTCAGATTCCAGCCTCCAGAAATATGTGATCTTTCTGTTGGCTCTAAGCCACCCAGTTTGTAGTTCTTTGTTATGGCAGCCCTAGGAAACTAATACAGATGGACATACACTTTCATTTCTCCTCACTAAATACCTAGGAGTGGATAAGCTGGGTCACATGGTAAATGCGTCCTTAATTATTTAAGAAACTGCCAAAGGGTTGCCTCAAGTGATTGTATCTTTTTTGATTCCCACCAGCACAGAGGGGGAGTTTCAATGTGTCCACCTCTTTGTCAGCCCTTGGTATAAACAGTCTTTATCATTATAACTGCTCTAACAGGAATAGAGTGGTACCCAGTCTGGCTTTATTTGCATTGTCCACAGGACTAATGATGGTGAGCATCCTCTTTAGCGAAGTCTATGCTAAAAGTGTTTGCCTATTTTTTTAATGTTCATTTTTTTTCGATGTTGAGTTTGAGGGTTCTTTATATATTCTAGATACAAGTCCTTTATTAAATATATGTTTTGCAAATATTCTCTCCCACATTCATGGCTCATCTTTTCGTTTTCTAAATGGTGTCTTTCAAGGAGAAGCTATTGATTTTGGTGAGGTCCAAGGCGAGACCTTTCCGAATACTCGCCCCAGTGCTCCAGGTTCCAGGAGATTTTCCAGTCTGTCTGGTGCAAGTAGGCAGGACTCCCAGCCCTGTGTGGGTGCTGGCACTGTTGGTTCCAGCCTCTCACGGGGTTCTTGCCTTGGCCTTGTGTAGATTCCTACTTGGCTGCGTACACAAAGGACGCCTCTGCCATCTCCAGACCCCCTTGATGTAGCGCTCTCCTCCCACTCTCTGTGCTGTGGCCGCCAGCCCTGTGAACCTGTGCTCCCCAGACACTCAGCTCCGGTCCTGCCTCCTGGAGTCCCGCCCGGGCTGCCCTTTCCTGCCCCTGGAACTTTCTCAAGGCAGCAAGTGGAGGCAACCACAGGGCTCACCTCCTTTGCTTCTCATCTCACAGAGAGTGCTGGTTTTCAGTGCCATGTCCAATTTCATACATTTTTGTCTGACATTGCAGCAGTTCTGGATGAGGGAGTGAATCCAATCTCTCTTTCTCTCTCCATCTCGGCAGAAAGCAGGAATCTGTCCTGTATTGCCATCCATGCCAGCGCACACTTCTAGGAGAGAACCACAAAGGCAGGCCCTGCTTTGTGTCCTGGATGGGAAGGCCAGTGAGTGCACACCAGCCCACTAAATATCCCCAGGCAGTTTCCATCGCTGGGATCCGAGTGTCGGTGACACAGGGACCCAGCTTGCCTTTTAGTTCCTCAATGAAAACTCAGGACTTCCAGGTGGCCCAGTGGTTGAGACTTCGCCTTCCAATGCAGAGGGCACGGGTTCGATCCCTGATTAGGGAATTAAGATCCCACATGCTGTGCGGTGCGGCCAAAAAAATAAAAATAAATTAAATAATACAGGCCAGTTCAAAAAAAAGAAAGAAAGAAAACCCAGCAAAACAAACGCTTCTTCCATCCCATAACCATGGAGGGGTAAAAGCCATTAGTGGACTCCCATATTTCACCTCTGGATAGCCAGTGTCAGAGCAACAGGGGTGGGAAGCTTCATCATTAAACTGATCATTAAGCTCAGTCTTTGGGAACTGCGTGGGATATTTCTATCGCAAGTTGAGATCACTGCCAACAGCCTTATCTCCAAGGAGAGGGGCTCACCCAGGAGGGAAACTGGACCTAGGGTGGTTCTCCTCTACGCTTTTTATGTTCTTACCTAGGACCCCGTAACAAAAACAGATTATGAGAGAAAACCACACAGGTGTATTCGATCTGAGTTTTACACGACACGGGAGCTTTCCTAAGGAAATAAAGACCCAGGGAGATTTTAAACCTGAGTATGTTTGTGCCTGCTTTGCTGAAGAGTGGACAATCCTGGGAAGATAAGAACAAAACAAGAGGGAAACCAAGAAAGACCTGTTCATTCAAATTCCTCTGTGTCCCGGCGTGGTCTTCAGAGATAACGATTCGCCTTTCCTCCGGGTGCCAGCAAGGCACCTGTCACAGGAGGTCTGATGACCTAATTCAGGTGAAGGTCTTCGTGCACACACCATTCTTCACATTCCCTCAGCTGGAAGTCGTCTACGTGCCAAAGTGCCCCTCTGGAGCGGAGTGTGTCCTGAACCCTGTCAGAGGCCAAAGCTGAGCTGTCCAAGGTTCAAGATCCTTCTCTGAAGCTGGCTCTGTCTGTTAGACCGATGCTAACTCTTGCAGGGACTTGGAGGGCAACATCCCAGAATGCTAGTGTCCTTGCCAAGAGTCCAAGGGCTCCCGGGCACAAAAGCTTTGGAAGTCCATTTCATGGCTCAGCTTTCGTGGGAAGAAAAGGACCCTGGAACTTTTTCTTGCCCCTCCAAGTGGAGACTTGTTGATAAGCTTTCTCATTTTCCAGCCCATGGGGCTTCACCCCGGCGCACACCCACCCGAGGAAAGCTGAGTGGGAAGCGCTGACAGCACTGGCCAGGGTGATGCACCTTGTCCTCCTCATACACGCCCTCGCTGCAAACACACGCATGCACTCACGCCAGTGCACACACACACACACACACACACACTTGCACCGTGGGCCCAAGGTTCCCTTCCCCAGCTGCCTGTGCCCTAAGACTGGGAAGTGAGAAGGAGGAAGACTCCAAGTTTCATATTTCTGAGAGATGGAGTTGGAGCAAAAGCCAGAGATGCCCGTGTTCTGGCCGGCCTCCCTCGGAGAACACCCACAGCTCTGAAAGCTTCGTCAATAGTCCATTGTTTGCTGTGAATTGAAGATGATAAGAGAGTGGAGCAACTCAGTCTAGAAGGCTAAGAGGCGGGCAGCTACTATCTTAGATCTGCAGCAGGCAGGCTCCTGCCAAAGTGTTTGCCATTCAAAGGCAGACTTGTCTGCAGATGGGAAATCCACATTCCCGCGGCCCCCCCCCANCGGCCCCCCCCCCTCCCCCCGCCGAAATCCCCTCCCTCCATGCCCTCTCCCTGCTCTGGTCTTCTCCCATCCTCTTTCTTCCTCTCTCCCCTGGTAGTGCTTCTGGCTGCCCTGCCCTGGGATCAGGACCGTTGTCCTTCCAGAGAGCTGAGTTCTAGCATCTTCTAGATGAAGATGCTACTGGACTGATGGAAGCCTGAGGAAAGCAGATGGCCTTGGGCAGGTCGACCCACCTCCCTGGGCCTCATACCCATAAAGCAGAAAGCTTCTTTTATTTTTTACATATTTATAGAAGACATTTTCAGCACAAGGCTAGATGTCATCAAGAGTCCCTTCCAGCGCTCAGGAATGCTTCCGTATCTTTCTGAATCCCAGAAAAGAGATTGTGAGGAATCAGCTCTGAGTCAGAACCCAGCCTTGCATTCATCATGAGGATTCTCCATCAGTTTCCCCAGTGGAAGTGAATCAGTAGCCTGCTCGCTGGCACAAACCCTTCTCACCTCGGATGGAGGGAGGGTGGATCACAAGGCTGTAGGCAGCTCAGCAAAGCCCCACCGACAGTCACCCACAGCGCAAACCCTAAATGCGGCTTCCCTGAAAAGAAGTCTCAGTCTTTACCAAAAATAAAAAATTACAGTTGGAAGTCGCTGTGAGATAGACTGACTCTCTCGAGTCAATGTGGAACCAGGCAAAAAACCCTGGGTCTGAGGAGGAGGCGGATGAAACTGTGAGGATGAAGGAGCACAGGGAAGGTGCCTGAGCCCTCCCTTGGGTTTCTCTCCCAAGACCCAGGATGCTGGGAGACAGGCGGAGGCACGGGGTGGTCTGAAGCCACCTCAAAGGGCTCAGGGTGGGGTCTGCTCAAGTTGTTCATCTCTGTGCTGAAAACCAGAAGCTAGCCATGTCGGGACCTGGAGGCAGGGTACTGCAGAGAGAGGTAGCAAAGGAGCCAGGGAGAACCTGGTGTCCAAGGGGCAGAGGGACCAAGCACAGGGAACAGGAGGAGGACGGGAGGGGCTGCAATGAGGCAAGCCAGCGAGGCTGGGCTGGTGGGGGCGTGGGGGATGGAGGGGGTGGTTCCGAGGCGCAGGTAAGGGGTCCAGGAGTGACTGTGTGCTTTTAAGTGAACAGGTTAACACGAGCAGACACATTTAAAAGTCCATTCGTGGGACTTCTCAGGTTGTTCACTAGCTAAGACTCCAAGCTCCCAGTGCAGGGGGCCTGCATTCAAGCCCTGATCAGGGAACTAGATCCCACGTGCAGCAACTAAGACCTGGCACAAATAACCTTCTTAAAGGCTTTTCCTGGGGACTAGAATGAGCAAGCAAGAAACCCCAAAATAAACCAGGCTGGAAGTCAAGATGACTGGGGTTGGCTGCTGTGTGGTGGCATGTGTGTGCTCAGCCGTGCCCCTTTGTGGCCCTGGACTGTCGCCCGTCAGGCTCCTCTGTCTGTGGGATTTCCCAGGCAAGAATACTGGAGTGGGTTGCCATTTCCTTCTCCAGGGGATCTTCCTGACCCAGGAGGCAAAGATGACTGGGTTTAGGGTGGTGCTGAGAGATAAACTGAGGCAAATTAAAAATCTTAAGAGTTGACGTGGGCAAAAATCAACTTGAAGTGTGGCAAAAATCAACTTGAAGTGGGCAGGGCCAAAGCAGAAGTGGTTTGGAGTGGTTCTTGGAAAGGAACTGGGGATAGACTTTTACAGAGAAAAACTGGAAGCAAAGCAAGGGGATTATTTGATTGACTACAGCCTAAAGCCCGAGTGGCTGTTTGTGATGGGTGATCCTTAGTGCTTTGAATCTGCAACCTGGAGGCATTTACAGACCTAGATTTAGGCTGCCAGGCATTGGGGTCTTCTCAGTCTCACAACTCCTTTGTTTGCTTAATTTAACAGTAGCTGCAATGGCTGTGGGGACCAGAGGCCCTGTTTGGGCAATACTGTGAAAATAGTTAAAACACTGTATTGGCAGGAAAGCTATGACAAACCTAGACAGTGTGTTGAAAAGCAGAAACATCACTCTGCCAACAAAGGTCCGTATAGTCAAGGCTATGGTCTTCTCAGTTGTAAGAGAGGGACCTTAAAGAAGGCAGAACACCAAAGAATTGATGCATGTGGTGCTGAAGAAGAGCCCTGAGAGTCCCTTGAACACTGAGGAGCTCAAACCAGTCGATTTTAAAGGAAATTAACCCTGAATACTCATTGGAAGGACAGATGCTGAAGCTGAAGCTCCAGTATTTTGGTCACCTGATATGAACAGTTGACTCATTGGAAAAGTTCCTGATGCTTGAAAAGATTGAGGGCAGAAGGAGAAAAGGGTATCAGAGAATGAGATGGCTGGATGGCACCACCGATGCAATGGACATGAACTTGGGCAAACTCAGGGAGATGGCAAGGGACAGGGAGGCCTGGTGTGCTGCAGTCCATGGGGTCGCAAAGAGTTGGACATGACTGGGTGACTGAACAACGACAATGTTGTCTATTTAAAAGTTAAGAGAGTAGACAATAACAACAGAAGTTAAGAAAGTAGGGACTTCCGTAGTGGTCCAGTGGCTAAGACTCCACGCATCAATGCAGGAGGCCAGGTTTGATCCCTGGTCAGGGAACTAGAGCCAACATACCACAACAAAGGTCAAAGATCCCTTGTGCTGTGACCAAGACCTGGCACCGCCAAATAAATAAAATTTTAAAATTAATTTTTAAAATTTTAAAATTAAGAGAAAAGTGGAAGTGTTAGTCTCTCAGTAGGGGTCTGATGCTGCAACCCCAAGGACTATAGTCCACCAGGTTCCTCTGTCCATGAGATCCTCCAGACAAGAATACTGGAGTGGGTTACCATTCCCTTCTCCAGGCAGTCTTTCTGACCCAGGGATTGAACCCAGGTCTCCTGCAATTGCAGGTGGACCTTTACCATCTGAGCCATCAGGGAAGCCCCAAGTTAAGAGAGTAGATCTTAAATATTCTCATCACACACACACAAATTCTGTAACTATGTGAGGTGAAGGATGTAAGCTTATTGTGGTGACCACTTCATAACATACACACATGTCAAATCGCTATGCCACACACCTTAAACTAATATAAAGCTGTATGCCAACTGTATTGCAATAAAACTGGAAATTTCTAAATAAAATGATAATTAAGCAAGAAAGGAGAGCCACTAAAACTTGCTAATTGGTTGGATATGGTGGAGATGAATTGAGGAAAAAATAAGCCATTTGGGAAGGGGCTGAACAATTAATTGGGTGAAGGAAGAATTACTGTCTGAAAAAGGAGGAGCCAGGACGGTTGGGGTCAAGAATCTTGAGCTGTTTTACACCTGCAGTGAGTGAGCATCCTGTTACCCTTCCAGATGGAAGGGTCGGTAGACAGGCCTGGGTGTCTGGGAAGGGGTCAAGCTGGAGCATCACCCAAAATTATTGATTGGGAGTTTGTGATTGAAGTGTACATACTGCTACATTTAACCAATATGGTTATATTTAACCCATACTGCTATAGATAACCAATATGGACCTACTGTGTAGTACAGGGACTCTGCTCAATATTCTATAATAACCTAAATGGGAAAAGAATTTGAAAAAGAATAGATAAGGGGCTTCCCAGGTGGCTCAGTGGTACAGAATCCACTTGCCAATGCAGGAGACACGGGTTCGATCCCTGGATTGGGCAGATCCCCTAGAGCGGGAAATGGCAACCTGCTTCAGAATTCTCGCCTGGGAAATCCCATGGACAGAGGAGCCTGGTGGGCTACAGTCCATGGGGTCGCAAAAGAGTCAGACACGACTAAGCAATGAAACAACTGTGGGTTAATGTATATGAACTGGTATGGTGCTTACTCTGTGCCAGGTCTAAACATCTAAAGTGTTTACACAAATCAACCCACTCAATTCTCCTAACAACCATGAGCTACTAGGGAAGCCCCATGAAAGCCAGATACTAGTCAAACTTGGTTACAGAACCCTTGTGAAGTGTTTGTTCCATGTGCTAGGCACTGTACTAACATTACGTCACACAGTCCTCACGATACTGCCAATTCCAGGTTTCACCTCACTTGACCACCAGCAACCTTTGGCAGAGTTGAAGATGCCCCCTTAAAACTCTTTCTTCCCTTGACTTCTCAGGATCCCACTGACCTTGTTTTCCTTCCCACCCAACTGGCTGCTCCTGTGTTAATTCCTCCTCTTCCCTCTGACCCCTAAATACCAAGCGACCCATGGAGACAGTTCTCTTCTCTGGCTACATCACCCCATAAATGATGTCTTCTGATATCAAGGCTTTATTTTCTAAGTCTCTACATCTCCTCCTCACCTACACCCCCTGAGTCCCAGTCTCTCATTCCCGACTTCCAACTTAATGTCTCCACTTATATATGGAGCAGGATTTTCAGATGGCGAAAACAGAACTCCTGGTCCTCCATCTGCTTCTCCTCATCGCAGGAGGCAGCAGCTCCTTTCTTGCAGTGTCTCAGACCAAAAAATATATCTGAAGTCATCCTTGACTTCTTTCTTTCTCATCCCACATCCAACGCACTAGAAATCTTGCAAACTCCGTTTTTCAAACAGATCTGTAATCATCCGCTTCCCACCATCTCCACTGCCGAATTCTGCTCTAAGAATCCATTGTGTCTCCTAACTTCGCTCCCTGTTGCCACTTGTGATGAGTCCATTCTCCGCTCAGAAGCCAGAGTGATCCTTTCTTTTTTAAATCAGTCAGATTGTATCGATTGATCCTCGGTTCAAATCCCCACAGCGGTTTCTGAGCAGGCTCCTGAAAAGATCTGTAGTCCTTCCCATAGCCTAGAATATTCTACATGGCTCCACATAGCTCTCTGTCCCTTCCTTTGTCCCTACTCGTTCCACTTCAGCCACTTTTCTCCTACGTTATAGTCTTCACATGTCCCCTCTTCAAGGAAGAGTGCCCAGCTCTCAGTTCATTCCGGTATCAAAGGTTCCTCCCCAGGCCAAGTTGTCCTGCCCATGGCGGGGACCCACTCATACACACACTCACATCACCATCACTGCTCCATCACCCCACGTGCATGCTAAGTTGCTCAGTCGTGTCCGACTGTTTGAAACCCCATGGACTGTAGCCAGCCAGACTCTTTTGTCCATGGGATTCTCCAAGCAAGAATACTGGAGTGAGTCGCCATGCCCTCCTCCAGGGGATCTTCCCAACCCAGGGATCAAACCCGTGTCTCTTAAGTCTCCAGCACTGGCAGGTGGGTTCTTTACCACTAGCGCCACCTGGGAAGACCATCACCCCACATGGCCTTTTTTTTTTTTTCATTGCTATTCCACTTGACATATTATGCATTTAGTTGCTGATTGTTACTATTTTCTACCCTGGTCTATTAGAATATAAGTTCCATGAAAAGAGAGATTTTGTATTCACAATATCCAGGATAAAGACTCCCGTAGATAGGCTTTCAACTAATCATTATTGAATGAATGAATGAATCCATTGCACAGATGAGGTAATTGTACATATGGTACAGAGGAGGGTCAGAAATTTTAAGTACTTACAGCCAGAAGGGGAAAGAATTGATAGGTAAGCCCAGATCTATCTAACTCCACTTCTCAGAAATCATGATACACCGGGGAATCCTGATAAATCAAGCCCTGATGTCTTAAATACAACTGCTTAAAGATATCGAATAGCACACTCAAAGCCCAAAATAGTTACCATAACTTCCTGAAAGACTTGGCCACAGACACTCTACGCTATGGACTGGTGGGAGCAAGTGTCTCTCACCCACCACTTCTGAGCCCCTTCAACGTCAAAAACTATGTCCTCACACGGTTCTTCTCTGAAATGCCTGGAATTAAACAAAGCAGGCGCAGCCCCTGCCCTTTGGAAGCCCGGCAATCTAGAACAAACACGGATGCACACAGGGCTGGTCTCATGAGCTGGCAACCACATGGTCTGATTTTAGAGGCTGGGATAGCTTAGTCCAAAAATATCTACTCCTCCCAAATGCCACAGAGCCTGGAATTCCACCATTAGAGAGATATTTCTGGGAGTTTAAGCACTATCTCTGATTCTGAGTCACTTTGTTTTAGGTATATATATGTATATTTAAAAACAAGACATAGTTGTGTTTAGGTTATTTTTTACCCATTCTATAGGTTTATTTCTTTTAATAAATAGGTTTCTCCCATTGGTATTTATTATTAAAATACATTTTTTTCATGATACTGTCATCTTGAATATCTCTTTCACTTTTAAGGCTTCATTTATATTTCCTATGATTTCCTTACTGTGTCATTTGCATTTCAGTACATATATAGTCATTACCTTTTCCATTTTAAATAAGATGCCTAAATTTCTATTCCTCAGTTAGCTTCAGAAATCAAATAGTATCCGTTACCTCCCAACTAAGAAAGACGAGAAAATTAATGAGCTTATAATTCCTTCCATTTCCTTTCCACCCACTCCTGTCCTTCCAACAAACATAAACTTTTTGTTATTATGNGGCTGGAGATAAAGCAGTGAGCACTCGAGAAATGGTAACTGCTAGAATAAAAACCATTGCTATTATCATGTGCTATAGAGAGCAGTGAAGAAATAGCCTCACTTCCCTTGTTCAAGAGAACATTCCCACATTGCCCACATTCTTTCCCTCTTGTTCTAAGCCTCTCGTACCTCTTTTCCATCCAGATGACAGAGGCTGGTCACCTCTGAACCTCCCGCTGCTGTGCTGGCCAGGGCGGGGGCAGGGCTGGGCTCTGAGCCTCCTGGCCGCTCTCTGATGTGTGCAAATGTTACAGGCACTAATTCCACGGGTGAGCACACTGAGCCCAGAGGAGATCAGGGCACCAAAGTGCAGGAGCGCTGCTGGTCTCAGAGATAGTTCTCAGTGTTCTTGACCGCACGGCCATGCTCAGCTCTCCCTGGGGAGGCCGTGAGGCTGGCCCAGCCCATAGCGTGTGTTTAAAGGAGAAGCTGTGGGACACCCGAGAGCCTGCGAGAGACTGGCACAACACCCCTCTTCCCTGACAGGCTTCCTCTAAACTGCTTCAACCCCAACTGCTTGTACCCCAACCCCCACCCACAGTCATGTTTCTAAAACACCACCAAAGACTTGGACATTCTGCGCCTTCTTCAGGGTATCCCAGGTGCCTCCAAGGCACACAGTGGGTGCTTAGCACAGGAGCCCTGGAACTAGAAGGTGGACCCAGTGGCTCTGAGTGGGGCCCCGGTTCCTGGCACTGTTAGGGGTTTCCTTTCTTCTTTACTTAGGAGGGAAGTGGAAGTCCTCAAGCCAGCAGTAGGGGGAGGCTGTTAATATGGGATTAACTGAGGTCTGCACTTTTGCTGGAAAGTGTGGCAAGCACTGAAGAGGTCTCAAGTGCTTACAAACTGGGTTTTGGAAAGCAGACAGGACCTTACCTATGCAGAGTTGAAGCAGAAGTTAGACATGGCTTTTTGGAAGATGGGATGGGGGTGGGAGGTGTTTAGCTGAATAAGAACTCTGAGACTAGAAAGAACACTGTAGGTAGGTCCATAAGTCTGTCTGGAGGATGATGTAATTGGAAACACCCAGTCGCCTCTACCAGTTGTTTATAATAACTATCATTCGTAAAAATGCTTTATAATTTATAAAACTCTTTTCACATGTACTGCATGTGTATGTAAATACTATATAATCTTCCCCTTTAAGGTATTGAACATACACACATCTTTCTGCCTGTTACATAGTGGAAAGAACCCAGGTGGCCTTTCAGTCTCTGGGCCTCAGTTTACCCATCTGCAAAATGAAGGTGACAGCCTCAATTGGGAACTTTGGTATAGGGATGTGCCTCTCACCAGCTCGGTGCTGTGTTGGAATGTGGAGAACAGGAGCTGGTTGGCTCTGAGAGTGCTAGGCATTTAGGGGTGCCTGGTACAGTTGATGGGAACCTGGGCATCAGCTAAGGGGACGTTCTCTTCTGGAGCTGCCCACTCAGAAGGGGGCATCTGCCTCTTCCTAGAGGCAGACAGGAGAGGCTCGGGACCCAAGGTCCATGGGCAGCTGGGCTGTGTACCCAGGCTGCCCTCTTATACCTCTTCAAGGTGATCTGATGGGGTCTGTAAAAATCCACTGCCATAGGAATTCTCATCAGTCTCACTGAGGGGTGAGTAGTGACACTTCTCAGAGAATGTGAGAGACCAGTGATGACCAGTGCAACCCTGACTGTGAGAGTAGAGATGGACAGCACTTCCCTGCTCTCCACCCGAGGCTGGAGCAGGGGTATCAACTCTGCCGTCCCCTTTTGCTCTCCTCCACAGCCAGGGCGGGGTTGGGGGGCGCGGAATCCAGGTCCCCTGGCTCCTTTGTATTCCTCTGTCCCATTCCTGCTCCATTTATCTTCTCCCTTCCTCTCTTTAATCCCATGGAGCTGTTTGCTTTATCATTGTAAAGAGTTTTTGTTTCTTGTTCCATGTATAAAACTTTGAGGAGCTAGCTGTTTTCATATTCAAGGAGGGACCATCTCTAGATTTTATTTTTTAATTACTTGCTTCAGGTTAAAAAAAATTTTTTTTTCTTTAAATAGTGGTGCATCCTAGCCCTGGCCCTTTCCAGCAGTGTGGTCCAGTGTCTCCGTCCATACAGTGGGGATGGTAATGCCCCTCTCAGGATAGCAGTGGCCTGTTGAGTGAATAAATGAAGTCTAGACAGCCATGAGCCCTCAGCCTTTCCATTTGAATTGCCCCCAAAGATACGTTGATCATTACTGAGTGGTTCCAGGCAAGGGCCTTGGTTTTTCTGCATCTGACTGAAGACTGACTCAGACGCTGTGGTTTAGAGGGCTTTGTTTCAGCGGTTACTTGGGCTGGAATCAGCCCTGTGTCAGCAGCTGCTGGTAGAGGTGACTGGGTGTTTCCAATTACAGATGAGTTGTCTGTCTCTGTCTTACTCCTCAGGCGGCTGCCTCCCTGGAAGCTAGTAACTCCCATTGTCCGAGTGGGTGGGCGTCCCAGGACCCTCTCTCAGGTTTCCCTTCCACCTCTCTTAAACAGGTGCCTGCCTCCACTCCCCCTTGCCCTACCCATCCCATAGAGTAGGTGGGTTGCTGGTGGGCAGGGACAGTTCTCGAGGTGAAAGGGAAAGCTTGAGCTGCCAGCGTCTGCATTATGCCCTCTGACCACTGTTCAGTGTTGCCTTTGGTCCCTCTGTCTCCACCGTTCATAAATGTGGGTGAGAGAGCCTCTTCTGTCCTCTGGATCTGTGCTGTTCAATATGGGGTGCCACTAGCCACATGACTCGGGCATTTGAAATGTGGCAAGTCCGAACTGAAATGTGCTCTAAGTGTAAAATATGCACCTGATTTCAAAGACTGAGTATGGAAAGAAAAAAAAATTGTATAATAACTTATATTGCTTTTTGTATGAATGACATATTGAACTAAATTACAGTATTAAAATTAGTTTTATCTTTTTCAAAAAAAGTGTGGCTACCTGAAAATTTAAAATTACATGCATGGCTCACATTATATTTCTGTTGCAGTGGTTCTTAACTGGTGACGATTTTGCCTCTGCTCTAATTATTTAGCAATATTTAGAGACATTTTTGATTGTCATGCTCACGGAGAAGGGGGATCTAGCTGGGAGAGGCCAGGAATGCTGCTCAACAACCTGTAATTCACAGGCCAGTTCCCCACCCCCCAACTATAAAATAAATGATGTAGCCCACATGTCCATCGCACCAAAGTCGAGAAACCCGGTTCTACTGGACACTCTCACTTTGGATGATGTAGTCTTCTCTTATGGGCAATGACTCCAAACTTACAGGCCCTGCAACCTAACAGCATAAATTGCTGGAGTTAGAGACCTGAGACTCTGGCCATTTCTGAGTATCCATCTCCTAATCTGTAAAATAGGCCTAAGAATATCTGTTTTACAACTTTCTAGTTAGGAGTAAGTGAGATTGACTTGTACCATACCTGATATTTAGTAAACCTCCACCAAATAGAAGTTATTATTGTCATTAAAAAAACATGTATTTTTTACTCTCTGTATCAACTATCAGGATTTCTACATGCCTTCTGGATTTTTCTGTGATACCTGACATTCAGAAGCTTGAAAACTAAATTCGTAATTTCACCCTTCCTCTTCTCTCCCACTCCCTCAATGTATTCTACTTTCTGACTTTCAGTCTTAGCTCACAGTGGCACCACCCTCCCAATCTTAGAATCTGAGTCAGTTTCACTTCCTCCTTCTACCCCATCACCCCAATTTGTAATTGTTAACCTCTTTGGAGTGTATAGATCTGAAAGTTGGACTGTGAAGAAAGCTGAGCGCTGAAGAATTGATGCTTTTGAACTGTAGTGTTGGCGAAGACTCTTGAGAGTCCCTTGGACAGCAAAGAGATCCAACCAGTCCATTCTGAAGGAGATCAGCCCTGGGATTTCTTTGGAAGGAATGATGCTAAAGCTGAAACTCCAGTCCTTTGGCCACCTCATGCGAAGAGTTGACTCATTGGAAAAGACTCTGATGCTGGGAGGGATTGGGGGCAGGAGGAGAAGGGGATGAAAGAGGATGAGATGGCAGGATGGCATCACCGACTCAATGGATGTGAGTCTGAATGAACTCCGGGAGTTGGTGATGGGCAGGGAGGTCTGGTGTGCTGCGATGCATGGGGTTGCAAAGAGTCGGACATGACTGAGTGACTGAACTGAACTTGGAGTAGGGATGTCTCCTCCACCCCTCCTCTCTGTTTCAGCCTAGCAGGACATCTTCACCCAGCCTGAGAGCAGCTCCCTTTCAGGTCCTGCCTTTGCTCTTTCCTCTTCCCTCTGTGTGTGATTAGTGAATCCCGTCTTACTTAGAAGCCCTCAGTGGTTTGTGGCTTTCTTTTGTTTTTGCTGAAGTGGGACTACCTGTGGGCAGGAAGTGTGACATGCCCATCTCCTAGCCCACTTCCCTAGTTCTCAACATGATGCCTAAGAAAGGGTATTCCTGGTGTTTTCTGTATGAAACACCTCTGAATGCATTCAGAATGCATGATGTTGTTGTTGTTTATTCACTAAGCCATGTTTGACTCTTTTGCAACCCCAAGAACTGAAGCCTGCCAGGCTCCTCTGTCTGTGGGACTTGCCAGGAAAGAATACTGGAGTGGGTTGCCATTTCCTTCTCCAGGGGATCTTCCTGACCCAGGGGTCGAACCCATGTCTCTTGCATTGGCAGGCCAGTTCTTCACCATTAAGCCACCCAGGAAGCCCAGATGCATGATGGGTATCCTTTTCTCCTTGGTTCTCGTAGATCAGATCCTACATGGAACTGGAACAGTGATTTCCAAATGCCTTATTTTCCTTTTAATAGTTCAGCAGACCTTAACCCATGTCTTCACCTGTCTCTTCACTCCCCCCTTCCCAACTCCCACCCAGTGTTTAAGCTGGGGAAGCACTTTGTTTGTTCTCTCTGGAGGGTTACAGCCATGATGTAATACACCTAGATCCCAGAAATCCCATCTTCCACAAGTGGACTTGCGCAGCCAGCCTGAGGGGTGAAGCCGCACTCATACCGCTGGTCCAGGCCTGCCTCCATAGAGCAGGGGCCCTCGATGCCCAGGCATGCCTTCTTTACGGTGGCAGAAATAATTCCCAAGCAGCTCCCAGTGGGCTGTGAGGAGAAGTTTTCCAGAAACATGCTCTTTAAGATGGTCTGATAAAGAAAATATAACGTGTTCCTTGGCAGGTTGCAGACATGGATGGGCAGAATGGTGTAAGGTTGGAGTCTCCCAATGTCTAGACACTGTGACCTATTCAAAGTTTTGAAACGTTTTAAATACAAGCCGTTTTACAGTGTAAAGTGTGACCCACTGGGAAGCTGTCAAGAGCTTCTAAGTTTGCTCCCTTTTGTGGCAGCTATAAGAGGAGTCCAAACACTGCACTAGGCAGAAGAGATTCCCTGTCCTGGAAGGCATGTGAGATCCTAGAAAGAACTCATCTTTCTCCTGTTTTCTGCAAGGCCTTAAAGCTCCTTTTCTAGGGAAGGCATCTAAGTGTCAATATTCTGGGGCTTGTCTTCTGGAGCTGGGGCACCCGTGTCTGGACATGGGGCTTTGCTATGCAGCTGTCTTCTGTGGGCACTAGATGCCCCTCCCCCAACAGGCAGATCAAAGTGCAATTGACCAAATGTATCTTCCCTTAGGAAATGTCCCTTGGCTTTGTCACATCTCAAGTTTTTCCTCTGAATCTAGCCATTCCATTGGTAAACTATGAAAAATGCCCCATATATTGCATATATTAGATAATATCTTCCCCCCACTTTAAACAAATCCAGAGACACTTCACTGCTCATCAGCATTTCTAATCAGCTGCACACAATCTGTGTACATTCTAACTTAATATAATTTGAGGTAAAATTAAGCAAGAGTGATAGTTAATCATTTGAGCCCCAGATTTGGGCAGGTCTGGGTTTGAAATTTAGTTTTGCCTCTTACCAGATACATGCCTTTGAGCCGTGGGACTTTCACTTCATCAGAAATGGGGAGATAAAATAGTTGCTATCTCATAAGTTAGTTTCTGTCTCATTTAATAAGGATATATATATATATATATAAATCCCCAGGACAGTATCTCACTAAATATTAGCTATGACACTTCAGTTAGCCTCTGTTCAGTTCAGTCTCTTAGTTGTATCCGACTATTTGCGACCCCATGAATTGCAGCACACCAGGCCTCCCTGTCCATCACCAACTCCCAGAGTTCACTCAGCCTCTGTAGGCATCCTGACTTGGGGATAAAAGCATGATTTAATTTTATGCATTTATTCACTTGGCAGATATTTCATGGTACCTCCTATGGGTCAGGAATTATGCTGACCCCTGGGGATCCAGTGAGAGTGAGGGAGAAAAGGCCCCTGCTTTGGTGGAGCTTGCATTCCAGAGGGAGAGACACACAGTGAACTAGTTGATAAATGAAAGCAAGGCTAGCGTTGTGAAAAGCGCTGTGCGGAAAACGAATGGGGAGATGTGATGGAGCAAATGGGGTAGGGCTGGGGAGTTGTCTCCGAGGACTGTGAAGTCTGAGATGAGACCTGATCACAGAGATCTGAGGGAGGGCATCCCAGACTGCAGGAGCTGCAAGGGGTGCCCATCTGAAAAGGGCCTCTGCGCTCCCGTGAACATCTTGGGCCCCTAAGGAAAAGACAACATGGGGAAGGAGATGTTAAGATAATCTAAGCCTGCGGTTGACAAAATGTCTGAAATATTTACTGTCTGGCCCCTGACAGCAAAAGTGCACTGACCCTTGATCTAAAGCCTTCTCCAGGTCAAACAGTGAATGTACCTGTGAGCTCAGGGGCAACACGCTGGTGCAGGGGACAGCAGCTGGATGCCTCCTGGGTACCCAGGTGGGGTTCATCTACTTGCTGAACATTCTCTGATGAAGGTAGTATACCTGCCCCAAGGGATGCAAACTACTCCCAGCCTTTGAACTGGTGTGATCACAGCCTCCATGTCCCCTGATGGACTGGACCACAACTCTCATGGGTCCCAACGCTGATTTTCGCTTCTAGGACTACTTGGGAAGAAGGGAGGGAGCAGAGGATCTGTTAGTCATTGCTGTTGTTATTGGCTGCTCATCCTGTGCTAGGCTAGGCCCTTTTGTGAACAATTCTACAGTTTACTAATTCCATCCCCGTAACAAACATAGTTGGTAGGAACTGCTCTTATTCCTCTCTTATGGCTGAAGAAAGTGAGGTCAAGAGAAATGAGTGTAATAGGCTGCTGTGCTCAAAGGCACACAGCTGATAGATGGCTTGCCAGCTTCAGAACCTGCCCCTTACTTTGTCCCTGGATGTGCTGTTTCTTGCTGGTGTTCCTCTGAGGACAGGTAAGTCTTTGCCTGTTTGCATGCCTGAACTAAGCCTCGGTCATTCCTCCGTACCTACCTATAGGGCTAGAGATCCTATAAAGGAGAATATGAAAGGGGCCAGTGCATCCTTGCAGTATATTCTTAGGTGTATACTTAGCCACCACCTCCTTGCTGGAGAATACGCCCGGGTTCTTGGCAGGGTGGTTAACTAGTCCACGTATGTCAGGGGTGGCCTGGTGCTCCTTGGGCTCTCGGCCCAGCTCTGAGCTGGCTGTAGGATCGATCAGCTGCTGGGTTCAGGTAAATAGTCTCTCCTTTGCTGACCTCAGAGCAATAGGAGTCGATGAAAGTGGAATGAACACCTGGCCTCTTCTCATGCAGATCCATTACCAGGCCCACGGTGGCCTTTCTGTAGAGGCCAGCCCAGGACAAGGCTGCTACCCACTGATAGAGTCAGCCTTGCCGGTGACCACGAGTGATCATGGGATGAGGTAGCACCAGTGGAGGAATGTCATGAGGGAGAGCAAAGGGGCCAGAAACGGACAGCGGCCCCAACACTTGGGAGAAAAAATGGCGGTGAGAGCGATGGAAAAGAGTACTGGCTGCTGGAGTCAGGACCTGGTAGTGACTGACTCCTGGCTCTGCCTTTTATTAGCTGTGTGATCTTAGGCAGATCTGAGTTTATGCTCCGGAGCTAGAATCCTGGGTCTGAATGCAAGTTCCTTCTTCTTAATTGTGACATGACCTTGGATACTTCACTTAACCAATTCTGTGTCTCAGTTTCCTAATCTTGGGTTGTTGTTGGTTTGAATAAATTAATACATCTGGAGCATTTAGATCAGTGCTTGACATAGGCAGCCCACTCCAGTATTCTTGCCTGAAGAATCCCATGGACAGAGGAGCCTGGCGGGCTACAGTCCATGGGGTTGCAAAGAGTAGGACACAACTGAGTGACTAACCCTTTCAACTTTCTTTGACACAGAGTTAGACTTCAAGAAATGCTAGCTTTGTTAAGTCATATGACCTCTGGATCTCAGTTTCTTAACTGTCTACCAGGGAAAGCAATGCTGCTTTCACAATGGAAATAAGCTGGTTTACTTAACGCATCTGCTGCAGGTCTGGCCTATGTGACATACCCAGTAGATGCTTCTCCTGAACTCAAGTGGCTCCCAGTCTTGGCACCTGTTGAGTGGAAATGTTTGACCTTGGGTGGATTAACTGCTGGTCCCAGCCCTGGCTGGCTTTTCTGGGCTGGGAAAGTGTAGGTGGGTGCATAGCCTCTTCTGCCTTTCTCACTGGATTGAGTTACGCATGGTGTTGGCCCCTTTCAGACGTTGCTAAGTCCTGGATGGGAAGGGGCATCTTGCCATTGCTGTAGTTTTCCTACCGGGTCCTGTCCGTGCTTGCTGCTCTCACTGCCACCATAACAGATTGGCTCCAGGGGTACCTGGAGTATACTCAGGGCCTGCTGGATACTTTCACCCCCTTTTTCTCCCTAATCATCCCTGAACACTTAACCTGGGTCAGGCTGGTTGCTTGAGGTGCAAGAGTGAGTCAGACATATCTCTACTTTTGAAGAGGTCACTGGAGGTCAAGTAGACTTGAAAAATAAAATAAAATTCATTGATAAATGGAGCAGTGGGGGGCATGGGCATTCCCTGCCTGCATCTTCTCTCACCCTGACCCCATGGACTATATGTAGCCCACCAGGCTCCTCTGTCCATGGGATTTCCCAGGCAAGAATACTAGAGTGGGTTGCCATTTCCTTCTCCAGGGACCTTCCCCACCCAGGGATTGAACTCAGATCTCCTGCATTGCAGGCAGATTCTTTACCAACTGATTAAAGTCATGGTCCCTGGACCCAGGCACCTGAGTTTGAATCCTGGATCCAGCTCTTAAAAGTTACAGCTGTGAAATTGGCAGGGTGGTTATGAGTTGTTGTGAATAAAGGACTCTGAGTGCTGGCTATTATCATTGTAATGTTTAAAAGCAAAAGTTCACTAAGCAACTGAAAAGAAAGAGAGAAAGTGATAAATGTGAACTTGTGTATCTATTTCTGGAGGCTAGATTGTGTATCTTAGCTCTTCTTCCCTGCCCGCCCCCCCTCCACATATGGATTATAACTGGCCCTAGAGTTTTCAGCTTTGAATATAACTCAGCCCATCTCTGAAGGCTCTTCACGCTATTCCTCTGAAAGGAATATGAGATTCCCAACACCCTTTTTTGGAGTCTTGGAAGGGCCCATGGCTTTTGCTCTTCCAAAGGAAGGAAAGACAGTCAAGGTAGCTGACTGGTCAAACCCGCTGCTCCCCCCCGCCCCCGCCTGCCATGACTAGAAATTCCTTGCTGATAACTGTGTATACCAAGATGTCAGCATCAGAGCCCAGGGATAGAAACTTATGAGATCCACTGAAGAAAGACCACTGGTGGGGAGAAAACCAATGCTATAAGAAGCAACATGTATTGTAAATGGTATGTTTGCTGCCAAGTCACTTCAGTCGTGTCTGACTCTGTGCGACCCCATAGACAGCAGCCCACCAGGCTCCCCCCTCTCTGGGATTCTCCAGGCAAGAACACTGGAGTGGGTTGCCATTTCCTTCTCCAAGGCATGAAAGTGAAAAGTGAAAAGGAAGTCGCTCAGTCATATCCGACTCTTAGCGACCCCATGGACTGCAGCCTACCAGGCTCCTTCGTTCATAGGATTTTCCAGGCAAGAGTACTGGAGTGGGGTGCCATTGCCTTCTCCGAATGGTATGTTTAGATGAGTCCATTTTTGTATATAAATTTTACCTAAAAAAAAAAAGAACTTCAATAATTATTCTTTTTTAACTTATTTTTTATTGTTGATTTACAATGTTGTATTAATTACTGCTGTACAGCAGTGACTCAATTATACATATAGATGCATTCCTTTTTTTTTCTTCCATTGTGCTTTATCATAAGATGCTGAATATAGCTCCCTGTGCTATACAGCACCTTGTTGTTTATCCATCCTATGTACACCAGTTTGCATCTACCGATCCTAAACTTCCTGCTACTTGCCTCCCCCTTGGCAACCTCCAGCCTATCCTCTGTGTCCCTGATTCTGTTTCTGTTTCATAGATGGGTTCATTTGTGTCGTATTTTAGATTCTACATATAAATTATAAGATATTTGTCTTTCTGACTTCAGATAGTACTCTATTTACATCCATTTTCCTGCAAATGGCATTATTTTGTTCTTTTTTATGTCTGAATAATATTCCATTGTATTTCTGTACCACATCTTCTTTATCCATTCATCTATTGATGGACATTTAAATTGTTTCCATGTTTTAGCTATTCTGAATAGTGCTGGCATGAACAGGGGAGTGCATGTATCTTTTTTTTCTTTTAATTTATTTATTTACTTGGCTGCATCAGGTCTTAGTTGTAGCTTGCAAGATTTTTAGTTGTGGCATGTGGGATCTAGTTCCCTGACCAGAGATCAAACCTGGGTCCTCTGCATTGATAGTGCAAAGGCTTAGCCACTGGACCATCGGGGAAGTCCCGTATGTATCTTTTTGAATTAGAGTTTTGTCTGTAAAATAGGCCCACGAGGGGGATTGCTGAAATGATATGGTAATTCTACTTTTAGTTTTCTGAGGAACCTCCATACTGTTTTCCACAGTGGATGCACCAACTTACGTTCCAACTTACAGGGTGTGAGAGTAACTTTGTCCCCACCCCTCTCCAATGCTTATTTGCACTTTTTAAATGATGGCTGTTCTGACCTCACTGTTGTTTTGGTTTGCATTTCTCTAATAATTAATGATGCTGAACATCTTTTCGGGTACCTATCGGACGTCTGCATTTTTCTTTGGAGAAATGTCTCTTTAGGTCTTCTGTCCATTTTTCATTTGGGTTGTTCATCTTTATGTTGACTTATGCAAGTTATCTGTATATTTCAGAACTTAAGCCTTTGTCAATTACAACATTTTCAAATTTGTTGTTCAGTCACTCGGTCAAGTCCGACTCTTTGCGACCCCACGGACTACAGCACATCAGGTCTCCCTATCCTTCACCATCGCCCGAAATTTGCTCAGACTCATGTCTATTGAGTCGGTGATGCCATCCAACCATCATCTCCTTCTCTTCCTGCCTTCTATCTTTCCCAGCATCAGGGTCTTTTCTAATGAGTTGGCTCGTCACATCAGGTGGCTGAAGTATTGGAGCTTCAGCATCAGTCCTTCCAGTGAACATTCAGGGTTGATTTCCTTTAGAATTGACTGGTTTGATCTCCTTGCAATCAAATATTGATTGCAAATATTTTCTCCCATTCTGTAGGTTGTCTTTTAGTTTGGTTTATGGTTTCCTTTACTGTATAAAAGCTTGTAAGTTTAATTAGGTCCATTTGTTTATTTTCATTTTTATATCTATTGCCTTGGGAAACTGACTATGGGTATAATTTATGTTAGAGAATGTTTTGCCTATGTTCTCTTCAGGAGTTTTATGGTGCCATGTCATATATTTAAGTCTTTAAGCCATTTGAAGTTTATTTTTGTTTATGGTGAGAGGGTGTGAAAAATTTGAATAAATATTGAACTCTAGTTAATTAGATTTGTATCCTGAAATATTTGGGAAGAAATGTACTGATTCAGCAATTTCACCGAAATGCACCAAAAATTAAGATCAACTGATGAATAAGTAGAGAGGTGGAAGGATGATAAGACATATGAGAAAGTGAGGAGTATATAATCTAATCATAGAATCTAGGTGGTGGGTATTTGGGTGTTCACTAAAATTCTTTCAATTTTTTAAAATTTATTTTAAAAATTTTATAGTAAGATACTATAAAAATATTTTAAAGCTACTAGACTGAAAATAAAACCAAATGAAAAAGCCCATAATGAAAAACTCTTTAAG
>SJYQ01104339.1:0-59522 GCA_006410935.1 Redunca redunca | reverse complement strand
AGACTTGCAGTGACCCAGGAAGGATGCCAACTTATGATGGCCCGGCCCGTGGGGATGGAAGGAGGAAGTGGGGTGGGCGAGCGAGACAGTGACTCTGAGGTCTCTAGATTGGATGGGTCAGGGGTTACGGGGTGCCATGGGAAATAAGATCACATGCCTGAAATAACACACACAGGAGGGAGAGCAGGTCTGGAAAGAAACTGGTCAATTCGGTCAAGGAGAGGCCCAGTTTGAGCCGTTAACAACTCAGGCTTGTAGAAACATCTAGCAATTAACTAACCCATGAGCAAGTTTTAAAGCTGAGATACAAAGAGATTGCTAGTATGCAGCTAGGGAGCTGTCAGGGGTCCCCGCCTTGCTCCTGGTTCGGGGGGCTACACTGGTGACTGGGTCAGGACAGGGGTCCCAGACTACAAGGTACAACAGGAAACTGGGGAGCATGGTGACAGCCCAGGTGCCTAGAATCCTCCCTGCAACCCCACCCGGGATTGTTCAGTGTCACTGCCCAAGAAGGGATACCCATTCCAGTCACTCAAAAAAAATTAAATCAAACAGACTCCTTTAAACTTTTAACCTCTTTCTCATTAATTAACTAGAATATCTTCATCTGTTTACCTTTTAGCTAAATAATCTCATTAACTGATTAACTGAAGTTAGTAAATTAACTAATTCCAGTCAACCCTAGAGGAAATAAACCCTGAATATCCATTGGAAGGACTGATGCTGAAGCTGAAGCTCCATTACTTTGGCCACTTGATGCAAAGAACCGATTCACTGGAAAAGACCCTGATGATGGAAAGGTTGAAGACAGGAGGAGAAGGGGGCGATAAAGGATGAGATGGTTGGATGGCATCATCGACTCGATGGACATGAGTATAAGCAAACTCTAGGAGATGGTGAAGGGCAGGGAAGCCTGGTGTGCTGCAGTCCCTGGGGTCTCATAGAGTCAGACACAACTTAGGGACTGAACAACAAGAATTCCCACTGGCCAGCAGAAAGGTCAGTGAAATTAGCTTCAGGAGAAACCATCTAAGATCGCAAAGCCTGTCCTGTCCAAGGCGAGAGGAGGTGGAGAGACAAAGAGACAAAGGATCCTGGGAGGACGCGGCCAAAGAGAATGGATGGTCTGGGCATCATGGGGAAAGGACCCAGCAGTCGTGGGTGGTCACCAGAAAATGTCTAAAGGAGTCAGAGTGGAGTTCGAGGAGCCCTGGATTCTGTCATCATTCCTCGGGGGATTCCACCAAGCCCACCAGGCTCACCCTCAGATAAGGCCCTAGCAGAGTGTGTGTATTCCCATTCTGGTCTGTCTCGGGGCCCCTGAAGGCTTTGCTGCTGTTAACCTCTGACCCCACGACCTGCACACCCCATCAGAATCATTGCAAAGTTGACCAAGACTCGCTAAATTATCACATGAAGAAGAGACAACAAAGGCAAGAGTGGAAAACGTAAGAATGCAAACGCAGAGTCAACCTTGAAATCCTGTCACCAGAACAGGCACATTCCAACCCCCAAGCCTGGCACGGAAATCCTGGTTCCCCGAAGCTTCAGTCCTGGCATTGAAGGTGTGCAGTGTCATTTAGGAACAAAAGACAAGAAAAATATGTACATCTTTAAAGCTGATGAGCTAAGGGCCGTAGTGGGGAGAGGATATATTTTTCTTTTCCCAGAACCCTGGGCCAGGCAGGCACCCAGGTGTGCTGACTCCATCATCCCTGCCTGCACAAGGAGGTGACGACAGCCCGGGTGGCTGGGACCTCCTGGCTTGGGCAGTGACTGGTCCCATGTCCTAGAAACACCCTCAGGAGGCTGGTCATCCCAGATCCAGGCCCTGGGAGGCACAGAGATGTAACGCCAGGCAGTGGGACAGTGAAGAGCTAGATTGGGGGATGCTCTGCATGCTGGGCATTGCAGAGAGCCAGGCGCGCTGCAAGTGTTTTTCAAAGTGCTCGAGAGGGTGGGTCACCCTCCCCACGAAACGCCCCGCAGCACAGCTAGTGAGAGCAGAGGCACAGATCTCACCCACAGCTCTCCTTCTGGGGCCCCACGGAGCTCAGGGCCTTCTCATTAGCGAGTGAGAAGGGGGCATGCCTCCCCGGAGGCGTTCAAAGCAGGAAACGCAGCCCCTCACTCTGCCACGACTGTGAGAAGCTGAAAGGAGCCCCTTTTGTTTTCAAAGGTTTTGTGAGTGTCCTTGAACTCCTCTGTGGCTTCCCCAGCGTGGTGTGGTACTTAAGAACGGTGGAGAGGAAGGCGGCAGAGACCCCTGAGAGGCAGAGACCGTGAGATGCCGGCGTTTTGTTCGCTGAACAAGTACTCATTGAACTACTCTGTGGCAGACACGGGTCTAGGTGTGGGTGACACACAAGCCCCTGCCCCGCTCTTGGTTACTCTTCAGGGTGGGGAGATGGATAATAAACCAGCAAACATAAATAAAAGAAACTGCTTGAGGGCAGTAAGTATCCTCAAAACAAAATAAAGGCAAAAAGGGGTGATAAGTACTGGGACAAGGAGGGTGGGGGACCTCTATAAGGGATAAGGTCTGAGCGAAGACCAAACCAGGTGGGAAGAAGGAGTCAGCCTTGCAAAGACTTGGGCAAGAGACTCCATGAAAGAGGAAACAGCAGGTGCAAAGTGCTTGTTGTGGTTGTCGTCACTGAGTAGCTCAGTCATGTCCAACTCTTTGAGACTCCATGGACTGCAGCACGCCAGGCTTCCCTGTCCTTCACTACCTCCCTGAGCTTGCTCAGACTCATGTCCATTGAGTCGGTGATGCCATCCAACCATCTCATCCTCTGCCACTCCCTTCTTCTGCCTTCAGTCTTTCCCAGCATCAGGGTCTTTTCCAGTGAGTCAGCTCTTCACATCAGGTGGCCAAAATATTGGAGCTTCAGCTTCAGCATCAGTCCTTCCAATGAATACTCAGGGTTGATTTCTGTTAGGATTGGCTGGTTTGATCTCCTCGCAGTAAAAGGACTCTCAAGAGTCTACTCCAGCACCACAGTTCGAAGGCATCAGTTCTCTGGCATTCAGCCTTCTTTATGGTCCAACTCTCACATCCATAAGTGACTACTGGAAAAACCATAGCTTTGATTATATGGACCTTTGTCACAAAGTGATGTCTCTGCTTTTTGACACACTGTTTAGGTATGTCACAGCTTTTCTTCCAAGGAGTGTGCAAAGTCCAAGAAGTGTACACTAACTATGAAGCAGAAGGAAAGTCGGAGTGGCCAGAGAACACAAGGGGAGATGGGGACAGCTTGACCGAAGGAGGGAGAGCCAGAGGTCTGACTTGGGAAATGTGAGGCCGGTAGGACTTTCTTGGGGTTGGAGGGGAAACAGAAGAACCAGAAGCAACTCCTTAGATTCAGGGAGAACAGAGGTGAGAAAAAAAGAGGAGGAGAGTGGTTTGACCACGTGGCACTTGAGATGCCTGCTGAATATTTTAGTGGGGATGTCAAGCCAGGCCAACTGGAGAAATGGGCTCGGTGGAGGATCAGGGTTAGAGATGGAAATAAGAGAGAAACAACTAGGCTTGGGAGAGAGAGAGAGAGAGAGATGCATGAGCAGCATAGGAACCCTGCCTAGCTTTCAAACACACCCAGGCAACCGCACCCTTTGCAACCTAAGTNTCAAGGCTGTATATTGTCACCCTGCTAATTTAACTTCTATGCAGGGTACATCATGAGAAACACTGGGCTGGAAGAAGCACAAGCTGGAATCAAGATTGCCAGGAGAAATATCAGTCACCTCAGATATGCAGATGACACCACCCTTATGGCAGAAAGTGAAGAAGAACTAAAAAGCCTCTTGATGAAAGTGAAAGAGGAGAGTGAAAAAGTTGGCTTCAAGCTCAACATTCAGAAAACAAAGATCATGGCATCTGGTCCCATCACTTCATGGCAAATAGATGGGGAAACAGTGGAAACAGTGTCAGACTTTATTTTGGGGGCTCCAAAATCACTGCAGATGATGATTGCAGCCATGAAATTAAAAGACACTTACTCCTTGGAAGGAAAGTTGTGACCAACCTAGACAGCATATTGGAAAGCAGAGACATTACTTTGTCAACAAATGTCCGTCTAGTCAAGGCTATGGTTTTTCCAGAGGTCATGTATGGATATGAGAGTTGGACTGTGAAGAAAGCTGAGTGCCAAAGAATTGATGCTTTTGAATTGCAGTGTTGGAGAAGACTCTTGAGAGTCCCTTGGACGGCAAGGAGATCCAACCAGTCCATCCTAAAGGAGATCAGTCCTGGGTGTTCATTGGAAGGACTGATGTTGAAGCTGAAACTCCAGTACTTTGGCCACCTCATGCGAAGAGTTGACTCATTGGAAAAGGCCGTGATGCTGGGAGGGATTGGGGGCAGGAGGAGAAGGGGACAACAGAGGATGAGATGGCTGGATGGCATCACCGACGCAATGCACATGAGTCTGAGTGAACTCCGGGAGTTGGTGATGGACAGGGAGGCCTGGCGTGCTGTGATTCATGGGGTCGCAAAGAGTCGGACATGAATGAGCAACTGAACGGAACTGAAATATTAGTATTAATATCTGACAGCTTTGTTTGAAGTGCTCTGTCTTGACTTATCTGATACTCCTAAATAAGGTCAATATTATTCAGTATAGTCCTACTTTATGGATGAGAAAGCAAGACCCTGAGCTATGAAAGATTTGCCCAAAGTCACCCAACTAGTAGTGGACAGCCCAGCACAGGCACTTGCTGGAAATGGACTAGCGTTTCCTCTGCTAGTCCAGGAGAGAGTCCCAGCACACCGGTGACCATCATGCCCCCCAAGGGAAAGTCAGGCGGCCACGTGAAGGCTCTCGGGACAGGATGGATTGGAGGAAAGGTGCTCCAGGTGGTCACAAAAACATCTGAAGTCCATCTCACCTGCCTCCACAGAGGGCAGTCTGGCTCGTGTGGGACTGAAATGACGTCTCCCCGGGGGAGAGGGCACAGCATCCTTGAGAGGGGGATGCTGCCTCAAAGCATAGGTGCTTCTGGGGGACCTGTGAGCATGGAGGTGAGAAGACGGAGCCACCTGGGAGTGCCAGGAATCACAGGCTCTGAGCTCCAGCAGGGGCTGCTGCTGCGGGTGGGCACACTGAGCTGCTCCCAGACCTGCTCCTTCCCCACCATTTGGACCCAGGTCCTCCACCTCCACCTCCTGTCCTCAGTCCTAGGAAGGCTCTTACTCGAGCTGTCAGTCCTGCCTGTCAACCCCAAATTCATGTAGAAATGAAGGAGGTCACTCTACTCGGATGGAGTTCTCAAGGTTATCTGCTGACCCAAGGTGAGCTGATCGTTTTGCCGGTGAAAAGGATACCTGCTTAAACCCAGGGAGACTTTCATTGGAAAGTGAAGGGTCTGAGGTGAGAAGACCAAATTCCAGCTCTGCCTGGAAGTAGGGAAGGAAAGTGACATGATGACAACATGAACAGAGTCTGCGCTGGATGCCTCAGACCTCTGAGAGTTGGACCATAAAGAAGGCTGAGCACCCAAGAACTGATGCTTTCAATTTCAGCACTGCAGTGCTGGAGAAGATTCTTGAAAGCCCCTTGGACAGCAAGGAGATCAAACCAGTCAATCCTAAAGGAAATCAATCCTGAATATGCATTGGAAAGATTGATGCTGACGCTGAAGCTCCAAGACTTTGGCCATCTGATGCAAAGAGCCGACTCACTGGAAAAGAACCTGATGCTGGGAAAGAGTGAGGGTAAGAGGAGAAGGAGGGACAGAAGGTGAGACGGTTGGATGGCATCACCAACTCAGTGGACATGAATTTGAGCCAACTCTGGGAGATAGTGAAGGACAGGGAAGCCTGGTGTGCTGTGGCTCATGGAGTCGCAGAAAGTTGGGATGTGACTTAGCGACTGGACAACAGCAGAAGAGAAACAGCCAGTAAGAGCCTTGCCCTGGAGCGGCCAGAACTTGCATGAAGCAGCTGCCATCTGGCTATCCTGCCACCCTTGCCTTGTCCTTTCCCAACATTTAATCACTTTCTGCCCCCAAATGTGAAGGTGGCTGCATCAGCACCTCTGCCTCCAGATCCTCACGGATGAGAAGCAACCTAGAAAGTGCACACCAGGGAAAAGAGCATTTACAATCAGCTCTCTGCCTATGCCCTTCCTCCCTCCCTTCTCCACTGCCCTCACTGGGCATTTGACCAGGGGCAACCCTCCTCCTAAACCTCACCCCCTTTGGAGGAGTAAAGGACCAAGACCAATAAGTTTCCTTGCCTGAAATGGACAGGAATTGGGGCAGCAACCTCTGCTCTTTGTTTGCAACCGTCCAAGCCTCTGGCAAATCCAGTGTCCTTTGACAACAGCAGACAGAACTTATCCCTGCCTAAGATATACCTGGGGTATTAGCGTGGCAGCCAGGAACAGCAGATCTGCAAGATCCACAGAGGAAGCCAGGCACATCACATTGCAAACCTAACTCTGTCTAGGAAACCAGCTTTCCCCAGGTCCCCTGGGGAGTCATTAAATTTCTGTGTCTTCATTTCCTCCAAGGTAAAAAAAAAAGGGGGGGGTTGGTAATAAGTCTGACCTACCTCACCAGAGTGCTGTAACGAGGAATAACTAATTAACACCAGAGAGCCACTTTAAAAGTAAAAAGCACTTTGCAATAATTAACGTGGTTCCCACTTTCATCTCCTGCAGCCTCATAAACAGAAGCGAGGTCCCAGATAGCTACAGATGGCAGGAAGCACGCCTGGGCAGCCGGCTTTCCAAAGAGGGGTGCAGGCAGCTCTGTCAGGACCATCAAAGTCGTGTTGGGGCTCCCGGCCCCTTGAGGCTGCTCCGAGCTGACAATTCCAAATCTATTTGCATCCACTTAGCTTTCTAGAGGCTGAGGCGTTTTTCAGTTACAGCGAACAGCACATGAATGCGAAGCTCTGAGCAGGGAACACGGGGCGAGAAGGATGGGGATGTCTCTGGGGCGGCTGCTGACTTGTCTTGAAAAATCAAAATGAACTTTTTTTTTTCTTCAAAGACTTTGCTTTTATTCATCATCATTACAAAAACAGTCAAGTCCTTGAGGTCTGCAACTGCAGGGAATGCATACAAAACGGGCTTTCTGCTAAACGTGTGCGCACACACACACACGTGCACACACACATGCGTGCACACACACATGCACGCACACGCACACACGCACACACACATACTCTAACACTGTTCTTGTGAGCAACAAGGAACAGAAAAGTCTGGGTTTTGAGGCCAACTTTCACCTCCACTGGGCAAATTTTCCCAAATAGCATGCTTAACGAACCACCCCCCGCAAGTGCCTCCTTTGTGAGAACATTCCTATCTGGGAAGGAAGCTGAACAGAAGATGTCTGTGTGTGTGTTCAGCTGCTCAGTCATGACCAGCACTTTGCAACCCTGTGGACTGTAGCCTGCCAGGCTCCTCGTCCATGGGATTCTCCAGGCAAAGATACTGGAAGGGGCTGCCATTTCCTCCTCCAGGGAATCTTTCTGATCCAGGAATCGAACCCTGCATTGGCAGGTGGGTTCTTTACCACTGAGCAACCTGGGAAGTCCCTTTGAGAAGACAGAAGTGTCTTTAAGTATGCAAAGTGCCAGACCCTCGAGGACTATGTCCCCTCTGTCAGCTGTCACCATCCTCCAAAATGTTCCAGAGATTTCACTAATGCCTCACAGGGCTTCAGACAGACAGGGGAACTGGTTTTGCTAACTGTCTCTTGGTGTAAAACTGAAAGGTTCTGGGGGTCTTTGCTGAGACTCGCCATGTGCCATAGTGCTTCTCAGGAAAATAAGTTCTGATTTCTGAGGGGCTACCTTGACATCTGGAATGCAAGCCATTCCTAAGACGGAAACTGCCCTGAAATATTAGACACTTTTCTCCCATTATTTCAGAGGTGAGGAATGTGGTTATCTTGAATTTCCTCTGGACAGACGGAGTTTCTTTTCTCCTGCCCCCCCATTCTTCTTCCTCTTTTCCTTCCTCCTGGTCATTTTATTAGCTGATAACCCATCACTGGGCCACGCGGATGTCCCAGAAGGAAGTCAGGGATAAGCTTTACCAGCAAGTGGGAGTCCTGGGGAGGGGATGATGGCTGGTACCACAGTCCGGTCTGGGGTTCATTGTGTGGCAGTGGAGGAAAGAGGGAGAGCAAGGTCAGGCCTCAGGGCAACCAAAGCCAAGTTCCCCCATCAGGGGCTCAGGAAGGAGCCGCAGGGAGAGAGAAGGCCCAGAAGCCAGGAGCCCTTTCTGATCAAGAATGCCATCAGCAGCCCCTGGGGAGCCAGACAGTTAGAGCAGGAGGCCAAACTGGACTGTGGCTTAGCCCAGAGGTGGGCCGGGTGAGTGCAGAGCAAGACTGCTTGAGAATGAGTTTAGGGGACTTCCCTGGTGATCCGGTGGCTAAGACTCTGCCTGTTGCCAATGCAGAACAACGGGGGATCGATCCCT
Organism: Redunca redunca; assembly: GCA_006410935.1. Classification (NCBI taxonomy): domain Eukaryota; kingdom Metazoa; phylum Chordata; class Mammalia; order Artiodactyla; family Bovidae; genus Redunca; species Redunca redunca. The sequence continues at coordinate 51,078 of SJYQ01104339.1, read as the reverse complement.
GAACTAAGGAATCATTAGGGAACTAAGAGCTCACATGCCGCAACTAAGACTTGGCATTGCCAAATAAATAGACGAATATTTTTTAAAAAAGAAGAATAAAGTGAGTTTGGCATTGTCTCTAGAGAGAGGGCACATATCAGATACTAAAATCATAGATCGTTTGATGGTAAAGATGAAGGGGGTCTCCGCCCCTTCACTGTGTGTGTGTGCTAAGTCACTTCAGTCATGTCCGACTCTGTGAACCCATGGACTGTAGCCAGCCAGGCTCCTCTGTCCATGGGATTCTCCAGGCAAGAATACTGGAGTGGGTTGCCGTTTCTTATTTCAGGGGATCTTCCCAACCCAAGGATAGAACCCATGTCTCTTTCTTTCCATGCATTGGCAGGCAGGTTCTTTACCACTCGCACCTGGGAAGCCCTCCCCAACTCCATCCTTTCTCATAGAATGAATTCCTTTCCTGGTGCTCCTCCAGAGCCCCTTGCCAAGGTTCCTAGGTGGCAGTTCTGGGAGGAGGTGGGACTGTCCAGTTTGGCTTCCCCAGTCGCATCCTGAACTCCCTGCCAGAGCCCAAAACTTCTTTCCAAGTGAGTTCAAGGCCAGACCAGAGGAGAAGATGGGAGAAGCCCTCATTTTCCTCCCTGATTGGCTGTACGCTGGGGTGAGGCTGGAAACCACAACCTCAGCCCCCATGTTTGTGGCCACTGACCCCGGGGGCCAGCCTGCCCCAGGGGAACATCACCTGAAGACCAACTCTAACTCAGGCAGAATTCAGAGAAGCACCAGTCAAGTTCTTTTAAAAGAACATTTTAAGATTAAAACAACAGAAACGCATAAATAGAAGTATATGATACCTTCTGGCAAGATTTTTTTTTAGGTCATTATTACAGTCTTGTGCAGGATAAGCTCCCTGTGGCTGCAGCCACAAATGACCCCACATTTAAAAGAAGCCTACATTTGGTTTCATATTCTACTGTCACCGTCTTGATATTCTTAATCATTTTGGCACAAAGAGCCCCATATTTTCCTTCTGCACTGGAAACTACAAATCAGGTATTATAGGTATTATCAACACCTCTACTTTAGAGATAAGGAGACTGAGAGTCAAGCAGGTTAAATGGCTTCTCTAAAGTCACCCTGCTGGTGAGCAACTAACTCCTAAACCAGTATTTGCTCCGATTTATCAATGCAACGCGGGCTTCACTGATGGCTCAATGGTAAAGAATTGGCCTATAATGCAGGAGATGTGGGTTCCACACCTGGGTCAGGAAATTCCCTGGAGAAGGAAACGGCAACCCACTCCAGTATTCTTGCCCGGGAAATTTGAGGAGCCTGACGGGCCACAGTCCAAAGGGTCGCCAAAGAGTCAGACGCAACTGAAGGATTAAACAGCAGCAACAACAGCAACGCAGGGCACACACGGTGAGATGCCTGCCCAGTTCACAATGACAACAGTCCGCCACTGACCCCCACTTCCTCTGATGAGCCCCTAAGGCCTGTTTATACCACCACCTGAGACCCCATCGCCAGCCACCCCTGATGCTGGCCCATCTCACTGACTCTCCCAGCATCTGGAACTGGCACCTAAAGGGACAGCAGATGGGGGCCAAAGTGGGGCAGCCAGAGCGACAGTGGGCACAGAGGAACGGTGGGTCCAGGCACAGGAAGATCCCAGGAAACAACCTGCACCTCCTCCCACACACCCCAGCTGTGAGACTCCCAGAGAGACACACTCCGGAGGGGCTCAGGCGCTACCATGCGGTCAGGCAATCGTAATCCAGAAACCATAGGAAAAACTGCCTTTGTGACCTCACCCGCTGATCATGGGAGGTACATGGGGGTGGCGTGTAGTACTTGTCAACATTTCCTATTCACAGCGTTGCTTAGTGTGCTTCAGGTGGCAAAGAATCCTGCTGCCAACGCAGGAGCCCCAGCTTCGACCCCTGGATCGGGAAGATCCCCTGGAGAAGGAAGTGTTAACCCACTCCAGTATTCTTGCCTGGTAAATCCCATGGACAAAGGAGCCCGGCGGGCAACAGTTCATGGGGTCACATAAGGGTCGGACACCACTTAGCGACTAAATGGCAACTGTGGCTTAAAATATATGAACTGGTCTGGTGCTTATGATGTGCCAGGTACTTGTCTAAGTGTTTTACACAGATAAACCCATTTAATCCTCTTAACAACCTATGAAACAGATGTTATCACCATCCCCATTTTACAGGTAAAGAAACTGAGGCACGGTTATGTACCTTGTGCCTTGTTATGGACCTTGCCCCATGTCACACAGCTAGTGCATGTTACAGCCAAGATTTGAACCAGTCTGGCTGCAGAATCAAGGTGCTTAGGCTGCCCCTCAGAAGTATTATTCTGGCCAGCCTGAAATCAGCAAAGCAACAGGCAATTTCCATGATTATGTTTCATTTTACCTTTTTGGAATACAGTATCTCAGAAGTCTTTACTGTTTGGAACCAATGAGGCTTTTGAGCAGTCAAATGGATTTTACAAACACTGCACACAAACGAGTGAATACTCAATGCCTTGGAGTCTGCTCAACACCTGTTTATTAACACACTCATGGCCACTCACACACACACACATACACACACACACACACACACACACCCATACCAATAGGTTTTGTTACCCACTTTCCAAGCAACAATAAATTAGAAAGAAACAAAATTCTACTGCATGCTGACAATATCAAGAAAATATTACTAGGAGCTTACCAGTATGAGACAGAAAGCTCTAAAAGCCATCAGATACCTTACCAAGCACGGCAGCTTGGTTTTATGTAATAACATTCAAACAGCTCTAAACTCCGACCCTCCATCCCAACTTCTTCTTATACAGACAAATACCTTTTTCTCAGTGTTTAAGCTGTTTCAGTGAATCTGAGCAAACTCCGGGAGATAATGAAGGACAGAGGAGCCTGGCAGGCTATAGTTCACTAGGTCAAAGAGCCGGACACAACTTGACGACTGAACAAAAGCTATTTCCAGTGAAGCTATCTGTGATTTGCGGCTGAAGGTGTTCTGTTTCCGGGAACAACTGAGATTATTTTGCTGTAGTCAGTATACTATACTTAAGAAGGCTTAAGACTATGTAAGACATTTTTAAAGACCTACATCTAAAATGGCTACAATTTTTTTTTGGCTATGCCACCTGGCTTTCGGGGTCTTAGTTCCCTGGCCAGGGATTGAATCTGGGCCACAGCAGTGAAAGAGCCAAGTCCTAACCACTGGATTCTCTAAAATGCCTACAATATTAAAAAAAAAAAAAAATTGGCAGCTTAAGTGGGTAGACCAGGGATCAGTCATTTTTATTTCTTGGTTGGAGGGTTGGTTAGTCTGGGGGAAGTGCTTGTTCTTTGGGGTTGCATGTATGGCAACATTCTTTTTTTAGTTTCCATTGTCATTGCCTGTTCAAAGGGTCATGGGCTCTCTGGTTTAATAGTGCTCCCACCACTCCTTTTTTCAGTTTAAGTTTTGCTTGAAGATAATTGGATGTGCACATGCAATTGTAACAAATAATACAGAGAGATGCCACATTCCTTGTACCCAGCCTCCCTCGACGGTAACATCACATCTCAACTGGGAGATCGATACTGGCAGAGTCCAGATACTGACAGTTCAATCATCGGGAGGATTCCTCCTGAGCGCCACCCCCATCCCATCACTAATCCCATCCCTGAGCCATGGTAAATGCTCCTCCATTCTCCAGGTTGCCCCAGGAAGCACGCATGACCTTGGGCCTGCAGATCGGAGAGAGGGACTCAGCGGAGAGCTGTCAGCCATCATCCCTTGGAGGCCCTGCCTTGCTCCCTTGGAGGACCAATCATCTCCCTTCCTACATTAGACACCATTGCATTCTTACCAGGCGGGAGGCAGACAGTTGATCTCCACAAGACTTTTGCATGATAGAGTGTCAGGTATCTTGGATTTAACCACACAGGCTGTGAGTGAGGATGATCAGGCCAGAACTAGAGTCTCCACACCAGAACTGCTTGCCCCATTGGACAGTACATATTTCTTTCTTTCTTTTCTTTTTTTTTTAGTAGGGAAAAAAGCAGGGGGGAAATTGTTAATGACAAAGTAAACACCATCTTCAGATACACCTCAGGACCTGGCAGCAAATATCCCATTAAAAGAAGACTGGATCCCCAATTTAGCTTTATATTAAAATCTCTGAGATACACCCTATACAGCAACAATGGCATCTTTGTCTGAGGGGTTTATTTATGTGGCTTGATGTAGATTATATGGTGAGGACAGGAGCAGAAAGTAGCCAAGGTTCCTTAGCATCTAGAAATCAGTAGAGGGACTTCCCTGGCAGTCCAGTGGTTAAGACCCTGGACTTCCACTGCAGGGGGTGGGGGTTTGATCCCTAGTTAAGGAACTAAGATCCCACAAGCTGCACAGTCAAAAAAAAAAAAAAATCAGTAGAGCAGATTGAGCAAGAGCTTAGACTTTAGAGTCTGAAACCTTGGGAAAATTTCCCAGCATGGTTACAAATGTACTGTATGAACACAAACTAGTTACTTATCTTTTACTTGTCTTCATTCCTCATCTATGAAATGAGAGTATCTGACTCACAGAGTGGTGATGACTTAATGCACAAAAGAGGGAGCCAAGTGCATAGTGAACACTCAGAACATTAGCCATCTTCATCACCATCTTCATGATCATATTTATTAACGGTATCAGCAACCACAAACTTCCAATCACTTCCTCCATTCAAAAAACTGCCCAAGGCACCAAAGAAGATGTTTCCAGGCTCTCTTAAGGAAGCATGTCTGAGAGACTTGAGAGGTTATTTAACAATGAATTTCAATGTGTTTGCAAAAGGACTATCACTATCATCACTTTCGTGAACTACAAAGCAAGTTATCTTCCATCAGCGTTAGCTTTTAATCCTATAAATAATTCAAGCTAACTAGTTTTAAAAGCAGATAAGGGACTTCCCTGGTGGTACAGTGGGTAAGACTTTGCCTGCCAGTGCAGGGAACACCAGTTCGATCCCTGGTCTGGGGAGATTCCACATGCCACAGAGCAACTAAGCCCGTGCACCACAAGAAGAAAAGCCATGTGATGGGGAAGCCCACTCACCACTACACAGAGGAGCCCCCACTCGCCACAACTAGAGAAAGTCCTCGCAAAGCAATGAAGACCCAGTGCAACCAAAAATAAACAAATGCGTGCTTTTAAAAAAAAACCCGCAAGCCAGAAAGAAAAACACCAATACAGTATACTAACGCATATATATGGAATTTAGAAAGATGGGGATGATGACCCTGTATGCAAGACAACAAAAGAGACTCAGATCTATAGAGTGAACTTTTGGACTCTGGGGGAGAGAGAGAGGGAGAGGGTGGGATGAGATGGGAGAATGGCATTGAAACATGTAAAAAAAAAAAAAATTAATAAATAAATAAAAGAAAAAAATAAAAATAAAAAAAATAAAAACAAACCAGGTAAGAACAAAGAAAGGCCCATTTGCCTGGATATTTGTTAGCTCACTACAGGGCTGCCGTCCGTTATTTCTTGGGAGTTGATCCACAACCCCTTTGAATGAGAGGTTTAGAACCACAGTTGTCTTAGTCCTGCTCCTTCAATGTCAGAGTTTGTAAAAGTGATACTATAGCTACACGGTGGGCCTCATGACCATCAGCTATCACTTTCTAGGGAACTTTTAGTCACTTCTCCGGTCCTTTGTTCTAGGACATTCTCTCTTTTTCCCCAAACATGGAGTCATGTCAGCTAGGCTTGCTGACCACCGCGCAGCACCGCCCGTATCTCATAATGTAAGAAATGTTCCGCCCTGTTGCTACAAGCCATTAAACCTGAAAGCGCAGAATAGCATTCGTGTTTCCAGCATTGGAAGAAGATAAAGCACTGACTTCATGGCCATTTGTCTCAGAAGTTACTCACATTACAGCCCTGAAAACATTCCACTGTTTTGGCCCAACTGGCTTTCTTGAGGGAGGAGTAGCCGCTCAGAGCAGAACCACTGTGTGGATTCTCAGGGTTAGCCGAGGTGCGCTCTGGCTTTGGCACTATCCCCGAAGGCTGGTGCTGTGGGCCCCGGATTAAGGGCCATCACTGTCTGGTCCTCACCACGCAAGCAGCAATGGACCAGTGAGGAAGGAGCCACTGGAGGGCTTCATACTTAACAGATGTCTATAAGATTAGTAACAGAGAGTCGTAACCTTTCCTGGATGCTCAAAGTACTTCTAACTCACCCAGAGACCCACGAGACAGCCGACCTCGATGTGTTGAAAAGCTGAGTGAAGGGAAAATAGATTTCTTAAGAGACAGAAGGTCTTGGAGCTTAAAATTAACTTACTCCAAACACCCATCCTTGTTCCTAGTCATTCACACAGCTCAGCCAACACCAGCTTCCAAAGAATGAACAAGTAGCTGCCAGTTCCTTCTAGGTCATTCTTTGTCAGAACAGAACTCTATAAGCCTTCTATCCAATGTGCAAAACCCTAAGGAGAGGGGCCCTCTCTTGTGTCTTTACATTCCCATGCCTACATTCTTCCCACAAGACTGGCCAGCTCACCACAGATATTTGTGAAATGAGTTGAATTAAGGTAAGCCTCATACTCCAGGGTTTGGTTTTCTGAGGAATCCCCCAAGTTTTTGAGGAATGGCGGCATGACCTGAACAGCACTAATCACACCATGACTAGAGATGAAGGTTCAACTCCACAAACACCCCACCCCTCAGCCCTGCCAGGCCCCATTGTTTCCCGAGACCAGAAGTCAAGTACTGAGATGCAGGTTTTCTGGAACACACCTCCCTGGAATTCCCAGCATATGTTGATTCTGTGAGTAATCGGCAGACACTGGCTACCACTATCTGTCATCAGATAATATCCTTTTCCTCCCACTAGCCAACTGGATCGTGAACCTGAAATACCCTTAGAAGGATATTTTCATTTCAGTTCGAGGTCTGGCTGCAGCCTCAGCCAGGCAGGCAGGAGGCAAGGTCACCACCCATCCCTCCCAGCTCTGCGAGGTGAAGCACGGACCTCTCATAGCCAGGGCCATGCCAGCCCACATCCACTCATCACAATGACATCCGCCTTGCTCACCAGCCAACTTCCTCTAAACTCTATTATTTCGAGGTGCTTGGCTCACTCCTGTTCCTGTAGGGTGGCCCGAGTTGGTGACTGTCTTCCACATGTCACAAATGAAAACTATATTTCATTTTCTGTTGTCTGGCATTTCTCATACACTAGCTATATGACCTGGTTTGCCACTTTCTCTCCCAAGTTCTTCAAGAATTTCTTTCCCGTGTAGCCACTATGGAAAACAGTATGGACATTCCTTAAAAAATTAAAAATACAGTTACCATATGATCCAGCAATTCCATTCCTGGACATCTAGCTGGAGAAAACTCTAATTTGAAACAATACATACACCCCAACGTTCACAGCAGCACTATTTACAATAGTGAAGACATAGAAGCAACCTAAATGTCCATCAACAGATGAATGGATAAAGAAGATGTGGTCCATACATACCATGGAATACTACTGTCAGAAAAAAGAACAAAATAATGCCATTTGCAGCAACATGGATGGACCTAGACACTATCGTATTAAGCGAAGTAAGTCAGACAGAGAAAAGCAATATCATATGTGGAGTCTAAAAAAATGATATACATGAACTTATTTACAAAACAGAAACAGACTCACAGCCATAGAAAGCAAACTTATGGTTACCAAAGGAGAAAGGGAATTAGCAGATACAATTTACTATATGTAAAGTAGATAAGCAACAAGGTCCAACTGTATAATACGGGGAACTATACTCTATATCATGTAATAACCTATAATGAAAAATAATATATAATATATATTCAGTTATATATGAGTGAGTGAGTGAAGTCGCTCAGTCGTGTCTGACTCTTTGCGACCCCATGGACTGTAGCCTACCAGGCTCCTCTGTCCATGGGATTTTCCAGGCAAGAGTACTGGAGTGGATTGCCATTTCCTTCTCCAGGGGATCTTCCCAACCCAGGGAGCGAACCCAGGTCTCCCGCATTGTAGACAGGCGCTTGACCGTCTGAGCCACCAGGGAAGTCCTTCAGTTTATATATATATATATATGGGAAGGAATGGCAACCCATTCCAGTATTCTTGCTGGAAAATCTCATGAACAGAGGAGCCTGGCGGGCTACAGTCCATGGGGTCACAAAGAGTCGGACATGACTGAAGCAACTTAGCATGCATATATATATATATATATACACATATACACATGTATACATAACTTAATTGCTGCACACCAGAAACTAGCACAAATTGTAAAGCAACTATACTTCAATAAAAAATAATCATTTGGAGGAGACTTCCCTGGTGGTCCGGTGGTTAGGAATCTACCTGCCAGTTCAGGGGACACGAGTTTGATTCCTGGTCTGAGAAGATCCCGCACACGTTGGGGCAGCCAAGCTCCTGTGCTGCAGCTACTGAAGCCTGTGAGCTAGAGCCTGTGCTCCGAAACAAGAGAAGCCACCACAGTGAGAAGCCTGAGCGCCACAACCAGAGAGCACCCCGTGCACGATGCAACTTGAGAAAGCCTGTGCACACCAGTGAAGAGCACACGAACTGCAACAGAGACCCAGCACAGCCAAAACTAACGGTAAAGATATTCTTTTTATAAAGAAAGAGGCTTTCCTGGATGAGATTTCTAAACACTGGTCTCCAATGTGGGGCAGCAGGGGTAGATTTATCATCAAAAACATTCCACTGGTTCACACTAGTAAGAGACAGATGCCCCTTGACTTCTCACAGTCTACGCCCCTTGGAGTGGGCAAAGTGGGAGGAGGGCTAGAGCTACGCCTCAGGCAGCAGGTGCTCAGAACAGAAGTCCATCCTGCTAGGGTCTAGGGGTGATACCAGATGTGTCCCTCTTCACTAATTAGAGTGTCAAGAATCCAAGCATGAAAAAAAAAAAAAGAATCCAAGCATGTATCCATGACTTCTTTTCAAAGATCTTATCTTCTTCATGTCCTACCTCATTTATTGTGATCTGAAATATTTTGTTACAATTCACATGTTTAATATCAAAATATGTCTATGGACTCCTTATGCAAATGCATGAAAAATACTTTGTGGTGCATTTATATATAGCGCTGTATTATCAAGTACATGTTGGATAAGAGAGAACTTCTATTTTGACAAGGCATGGATAAGAACTGAATCCTCAATTTAAAATGATAAAGGAATAATTTATCATGACATAGCTTCTGGCTCCTTCCATTTCCAACCCTGATTATCTTGCGTCAAGCACATATTTCCAGTGCCAAGTGCCTTAGCACCTGTTCTTATGAAATATCAGCTCATGGTGCTGGTGGGGTCAGTACAATGGGCACCGGGAGTATTTCTGGAAACCATGCCCAAATCAGAGCGGCCAGAGATACTTAACTCTACACAAGAGTGACTGGGAATCCCATCAATATATGCTTCTGACCCAAACTTAATGCTTGCCCTACTCTACTTGCCTTAGTGTGGTCCCTAAAATGCCTGCAGCCACCAATTCAAGAAGTATATGGAGAAGAAGTCATATGGAAGGTCAAAGTGGTCTTAACCAACTAAAATTAATTTCTCTTTGGTGTACAAGTTTTACAAAACATATGACCATGGGAATGGACACTTGCCTAGAACCTTCACATAGCTGTCAAAACAAAGGGTTCTGAAGCTGAGACTTGACTACCTTTATGTAAATCCACTCTGACACTAACCAATCAGAACAGATGCTGGGTGTAAACAACCAGCTCCATCATCTGGCACATACTGGCTGAATGAACATCCCTGAATTCTGACTACTGACATTCATAAATATCCATGGATGACAAATGTCCATAAAGACCTGATTCTCATTCTAACTCATGAAAAGTTCTGTTTTGCCTTCTTTTCTTTTATTAGAAGTCAAGTGGGCCTTAGGAAGCATCACTGCGAACAAAGCTAGTGGAGGTGATGGCATTCCAGTTGAGCTCTTTCAAATCCTGGAAAAGATGATCCTGTGAAAGTGCTGCACTCAATATGCCGGCAAACTTGGACAACTCAGCAGTGGCCACAGGACTGGAAAAGGTCAATTTTCATTCCAATCCCAAAGAAAGGCAATGCCAAAGAATGCTCAAACTACCGCACAATTGCACTCATCTCACATGCTAGTAAAGTGATGCTCAAAATTCTCCAAGACAGGCTTCAGCAATACATGAACCGTGAACTTCCAGATGTTCAAGCTGGTTTTAGAAAAGGCAGAGGAACCAGAGATCAAATTGCCAACATCCTCTGGGTCATCAAAAAAACAAAAGAGTTCCAGAAAAACATCTATTTCTGCTTTACTGACTATGCCAAAGCCTTTGACTGTGTGGATCACAATAAACTGTGGAAAATTCTGAAGTAGATGGGCATACCAGACCACCTGACCTGCCTCTTGAGAAACCTGTATGCAGGTCAGGAAGCAACAGTTAGAACTGGCCATGGAACAACAGACTGGTTCCAAACAGGAAAAGGAGTATGTCAAAGCTATATACTGTCATCCTGCTTATTTAACTTATATGCAGAGTACATCATGAGAAACACTAGGCTGGAAGAAGTACAAGGTGGAATCAAGATTGCCAGGAGAAATATCAATCACCTCAGATATGCAGATGACACCACCCTTATGGCAGAAAGTGAAGAGGAGCTAAAAAGCCTCTTGATGAAAGTGAAAGAGGAGAATGAAAAAGTTGGCTTCACGCTCAACATTCAGAAAACGAAGATCATGGCATCTGGTCCCATCACTTCAGGGCATATAGATGGGGAAACAGTGGAAACAGTGTCAGACTTTATTTTGGGGGCTCCAAAATCACTGCAGATGGTGACTGCAGCCATGAAATTAAAAGACGCTTACTCCTTGGAAGGAAAGTTATGACCAAGACAGACAGCATAGTAAAAAGCAGAGACATCACTTTGTCAACAAAGGTCCATCTAGTCAAGGCTATGGTTTTTCCAGTGGTCATGTGTGGATATGAAAGTTGGACTAGAAGGAAAGCTGAGTGCCAAAGAACTGATGCTTTTGAATTGCAGTGTTGGAGAAGACTCTTGAGAGTCCCTTGGACTGCAAGGAGATCCAACCAGTCCATCCTAAAGGAGATCTGTCCTGGGTGTTCACTGGAAGGACTGATGTTGAAGCTGAAATTCCAATTCTTTGGCCACCTGATGTGGAGAGCTGACTCAGTTGAAAAGACTCTCGTGCTGGGAAAGATTGAGGGCAGGAGGAGAAGGGGACAACAGAGGATGAGATGTTTGGATGGCATCAACGACTCAAAGGACATGGGTTTGGGTGGACTCCGGGAGTTGGTGATGGAAAGGGAGGCCTGGTGTACTGCAGTTCATGGGGTCACGAAGAGTTGGACATGACTGAGCAACTGAACTGAACTTTTATTAGACAGTTCATTCTTACCTTCCTTTAAACTCTCTCATCTTCTGCATTCTTAATTTCTCATTTTTTTATGATGTTGCAACTTGATCAGGGTAAATTAAACATTTTAAAATATGTGCTGTGATAAGGGGCTTTATAAAGGCAGGATCCAGAACAACAGGTCTCCAAAATAGCTAGGAGAGCTAGAAGAACAGTAGCTCAAATGAAAAGGCAGAACAGGCAGATCAGGAAAAGGAGGCTAGGAAGCAATCAATCGATGACCCAACCAACCAACTTATGGAGAGTCCTAGAAGCATTTTCCAAGTCATTGCCAGGCCTCAGATTGGGTCAGGAGCCAGACATGTCTGTTGGTTTCTGCTCAACAAGAACGTAAGGCTGTTGAAGGCAAGGGCAGCATCCTTTATCTCGTGAGTCCAGCATGTACAATCAGATTTATTACTGGGCCAGTGGATGAATGATCAAGCATGGGAAATGGTCCTTGTTTGTTGGTGGTTCAGAGTCACTGGAAACCTTGGCAAGTGTGATTCTGGCAAAGGTGAAGTAGAGGAAATCAGATCAGAGAAATTCCGGAAGAGTGTTGTTTATTAAGGAAGTTCATTGTGCATGCATGCTGTAGGATGTTGGGAGTGAGGGGGGAGGGGAGTGCAGCTGTAAATAGGGCCAAACATCTGGGTTTCATTTTATTAAAGAAGGTGTCCAAAAAGAAGGGCTAGGACCCAAAGTAGAGAAGCAAGCTGGGAGGCAGGAGGCAGGGTAGGGAGGTGTCAAGATGAGGGCCTCATGAAACCAGTGACTTCATGTGCACATAATGTGGGGTCCTGGAGCATCTCACATGCCCCTTGGCCCCTTGTGGGAAAGTGCTCACCTCAAGGGCTGTGACACCAGCACAAATGAATGAGTGCCCCGGTGAGAATGAGTGAAAATACAGGAGAGACTCTTTACCCTTCTCCTAGAGGAGGAAGGTGAGGTCATCAGAGATGGAGGAGAAGGCAACACATAATGCCTACAAATAGGAACAGCAGGATTAGATGCTTGAAAAGGTACTGATGGGTAATGAGAAGAATTCTAGCTTAGCCCATGAAAGAACACAATAGTTTTTTCAGACTCTTCTCTCATCACAAATCATTCGTTCATTTTCTTCATTGTTCTCCAGGACTCCCATCCTCCCATATCCACTCAGGATCCTTAAACGTGACAAAACTGTTGAAACGGTTAGCACCATGCCCACAAGCAGTGAGAGAAGATGTTCAGTTGCCCAGTCATGTCCTATTCTTTGCGAACCCATGGAATGCAGCAGGCCAGGCCTCCCTGACCCTCACCAACTCCCAAAGTTTGCCCAAGCTCATGCCCATTGTATCAGTGATGCCATCTACCATCTCATCCTCTGACGCCCTCTTCTCCTTCTGTCCTCAATCTTTCTCAGCATCAGGGACTTTTCCAGTGAGTCAGCTGTTCACATCAGATGAGGGAACATTATAACCTAATTAATACCATTTTGAATGTTTAACTTGCTTGAACCTGATCTTTTCCTCACCTTCTACCCCAAAGTTGACAATAGCCTTTCCTAAGATGGGTGCATATTTTACTTAAGTTACTCATAACCTTTAATTTCATCTCCATTAACTGTGTATCCTTCCCCAATTGTCCTGATCTGTGTTGAGCAACTGTGTTAATGTAACTCTCCAAGGTGCCAGCTTTCCCAGACTAACACAGTGTTGCACATAAATTGAATGTCTACCCATCCACTTATTCAGGTACAAGAACCAAAAAGAAGGATGCTCATTTTCTCTTCAATGAGCTTTTTCCACTTTTTTTTTTTCTTTATGCCTATTTGATTCTTTGAGATAAACAGAAAGTGAACAGAAATCTAGAAACAGAAAGAAAAAGAAGTCCATGCTGGAAGCAAAAGATAGAGTCTTTTTCTATTTCATTGGCTGGCAGCAAAGCCTGAAACTCCATCACTACGTTGCCTGGCAACCTAGGAAATATTGTTCTGATTAAACAAAAACTATCTAGAGTAAATTCACAGTAAAACGGCTGAAAAGCATTATATCATTCTGCATTCCACCATTAAGACATTTGTAGCAGACACCTTGGGATGGTTCACTCCCAAGAAAACAAGAACAAATATACTGACATCAGCAAGAAGCCAGGAAATGCACTGAACTGAGGTCAAAAGTCCTGGGCAGGGCTCATAACCTTTGGGGGACTTGGTTGTATTTTTTTCTCATGTGCCTAAAAAACAAGTGGAATTATTGAACTGTGACAGTTCGTGATTCAAAAGGAACAGTAAAAATGGAGAGCATAGTACCTGTCAGTTTTTGGAATGATAGCATTTACTCTACCTGTGTTGGTCAAGAATGAGGATACATGCCTAAAGGGCGAAAGTCATCATTTCAACCTTAAGTGAAACCCACAGTGGGGAATGGTTGGTTTCCAATGGACTACTGATACTCTGTTATTACAAGAAACTCTCTTAATTTAGAAAAGCAGACACTCAGCATTATGAAAACTGGTCATCTCATTAAGACAGAAATACCTCCTAGAAATTTCTTCAAGACTATTCTAATGAGTAATCCCAGTGACAAGGAGCTCTGGTGAATTTAAAGCAACTTGTTTGTGGAAATCACAAATGAATAGATCATAAAGTTCTCCAGAGATGCTGCTGCTGCTGCTGCTAAGTCCGACTCTGTGCGACCCCATCGACGGCAGCCCACCAGGCTCCCCCGTCCCCAGGATTCTCCAGGCAAGAACACTGGAGTGGGTTGCCATTTCCTTCTCCGATGCATGAAAGTGAAAAGTGAAAGAGAAGTCGCTCAGTCATGTCCAACCCTCAGCGACCCCATGGACTGCAGCCTTCCAGTAGAAAATTAAAAACTCCAGCAACCACGCTTTGAAGAGTACCATGTTTTAGTTAAGCAGCAGACCCCGGGGACTTCCCTGGTGATCCAGTGGCTAAGACCCCACTGGATCAAAGCAGGGGGCCAGCGTTCGATCCCTGGTCAGGTAACTAGATCCCACATGTTGCAACTAAGAGCTCCCATGCTGCAATTATAGATTCTGAATCGCATTCCTCAACAAAGATCGAAGATCCCACATGCCACAGCTAAGACCCAGTGCAGACAAATAAATAAATAAACAAAACTAAAAATAAAAAAAGCAGACTCTGGTTTTAAATCTTAACTCTACCACTTGCACTGGTTGAGCTGTTTTTTAAACTCTCTGCCTCTCAGTTTACCCATCCATAAGTGAGTGTAAAAGAAATACACACCCCTTTTATGGTTGTTGTAGAAATAAAATGAGTTAGTAATGTGTTTAGAATAGTGGCTGACACATAGTTAGCTGCTGCTGTTATTTCTGGCATGAGCCAATGCTTGTTCCTAGCAGTGCTGGCGCGGTTCGGATGAACATGGATTTCAAGCCCAGCACCACTGGTTCTTAGTAAGAGCCCTTCGGGCAAGCTTCTTAACCTCTCTAAGCCTTGGCTTCTTTGTGTGTAAAATGAGAATAATCATAAAGTACCTCCCGGAGGTTTTGATCATGCTTGCGACAGGCACAGTGCAGTGTGGCTACTGTGAATCATTACTGCCCAGGATTCATCAAGAAATTTCTCCGCAATGTCTTTAACTTCTCATTGGTACTTTTTGCATGTCATAAAAACTAACAATGTATGCCAAGACATTTCAATGAGGAAAGAATAGTCTTTCAACAAATGATGCTCCAACAACCGGGTATTCATATGCAAAAATAAATGAGGTTGTACCCCTTCCTCACATCATATATAGGAATTAACTCAAAACAGACCAAAGACCAAAAGAGAAGAGTGAGGGACTTCCCTGGAGGGCCAGTGGTTAAGATTCCACACTCCCAAGACAGGGGGCGCAGGTTTGATCCCTGGTCTGGGAACTAAGATCCCGAGCACAGCACATCACAGCCAAAAAATAAATAAAATAAAAATAGAAGAGTTAAACTATTAAACTCTTAGAACAAACACAAGCATAAATCTTTGTGGACTTGGATGAGGCAATGGTTTCTTAGCACCAAAAGTGCAAGCAACAAACAACAATTTTAAAATGGACAAATCAGACATCATGAAAATCAACAACTTTGGCACTTGAACTGACACCACCAAGAAGGTGAAAAAACAGTCCACAAAATAGAAGAAAATAATTGTTAATCCTATATCTAATCAGAAGCTTGTATCCAGAATACACAAAGAACTTTTATAATTCAATAATAAAAAGATAAATAACCCAAGTGATACATGAGCAAAAGGTCTCAACAGACATTTCCCCAAAGAAGATGTACAGATGTACAGATGTCAGAGAGCACATGAACGATTCTCAAAATCACCAGACATCAGGGAAATGCAAATCAAAACCACAGTGAGATATCATTTCATACCAAGTAGGATGAATATAATAAAAAGGAAGAAATAGCAAGTGTTGGTAAGGATGTAGAGACATTGAAACACTGCTAGTGGGAATGTACAATGCTGCAGCCACTTTGGAAGACAGGCTGACAGTTCCTCCCAGCGTTAACATATAATCCAGCAATTCTACTCTTAGTTATACACCCAAGGGATAAAAATATATCCACACAAAAATTTGTACACTAACACATAATGCAGCATTATATGTAATAGTCAAAAAATGGAACAGGGAGCTCAAACCCAGTGTTCTGTGACAACCTAGAGGGGTGGGATGGGGTGGGAGGTGGGAGGGAGGTTCCAAAGGGAGGGGACATACATACACATGGCTTCTTCATGTTGATGTATGGCAGAAACCAATACAATATTGTAAAGCAATTATCCTCCAATTAAAAATAAATAAAACCTATAATAATTTAAAAAGTGGAAATTAATGTCCGTCAACTGATGGACATTAGGAAATCAACTCTGAATACTCATTGGAAGGACTGAAGCTGAAGTTCCAATACTTTGGCTACCTGATGCAAAGAGCTGTCTCATTGGAAAAGACCCTGCTGCTGTGAAAGATTGAGGGCAGGAGGAGAAAAGGGTGTCAGGGGATGAGATGGTTGGATAACATCACTTTTGGATTCCAGAGGTGGGAGAGAATACATTTCTGTTGTTTTAATTCACCGACATTGTGTAGGTACTTAGTTACAGCAGCCCGGAAAATGACCTAAAAGGATGGATCAGGCAGCACTGAACCCACACGAGAAAGATATATTGGGAGACAATTATCCATACCTCAGGAGAGACCCACCCCATCTGTTCTACCTGTCCCAACCACGGGGCTTGGCAGGTGAGAGGGAGAAGCAAGACTAGACTTGGGTGAACTTTCCATCGTCACCACTGGCATCTTGGAAAACTGTGGGCATGGATGATTGCCCACCTCTTTTTGTGCTGGGTTGTTCAGTTGCCTCCCTGATGGGCAGAGACCAAAGTCAGGATAAGGGTTATGACTACATGGACTAATGCAGTGGCTAGTAAACTCAGAGTCACCAATCCCTTGGAGAACAGGGTATAATCTAGGGATCTTCTCCCAAGAAATATGGGCACATTTCTCCTCAAAGTTGCATAGAGTTTCAGAAATTTCACAGGTCCCCTGAAGCTTGAGTATCTAATTCATCTATTATGAGTGATATGGCTAAATTGAAATGTACATTGTACACTTCCCACAGTGGTGAGTAGCTTTGTTTCTGATATGAGCACCCAGCACAGGAGAGGAGGACACCAAGTCCTTGGCATCAGACAGATTTTGAGTCGAATCCCAGCACTCCCTATCACTAGTAAATTGATTTAAACTCTCTCAACATCCGTTGTCTTGTCTGAAAAAGGAGGAAGAGCAACGCCTACCTCCTGTAGCTATGTGAGAATGAAACAGAAGTGAAGTTACTCACAGACTTCCAGTGGGTCCTGGCCCTCCCCTGAGTAGGGCTTTGCTCTCTTGTAATCATTCAAATGGCTGTTGGGTGGCTGTCACCCGCAGTGGATTATAAGATTCTGCAGAGTTTATTCACAACTGTATTCCCAGGGGCTCTATAATTGTTGAAAGAAAGTTTTGCTCAGCACAATGCCTGGTGCATGGCTTGATAAATGGTTGCTCTTATTAACATTTAGCTCATACTGATAAACAAAGGGATGCCTTGCTAGTCAGCTAAAGGTTATCTGCAGAGACCTTTGACCCCAGAAATGTACTGAGAAAATAAGTGGACTCCATAGAAAAGGAACAAGGATTGTGTCCTGTGTTGCCATCTCTGATGGCAATGACTCAGTCTACCACCCGCCCAGTTCACCAGGAGTCGAGCTTCTGTCCCCAGTTCTGGTTCACACAGCAGCCTTAAACCTCGGCCCGATCTGCGAGTCCAAATGAACAAGACACCACTGCCGAGTGGGAGGCTGCATCACCCAGGGTGGGAGGCCTAGCCCTTTCTCAACTAGGTGTTACTTTTGATTTCCTTCAAGTATGATCAAGGTGAAGTTGGGGTGAAGTTGGGGGCTGCTGGAGGCTGTCAGGTGTGGGCTGGCTGAGTCAGTGCTGGTCAAGTTTCCCTTGGGAAATTCCCAGGGGGAGGAGGTGGGGTACATGCTATTATCAGCTGGGAAATTAACCAGGCATGACTTCCAGTTCAATGGGTGGATTATAACCTGGATCTAATGACTGGAAAGAACGCTGGGGTGGAAGTGAAATCCATAGAATGAAGTCCTTCACCTTGGCCCACTCTGTCTGCCAATACTATTTCCCACCTCTCTAGCTCACAAGAAATGTCATTGGCATAAATAAAATGAAATGGTAAAGATATATTTTTAAAAACTGTAAAAGTACTTATGATGTAGACAAGTGAAATATAAGCAAATTGGGTGCGTTTTCATGTTGTGTTACTTTTATAAGCAAAAAGACATTGTAAGAAAAATATTACTAAAGAATCTTTATGTATGGCATTATGAACATTATTATTAGCCTCCACTTTGCACCAAGGAACAGGTTCCCTCATTCTGGGGGACAGAGCTGAAACCAAAGAATTAGGGTCCTTGGGTAATTTTTATTTTATTAGCTAACCCAAAGGAGCAAAAAAAAAAAAAAAAAAAACAATACAAAGGCAACCCAACAATTAAAAGATATCTTAGACAGACTGCCCTGGTGGTCCAGAGGCCCAGAATCCATGTTCCCAATGCAGGGGGCCCAGGTTTGATACCTGGTCAGGGAACTAGATCCCACATGCTGCAACTAAGACCCAGCACAGCCAAATCAATAAGCAAATAAGTACTTTTTAAAATGTCTTAGAGACATTTTAAGCTTCCTCTCAAATCCTCATGTTTTAAATTAACATGTATTTTAAATTCTTAACCCAAGTCCTAAAGAGTGATTGGTAAATACACTTGCATTAAAGGATCACAGGTTAGAAGTTCAGGGTAATGAGGGGGGCCCAGGAAAGAAATCTCAAGATAAAGACTCTTTCCTCCCAAAGATAAGCGTGCAGGGAAATCTTCTCCCACAACGTGGCTTTCTTGGTTGAGTGACTTCTGTGACACAAGATAAAGGACTGTTCCCCAGGATGGGAAGACGAACAAGCTTTTCATTAATAATGATTTATTTTCATCAGACATCAACTATGCAGTAGATACTTTGTTTCCATTATTTCTAACCCTCAAAACATGCCTCAGGTTTTCATTTATTTCTTTATTTTCAAAAATTTCAGTTTCACATTTTTTAATTTTTGAATTTTATTTACTTTTGGCTGCACTGTTTATTTTATTTTGAATAAATTTTATTTATTTATCTGTTTATCTTTGTTGCTGCGTGCGGGTTCTCACTGCCGGGGCTTCTCCTGTTGTGGAGCATGGGCTCCGGGGCTTGCGGCCCTCAGTGGTTGCGGCTCCCGGGCTCCAAAGCCCAGGCTCAGTAGTTGTGTTGCACAGGCTTAGTTGCTCCACAGCATGTGGGTTCCTAGCTCCTGAACTAGGGATCAAACCCACGTCCCCTGCACCAGCAGGCAGACTCCACCACTGGACTGATAAGGAAGTCCCAAGCCTCGGCTTTTAAATGAGTTTGAGAGGGTACAAAGGACATATGAGCTCAATATGCTTATGTTTATTATACTTAGGAAAGATCATTACATTATGGGAGGTGGCCCAGGGTTTGAAGCCAGGCCTACCTGCTCAGTCGGCTCGTCCTTCCTTCAGCCGCACTGAGGTCATTCCCAGTGAAACCCACAGTGGGTGGCACTGCCCGCCTCGGAGGATGCACATCACGGATGGGGTCCAGTCGGGCATTTTTGTGGTCTGGGCTATGCCTCCTCTCTAAACTAGGACACATACTGCCAGAAATCCGGTATTGAACCAGACAACCCCTGATTGTAGCTTCTCTCCAGTAAAATGAAAATTTAAAAACCAGACATGAAAAAAAAATGTTTTAATGTTTTATTATGGAAAATTTCAAACACACACAAAAGTCAAGAACGTGGTAAAAATTAACCCCCCCCGTACCACCACTGGGTTCCAACTACTACCAGCATTTTACCATTCTTACTTCATCTATTCCTCTTATTTTCTTGGGTATTTTAAGACAATTGTAGACCTCATATTATATTACCTGTAAATTTCAGTGTTGATCCTCATCCATGAAAATTAAAATTCAACATGACAATAGATCCATTATCATTCCTAAGAAATAATTACTTAATATTCTTTCTTTCTTTTGGCCATGCTGTGCAGCACATGGGATCTTAGTTCCCCAACCAGGGATCAAACCCATGCCCTCTGCAGCTCTTCCTTCATTCTATCCCAAATTGTTTGACTTGATGAAGGTCGAATATCTTACCAGTTCCCTCTTCTTACTTCCTCTTTCAAAAATCCTTCTCCCACTTTACAAAAGAAATATTTACCTCTTCCTCATCCCAGATCTTATAATGATGCCTTGACCAATACCTCCAGGTGGCCAGGCGAAGTTTTATTTGGAATGTTGAGGTCTGAGAAAGTGTAAACATTAATAAGTAAACAAAGTATCTTCTTGCAGTTAAACTCATTTTAATTCATTGCTTTTAACAAAATGAAAGAAGCTCCTGACAGACTTATTCACTATATTCATCTAAAAATAATTTTTGATGAAAGATCCCCAAATGATTTGGGCATTTAATTCAGAAGGTATTCAGAGAATTGAGTGACACGCTCTAACAGAATCTTTCCACTCCTATCTACTTACGTATGCAGACAAGATTTCTTAGCACTTACATCCATAAAAATCAAAAATAGTAACAATTGATATTGAATGTTATATCATTCAAACAGTGTCATATTCAGCCACGGATATTTGAATTCAAGTTATAGTCTTCATAACTACTAATGATAAAATTTAGAAGTTTAGTTAAAAATGGTGAGAATCAACACTAATGACCCCATGGACATTAAAAGAAATAGAGGACTATTATACAAAATTCTATGGCCACAAGTTTGATAACTTAAAACTAACAAAATTCACACAAGGAGAAATAGATAATCTGGATAGACCCATATCTAGAAAAGAAGTAGAATAATTACTGCTGCTGCTGCTGCTAAGTCGCTTCAGTCGTGTCCAACTCTGTGTGACCCCATAGACAGCAGCCCACCAGGCTCCCCCGTCCCTGGGATTCTCCAGGCAAGAACACTGGAGTGGGTTGCCATTTCCTTCTCCAGTGCATGAAAGTGAAAAGTGAAAGTGAAGTCGCTCAGTCATGTCCGACTCCCAGCGACCCCATGGACTGCAGCCCACCAGGCTCCTCCGTCCATGGGATTTTCCAGGCAAGAACACTGGAGTGGGGTGCCACTGCCTTTCTACTACCTCCCTAAAAAAAGAAAGCAGCAGGCCGAAATTATTCACTGATGAGTGCTACCAAACATTTATGGAATAAATTATACAAATTCCCACATCTCTTCCAAAAAATAGAAGCAGAGGGAATACTTCCTAACTCATTCTATGAGGCCAGAATTACCCTAATACCAAACCCGATAACGATATTATAAGAAAAGAAAACTACAGATCAGTATCTCTCATGGACACAGTCACAAAAGACCCAACAAAATAACAGCTAAGCAAACCCAACAATATACAGAAAGAACTACCACAATGAGGTGGGATTTCTGAACTGAAAACCTATACCCTTTTACCAGCCTGTTCATATTTCCCCATCCATCGCTCCAGGCGACCACTTTTCTACTCTGTGTCTGTGAGTTTGACTTCCCCCATCCCTAGATTCCACATATAAGTGATACCATGATTTCACTCAGGAGGATGACCTCCAGTTTCATCCATAGTATCACAAATCAAAGAATTTCCTTCTTTTTTAAGCCTGAATGACACTCCAGTGTGTGTGTATATATTAACATCTATATCACTTTTTCTTTGTTCATTCATCAGTTACCACTGAAGTTGTTTCCATACACTGACTATTGTGAAATAGTGCTGCAATGAACATGGGAATACAGATAGCTTTTCAAAATGATGATTTCATTTTCTTTGGATATACACCCAGAAGTGGGATTGCTGGATCATATGGTAGTTCCATTTCTAATTTCTTGAACAACCTCTATAATGTTTACCATTATGGATATAATTCTGGTTTTCATTGTCACTAACAGAGTACAAGAGTTCCCTTTTCCCCACATCCTCACTAGCATTTGTTATGTCTCAT
The DNA here is from genome assembly GCA_006410935.1 of Redunca redunca. Lineage (NCBI taxonomy): Eukaryota > Metazoa > Chordata > Mammalia > Artiodactyla > Bovidae > Redunca > Redunca redunca. The sequence continues at coordinate 29,006 of SJYQ01104339.1, read as the reverse complement.
CTTTTTGATAATAGATAACCTAATAGGTATGAGGTAATATCTCATGTTAATTTTTATTCATGTTTCTGTGATTAGTGATGTTGAACACATTTTCATGTACTTATCGACCATTTGTACATCTTTTATTTTCCCTCTGGAAAAAATGTCTATTTACATATTTTGCCATTTTTCACTCAAGTTATTATCATCATCATCATTATTCTTCTTATGTGTAAATTTATTTTATATTATAAATATCAATCCCTTATTGGATATGTGGTTTATAAATATTTTCTCCTATCCCCTAGGTTGACTTTTCATTTTGCTGATAGTCTCCTTTGCTGTGTAGCAGCTTTTTATTGATGTAAACCCATTTGTTTATTAAGATCTACTTTGTGGTCCAACAAATGATCTATCCCAGAGAATGTTCCATGTGCACTTGAGAATCTTAGATTCAATGTAAACCCTAGCAAAAATCCCAGCAGATGATTTTTCAGAAAATAACAAGCTGATTCTAAAATTTATATGGAAATGTGAAATACCTATAGTAACCAAAACAGTATTTTAAAAGAAGAAGAAAATGAAGATTTATATCTCCTGACTTTAATACTGACTAGAAAGTTATATTGGAGAAGGTAATGGCACCCTACTCCAGTACTGTTGCCTGGAAAAATCCCATGGATGGAGGAGCCTGGTGGGCTGCAGTCCATGGGGTTGCAAAGAGTTGGACACGACTGAGCAACTTCACTTTCACTTTTCACTTTCATGCATTGGAGAAGGAAATGGAAACCCACTCCAGTGTTCTTGCCTAGAGAATCCCAGGGACGGGGGAGCCTGGTGGGCTGGTGGGCTGCCGTCTATGGGGTCGCACAGAGTCGGACATGACTGAAGCGACTTAGCAGCAGCAGCAGCAGCAGAAAGTTATATTGCTAAGTATGGCTCTAGTGCAAACAATATGATACTATTGTAAAAACAGGAATATAGAAGAATGAAGGAAAATTAAGAGTCAAGTCCATATTGCCCATTATTTTTATGGGCAATTGACTTTCAACAAGAATTCTAAGGCAATTCAATGGGGAAAAGGTAGTCTTTTCAACAACTGGTGCAGGGACAATTGGACATTGACATGTAAAAAGACTGACTTAGACCCTTACCTTGTAGCATACACAAAAATCAACCCCAAAATGGATCCAGGGCCCTAACTATAAAAGCTAAACTGTAAAACTTCTGAAAAAAATAATAAAGAAAATCTACATGTCCTTGAGGTGGGCAAAGACTTAGAAATCACACCACAAGTATGGTACATAAAAGAATTATTAAATTTGACTTCATCAAAATTAAAACCTTTTGTACTTCGAAAGACACTGTTAAGAAAATGAAAAGCCAAGCCCCAGTCTGGGAGAAAATATTTGCAAATCCTAGATCTGACAAAGGATTTGCATCCGGAATATATAAAGAGCTTATGCAACTCAATAATAAGACAAAACAATTTCTAAAATCAGGCAAATGATTTAAATAGACATTTCACCAAAGAAAATATGCAAATGGCCAATAAAAACTTGAAAAGAAGTTCAACATTAGAGAAATGCAAATTAAAACCAAAATGAGAAAGCACTCTACACCCACTAAAATGGTTATAATCAGAAAGATAGGCTGGGAACAGGGCAAAGCAAGTGTTGGCAAGGATGTGGAGAAACTGGAACCCGAATACACTGCTGGTGGGAGTGTGAAATGGTACAACCATTTTGGAAAATGGTTTCCACACCTAGGTATCTGCCTAAGAGAAAATAAAACATGTTTGTATGAAGACTTGGATGAGATTTTTCATTGCAGCACTATTCATAATGGCCAAAACCTGAAAACAATCCAAATGTCTATAAGCTAGCAAATGGATACATAAAGTGTGTTATATTGCACAATGAAATATTGTTCAGCAATTAAAAGGAACAAGTGACTGATAGAGTGGGGGCAGAAAATATAATTATGCAATCAGTTAGGTTCTCAGTAAAACAACTTTATGCTCTTGAGTTTGAATTGAAAGTAACAGCATGAATTAAGATGTATTTTATCTTAAACACTTTTTTCTAGCTTTGTCTACTAAAAAAATCCTAGTGAAAAATAAGCTTGTTATTGTTCTTCAGCCATCTCTGACTCTTTAGGATGCCATGGACTGTAGCTCACCAGGCTCCTCTGTCCATAGAATTTTCTAGGTAAGAATACTGGAGCAGGTTGCCATTTCCAAGTCCAGGGGATCTTCCTGACCCAAGGACAAAACCTGCATCTCCTGTGTCTCCTGCATTACAGGCAAATTCTTTCCACTGTGCAGCTTGGGAAGCCAAATGAAAATAAGCTCTCCAGAATGATTGAGGTTCCTAGTGCCCAGACTATGGTCTCTGAATACAATTTTCCACCAAAAAGAATAAGTTCTTGAAGAAATGACTGACTCCAGATCTGTGGCACAAAATGTACCAAATGAGCCTGGAAATTTTTGTCATACCACTGAAAAAAAAGAGAAGCTACCAAAAACTACAAGAGTCACGTCCAAAAGAAAAGAGGTGCCAAGTTGACTATATTCCAATGGGCACAAAATGGAACAACTGAGCTCAAAGAGGACAATTACCACAATAAACTGAAACACTTCCAGTAAGTCTGAAGCTCTGACTTTATAATGACACTAAAAACAAAACAAAACAAAACTCAATGACTGTCTTTGAAGGATGCTGGAGAATCAGCTCATTATTTTGAAAAATAATAAAGGAAAAAAATTAAGCATCTGTCTTGCCTTTCATATTCAAATTCATTCCTTAGGAGACCAAACAGTTTAAGAGGACAAGCTTATCTTACAGAAGTAATAAAGGCAGAAGGAAAATGAAATTAAAGGCCACAAGTTTGTAATTCTAATGAAGTAATGGACTTAGGCAATCATTATCGAAGGCTGCTAATGTCAAGAAGAGAGATAAATCACACACCTTGACACCCTGCTGGAAGCACACTATCCCATTCATGATATAATCGAGCTAAAGAAAATAATTCTACCCGAACCTGAATGAGTCCCTACACCCAACTTACAGGAAATGCAGAGGGAAAGAATTATGTTAAATAATAGCTCAGTGATGCAGCTAACAAAATCCAGGCAAAGACCCATTTCTTCACTTTAAAAAAAAAGTTTTTTAAAGCTGATATAAAGGGCAAACCTATATATTAAAAGAGATGTCAAAGACATCACCCAAATAAAAAGTAAAACAAAACAAAGAGGACATCTCCCAATCACCAGGTACTGGCCCTAATAAAATCATGATGCAAACAAACCATTAAAAATGTTTACGTGTTTTAGGACTGGACTGTGGTGATGTTTGCACAACCATACAAATTTACTAAAAATCAAGCCATACATTTACAATGAGTGAAGTTTACAGCTTGTAAACTATACCTCAATAAAACTGAAAAAAAAAAGTGTCAAACTATCAGGGAAATTTGAACACAAATGGATAATAAAGAATTATTGTTGATTTCTTAAGGTATGATCGTCAAATTGTGGGTTGTTGTTTTTTTTTTAAGAGCATCTTTTAAAGATCAATGCCGAAATATTTGCAGGTACAGATAATTCAAAGCATTTGAGTTCAAAACTCTCTGGTATGTGGTAAATAAGGGCTATAGGTGTTAAATCTGAATATTAATACTATTCTACACTTGTGACTATTAGAAGTGTTCTATAATAAAAAAAAAAGGTGTGGTGTAAAAGCTTGATTTGAGAAACAAAAAGGAAAAAAGAAATAGTGAGGAAGAGAAAATCTTTTAATAAATTAGTCTTCTCTTCCTTATTTAGTTTAACTTATCTTTCCACCTTTGCTATTAATACAAATGCCTTGTGGGAATGGATGGTATCTAAATAACACTGTAAACCAAGTCCCATATCTTCATAACTACATAAAGTATGGAACTACTGCTACGATCCCCACCCCCATGGATGTTGCAAGAAAACTGGAACTCAACAACCAATACACAGCCATGACCCCACAAATGATGAGCAATGATATGAATGTGTTTTTGCCATGGCTTACAGGCATCCCAATGCCTCACATAGACTTCACATAGTGTATTGGGGCCAGGCTGATGAAGCAAGACCCCCAGACCCATTCAATGGCTTTCTTTTTCAAAAAGTACACTAAGTTCCCTACATAAAAACCAAGTTTCGAACTTTCAAAGATGTGAACGTGCCTGTAGGCCAGCTATCTACTCTACCACTAAACTTTTCAAAGTACTGTTTTCTAAGATTAAAAATGTTTTCTTTTTGTTGTGTACGTGTTTGCTTTTTATGTATTATTTGTGTGAAAAGTATTATAAACCTATTACAATACAGTACCATATAGCTGATGGTGTTAGTTGGGTACCTAAGCTAACTTTGTTCAACTTACAAATTGGATTTAGGAACACGCTCTTGGAATGGAATTCATTCATATGTATGGGACTTCCTGTAAAATATTTCACACTGTTTCATGAGAGTCAGACCTCACACATCCATGAGTAACATTACAACAGGAAGATTCTGAGTAGAAGTGAGCTTTCCCCACAAAATTTGGTAAAATAAAAAGCCCTGTGGAGTATAAAGATCTCACCAGTTTTGCTTAATGGTTGTTTATTGGTTTATGTAGTTTATTTCAACTGCCCCCTTCTGTTATCTTTTTTTTATTGAATCATGGATTATTTGTTTCAGAATCATCAGTTCCATGAGTGAGTTCGAGGGGTATCATTCAACCCACAGCAGTGTTAGTAGGATAAACCTCCCAGGGGCTACAGGAGGGGTGGCTTGCATTGAGTCACATCTGTCAGGTGTGAAACCTGTTTTTCCATATCTGAACATAAGCATCACTCGCCCTGAACACTCAGCCACAGAAAACGGCTAACATTTCTTCTCAATTTACCTGCATGCAGGCTCAGTTGTGTCCGACTCTGAGACCCCATGGACTGTAGCCCGCCAGGGTCCTCTGTCCATGGGATTTTCCAGGCAAGAAAACTGGAATGGGTTGCCATTCCCTTCTACAGGGGATCTTCCTGACCCAGGGATCGAACCCGTGTCTCCGGCATCTTCTGCATGGTGGGTGGATTCTTCACCACTGTGCCACATGAGAAGCCCGTTGGATTTATCTGAGTTAGGTGGTAAAGAGCATGGCCTTCACCATTAGATAGATGGACTCTTTTCCAACAGGATGGAGTTAATTCTCACCTTTTCTAAGCTTCTGACTCCTCAGCAGGGAAATCAGAATGAAACACCTTCCTCTCAGGGTTATTGGGGGTGGGGGGTGTACAACGAGATCACTCAGGGGACGCTTTCAGCGCCATGCCTGGCACATTGTAACCAACACCAGTCACTGTGATCACTCCTAACCGAGACTGGGGGAAGGCGGAATTGGAGATGGACCGTGCAGCCTGTTTCACTGGCAAAAAAATGAAAAATAAAAAAATAAAGCACTTGGGCTGCCGGATGACCTGGCAGGGCACACGTCTGATGAACAGATTTTTCCAGGGATGACTCTGAAATGGCAAAGACGTTTAAGAGAGCTTCAAAGGTCGGCCGCGGTCTCTCGGAGCCCACACAGCCTGTTGACCTCCGGATGGGGGCCCCTGGCGTGATGGAAAGAGCGAGGACTAGGGCGTCTGCATCCTTGGCCGAGCCATTCACGTCAGNTACCTACCTGGGTGACCCTGCCTCCTCCCTTGGGACGGGGCTTCTCAGCAGAATGGCCTCAGTCACTGGCTGCGATGAGTCACAAGTTCCCCAAATCTCCTGACACCAGTCGGGGAGCAGAGGGAAACGGACAGCAAACAGGCCCAGCGGGGGCTGTCTAGCCGTGACCTAAGAGCCCAGCACATTTCTTCACGAACGTTCACGCCCGAATCCGCCCAGCTTTGAGGGAAGAGTGTATGGGGGGGTGGGGGCGGGGTATTGCTCCAGAGACAGTGTTTCCGCTGGGAGAGAGAGGAACAGGGCCAAGCCCCAGACATCCCCAGTGGACCTTCAAGATAGTCGACGCACCCACAGAACCTCCCCGACACCCCTGGACTCCGTGACTCTGACAGGCCAGCGAGCTGGTTCCCAGAACGTGAACAAGTCTGTGAGCAGGAAGGGTCTGCGTCACAATGGCGATTCTCCTGGTGCCAAGAGAGAGTCACGGAGCAGACAGGAGCCCAGGACAGAGACCCGGGGCCAGACCTGCTTCCCAAGGGACCCAGGGCTCATGGAACAGACTCCCCTGGGGACGGGGATCCCTGCTCCCCTCTCCGCACACACTGGGTGGGACTCCCGTCATTCCCCCACTGAGGCCTCCACCTCCACAGGGACTTTGAAATCCACCGTCTGTTCCCTAACACCTTTAGTTATTGTCAAGGCAATGGAGACAAGCTCACACTGCCCCAGTCTCTGCAGTGGGTCAAGTCCCCCATGCTCAACCGAAGAGTGTTCTCAGTGACCTTAGCCTGGCTTCTGGCCCCCCATCCACCGCCGTCTGCCATGGGGGACTGGCCTCCAGCCAGAACTACCCACTCACTCTTCTCCTGCCCTCTCTTGCTCTTATGTTTTGACCCAGACCTTTTAAAAGCCCATCCACCTTAAAAACCTCACCTGCCCAGCCCAAACCTGCACGTCAAAATTCTCCCAGCCTTTAAAACCCAGCCAAATGCTTCTGGCCCAAGAAGGCACCCCTGCTTCCCATCCACCTTGTCCACCCAGGTCCATGCCTCCCACCTGGGGGCAGGTAATTCCATCCCTCCATCTGGAGGAGGGCGGGTGGGGGGGCGGGGAATGAACTGTTTCTCTTCATTTACCTTTCATCAGTGGACCTTTCTACAGTAATTATTACTATGATATTCCATCAGTCATCTCTATTTCCCTCATTCCTTCTGCATTAATTCATGAGGATTTTTCTGTAAAGAAGAGTTGTCCCTGGGAGTTCCCTGGCAGGCCAGTGGTTAAGACTCCCCACTTTCACTGAAAAGTATGCCTGTTCAATTCCCAATCAGGAATCTAAGATTCCATAAGCACAGCCAAAAAAAAAAAAAGAGTAATTGTCCCTCCTCCTTTTATGTTTATTTATTTATTTTAGTCATTTATACTTACCAGTATTAACTCAGGGATGCTTATTTTATATAAAAGCTAATATTAGATGTAATTATATATTACAATATAAGATATAGAAGTACATTAAATTCTTTACGTGTGTGTGCTAAGTCACTTCAGTCATGTCCAATACTTTGCCACCCTATGGCGACTCTGTCCATGGGGATTCTCCAGGCAAGAATACTGGATTGGGTTGCCATGAGCTCCTTCAGGGAATCTTCCAAACCCAGGGATCAAACCCGGGTCTCCTGCATTGCAGATTCTTTACCATTGAGCCACCTGGGAAGCCCCTGTGCTAAATTATATTCAGTATAAATGTATGTAGGGAATTTTCTGGTGGTTCAGTGGCTAGGATTTTGCACTTTCACTGCCAAGGGGCTGGGTTCCATACCTGGTCAGGGTATAAAGCACGTAAGCACCCACAAGCCATAATGTGAGGCCAAAACAAAATTTTTAATTAAAAAATTATATATAATGTTTTACCTATAAATTATATTAAATTATGCAAACTAAATATAAATACTATCATGATTTATTTTGTTGCTCAAATTGTTCTAGCTTTAACCATGGGGAACTCATTTGGGTTGCTATAATTTGCTTTACTAGATTATAAGATTTTTGAAGATAAGAATTATATCTTACTTATCTTTTTGTTCCCACAGCCCCAAACACATCATGAATATAGTTGGTTCTCAATAATAATATTTAAATTTATATACATTTTAGGTTTTTACTGTTTTCAAATCATTTATCTTAATTTTTACATTGTTAGAAAAATGTATACATGAATAAAGACTAAAGTAATTCATGAATGACTTCTGTGTATATCCAAAAAAGTGACCTAAACTGAACTCACTTAGAAACTCAACTTTTATCGGTCTTTCCTTACTTGCACCTAGAGCTGCTATTAGGCAAAATACTTGGTTATTTTAGCTGTGTCCAGCTGTGCCCACTTCTGACTCAGACCAATTCTGTATATGGCTCTTTTGAGTAGATCTTAGGTTGTTTTTGCTGGCATGTTTGTGCTTCAAGTCAAGCTGAATTTCCCCTGCCTCTCTGCTTGTCTGGATGATGGTGGTCTACTATGGTACCCAGAGCACTAGATAGCTGTCTGAAATGAACAGCATCCTCAGCCATCACTCACTCTTAATACTGTTCTTGATCGTTGGGCAAAAGCTTCTCGAGTATTATACCCAGCCATGAACATCTGGTCTCACTTGGCAGGATGGCAATTCAGATCCACGTGGACAGGCTAACATGGAACATGCTAGTTGCCATCTTCTTGCTACACTGGCTTGGAACAGGGTGCATCATGGTTGAGTGGAAGTGGCTTCAGATGAAAACCCATGTTTCCTAGTTATCAAAAGCAAGAAGTCCAAACAAGAACAAGGTGGCATTCTTAGTCTCATTGACCATATCAGAAGGACAGTCATGAAACACGAGTGATTCTTTTATTCAGGAAGAGCCAGGAGGCCATTTGCTCTGCCTGCTCACTCTAATCTTCATTCCCCCCTGGCCTCACCTCCACCACTCCATTCCAACCGAAATGAATCACAGTTGATCAAGACTCCAAAAAGTAGGAACGATCACTGATCATGAAACATATAAGAATACTTCTGTTCCACATTACAAGGACTAGTCATTTCCTTGAGCTCTTAAAGCTACATATTTTTAAAACTTTAGTTATTGCTATATATCCACAATCTTGTTTCCTGTTGGCATCTGAAAATTTGCCATCTGATCCAGTTCTGCATCTTGGTGTTGAACCATTTAAGTGTTTTTATTTCCTAATATTTCCTGAATGTTTTTGATATATTATTGTTATTAACATCTAGGTAACATTATCATGGACAGAAACATATATTTTGTATTATTATTATTTCAAGCCTTTGACATTTATTGAGACTTGTTTTATGAACAAGTAATGGGTGACTACCAAGTAAAAGTAGGGTGCCCCCAGGATGTACATCTAAACCAAGACACTTTTGAAAGGGAAAGAGGATGCTATTAATAATGACAACAGGGTGACAAGCTTAAGTTGAGGCTACCCTGGAGGAAATGGGATGTATCCTCACTGTATGTAAAACAGAATCTCTCCCTTAAAGCAATGGAGACTGGTAAACCCTTACTGAAGGTATCTGCATCTTCGGGAAAGCCAACAGCAATCCTCAGTGAAGTTTTGTCTCATAATGGATTAAATGGGCCAAAGGGATAAAAACTGCTGGGTATGTGGAAGATATTTTTGTGGAAGGGACTCAAAGGCAAGGACCCAGAAGGAGGAACAAGCAGTCAAATACACAAGAAATAATCTCGCTCCTCAAAACAAGAAAGAGAATGCAAACCTCTCTGCCTAGGAACCAGCTGAACGGTGCAGCCCAGGACTGCCATGTAGCATAAACTCATTAGTCTTTCAAATCTTAAACACTTTCGTCTTTCAAGTCAAACCCAGTTTTAAGTATTCTGTTTAATAATTTCCTTCAAACATCTAGTCAATTAGATCATTTCCTCTTAAAAGACATGAAGCCATAAAGAAGGGAAAGTGGGGGTTCTCACCAGGGAAGGTGTTTTCTCTGGGGGTGTTTTCCTATATTTATTTGGGAGCAATTACAGACTTCACCTTCTACCCAAGCTGTCTCCAGTTGGTCTCTAGTAGGAAACACCTCTTTGGCAACAAGTCATGATCCAGTATTATTTTTTCCCATTCTACCAAGAAGGAAATGGAGCCTTTGTGAGGGGCAAATGATCTGTTTAAATTTCTGGCTTGAATCAGTAAGCAGCCAGAGTTGAGATTACTCATGCTGTAAGCCACAGCCCTTCTCTTTCAACTTTAATGGGAATAGTCAACATTTTATTATATGAGTGTTTGTCCCAAGTTCATATTTCTTTCGCACAGGGAAAGGCATTTAATATAAATCTTTTCAAACCTATAAAATTAAAGGAACAGGAAAGTCTTTCACATGTCCATAACAGAGACAGTGGCCTGAAAGAAACCCCCTGAAGATCAGAGATCATGAGATAAATCTATTATCTTATGGTAGAAGCCATGAGGATCTATGAGTAATAATTTCCAATTCAGAATATCTGATGAATGAAATACATTGAGTGCCTAAGTTAGAACCTGCCCCCAAAGTGCTCAGCATAGAATGATTATTATTGCTATTGCTGTAACTATTTAATAAGCAATGACTTCAGCCTAGAGCTGTGGGGAAACTTAAATCTAATGATGCAAGCAGATTAATAACTCTAGAAACATTGGCATTCCCAGAACTACTCAAGATAATGTCCATGGGACATCCAGAGAGTTGTTTTAAATATACCCTAACATATGTAAAATAGATAGCTGATGGGAATTTGCTGTATAACTCAAGGAACTCAAACCAGGACTCTGTAACAACCTATAGGGGTGGGATGGGGTGGGAGGTGGGAGGGAGATTCAAAAGGGAGGGGACATATGTATGCCTATGGCTGGTTTGTGTTGATGTACGGCAGAGGCAAACACAATATTGTAAGCAATTATCTTTCAGTTAAAAATAAATTAAAAATAAATAAACAAAAAGAGTTGTTTCAGGGAAGTCTCTTCATTGAAGGTTTCAGCTGTTAAATTTAGAAGAGACGATGAAATATCATCATTTTATGACTCTACTGAAATAATAATAACAATTGTCAATGGCTGCTAATATTATACAAAAGAGAGAAAGTTAAACACCATATACTTCCAACCCTATATATTCACAGAATACTATGAAATATTCTTCACAAAATTTGAATCTAACTATGATCACACCTCTAGACCTAAGTATTAGTTTTCAGGATAAATAGGGGATGAGAAATATAATAAACAACCCCATGAAGATATAATCTACAAAATCCAAACCATAGGGTACTCTACAAGACAAATAACCCAGTTTCTTCAACAGAATGCAAAAAAACAGGGCAGGTGGATTGGGAGGTGGGAGATACCTAGCTTAAGAGAGCTTCTCAGAAACATCAAAAATAGCAATATATGAATGCTATTTGCATTTAGTTTACATATTAAAATATATAAGGAAAAAATACTTGAGAACATACTTGAGAAAATTTGAACATCATGCTGAGTGGATATTTAATAATACTAAGAACTTTTTAATTCTTCATGTGTGATAATGGTATTGTGGCTATATATTTGTTATTGTTTTAGTTCTTGATTACATATATAAATAATAAAGTGATTAGAAGAAAACATAAGAGAATACAGAAATAGGTAAAGATTTCTTGGTGAACACACAGAAAGCACAAACCATAAAAGAAAAAATGAATATAAATTGAACTTAAAACTACTACTCATCAAAGGACACTATCAAAAAACAGGTAGCAGGGGTGGGAGGTGGGAGAGAGGTTCAAGAGGGAGGGGACGTATATGCCTATGGCTAATTCATGTTGCTGTATAGCAGAGACCAAAAAAATATAGTTAAACAATTATCTGCCAATTAAAATTTTTTTAATTAAAAATGTTTTAAAAGGAAAAAAATAAGTAGTGGATTGGGAGAAAGTATGTACGCCACCTATATCTGAAAAGATAGAAAGAAAGAATAAATAATACCTATATCCTTTTTTAAAATAAGATATCTTTAAACAGACACACACAAAGTAGGGTTATGTATGATTGGTTGAAACACCTATGTCTTATATCCAATATATATATCCAATATATAAAGACCTCCTACAACTCAATAATAAAAAGACAATTCAATTTTTAAAAGGGGTAAAATATCTGAATAGATACTTTTCAAAAGAAGACATACAAAAATGATCCATAAGCACATGATAAAGGTTTCACCACCATGAATCATCAGGGAAATGCAAATTAAAATCATAAGGAGATACTACCAAACATCCTAGAACAGCTAAAATTAAAAAGATGAAAAATATTAAATTCTGGAGAGAATGTGAAATAATCAGAACTCTTCACACATTGCTGGTGAGAATGCAAAATGGTGACAGTCACTCTGGAAAACCACTGGGCATTTTCTTATAAATGAAAATACAGAATCTGAGAGAGAACATATATATTCACTTTGCTAACTCAATACTGTAAATCAACTATCAGTTCAGTTCAGTTCAGTCACTCAGTCGTGTCCGACTCTTTGTGACCCCATGAATCACAGCACGCCAGGCCTCCCTGTCCATCACTAACTCCCAGAGTTCACTCAACTCACGTGCATCGAGTCAGTAATGCCATCCAGCCATCTCATCCTCTGTCGTCCCCTTTTCCTCTGCCCCCAATCCCTCCCAGCATCAAAGTCTTTTCCAATGAGTCAACTCTTCATATGAGGTGGCCAAAGTACTGGAGTTTCAGCTTTAGCATCATTCCTTCCAAAGAACACCCAGGACTGATCTCCTTTAAAATGGACTGACTGATCTCCTTGCAGTCCAAGGGACTCTCAAAAGTCTTCTCTAACACCACAGTTCAAAAGCATCAATTCTTCGGCATTCAGCTTTCTTCACAGTCCAACTCTCACATCCATACATGACTACTGGAAAAACCATAGCCTTGACTAGACGGACCTTTGTTGGCAAAGTAATGTCTCTGCTTTTGAATATGCTATCTAGGTTGGTCATAACTTTCCTTCCAAGGAGTAAGCATCTTTTAATTTCATGGCTGCAATCACCATCTGCAGTGATTTTGGAGCCCCCCAAAATAAAGTCTGACACTGTTTCTACTGTTTCCCCATCTATTTGCCATGAAGTTATGGGACCAGATGCCATGATCTTTGTTTTCTGAATGTTGAGCGTGAAGCCAACTTTTTCACTCTCCTCTTTCACTTTCATCAAGAGGCTTTTTAGTTCTTCTTCACTTTCTGCCATAAGGGTGGTGTCATATGCATATCTGAGGTTATTGATATTTCTCCCAGCAATCTTGATTCCAGCTTNGAATTTTGTCACCTCCACTAGCTTTGTTCATAGTGATGCTTCCTAAGGCCCACTTGTCTTCACATTCCAGGATGTCTGGCTCTGTGTGAGTGATCATACTATCGTGATTATCTGGATCATGAAGATCTTTTTTGTACAGTTCTTCTGTGTATTCTTGCCACCTCTTCTTAATATCTTCTTCTTCTGTTAGCTCCATACCATTTCTGTCCTTTATTGAGCCCATCTTTGCATGAAATATTCCCTTGGTATCTCTCATTTTCTTGAAGAGATCTCTAGTTTTTCCCATTCTGTTGTTTTCCTCTATTTCTTTGCATTGATCGCTGAGGAAGGCTTTCTTCTCTCTCCTTGCTATTCTTTGGAACTCTGCATTCAGATGCTTATATCTTTCCTTTTCTCCTTTGCTTTTTGCTTCTCTTCTTTTCACAGCTATTTGTAAGGCCTCCCCAGACAGCCATTTTGCTTTTTTGCATTTCTTTTCCATGGGGATGGTCTTGATCCCTGTCTCCTGTACAATGTCACGAACCTCAGTCCATAGTTCATCAGGCACTCTATCTATCAAATCTAGTCCTTTAAATCTACTTCTCACTTCCACTGTATAATCATAAGGGATTTGATTTAGGTCATACCTGAATGGTCTAGTGGTTTTCCCCATTTTCTTCAATTTAAGTCTGAATTTGGCAATAAGGAGTTCATGATCTGAGCCACAGTCAGCTCCTGGTCTTGTTTTTGTTGACTGTATAGAGCTTCTCCATCTTTGGCTGCAAAGAATATAATCAATCTGATTTCAGTGTTGACCATCTGGTGATGTCCATGTGTAGAGTCTTCTCTTGTGTTGTTGGAAGAGGGTGTTTGCTATGACCAGTGCATTCTCTTGGCAAAACTGTATTAGTCTTTGCCCCGCTTCATTCCGTATTCCAAGGCCAAATTTGCCTGGAATCAACTGTACTGAAATCAACTATACTGAAATTTAAAAAGGATAAAACTACAACAAAAAAGAAAAATATATCTATGACCCTGAAATTTCATTCCTAGATATTAATTGCAATGAAAATATATGTCCACAAAAAAACCTTCTATAAGAATATTTATAACAGCTTTGTTACAGAAAACAGTCTAGATGTCCATTAACTGAAGAATGGATCTGTACAGTGGGACACTCCTCAGAATCAGAAGGGCTCAAGTCACTGAAGTAAGCAACAGCCTGCATGAATCTCAATGTAACACACTGAGTGAAGGAAGCCAGGAGCAGAAAAGGAACATGTAAAAGCCCATTTATATGAAATTCTAGAATAGGCCTGGTGGCTCAGACAGTGAAGAATCTGCTTGCAATGCAAGAGACCGGTGTTTGATCCCTGGGTGGGAAAGATTTCCAGGAGAAGGAAATGGCAATCCACTCCAGTATTCTTCCCTGGATAATTCCATGGACAGAGGAGCCTGGCAAACTACAGTCCATGGGGTCACAAAGAGTCGGACACGACTGAGCGACTAACACTTTCACTTTCAATAGAATAGGCAAAAAATAACCGGTAAACAATAGAAATCAGATCAATGGTTGCTTCTCCATGCAGGGAACTGGCTGAGAAGGGGCAAAATGGGATGGGATGATAAAAAACATGCTATTTATTCCTTGATTTGCAGCTGTCCAACTGGCTAATTACACAAGTTCTGAGGATCAGAATGCATGTAAACTATGCAGCAATAAAAATATTTTAAAACCTAAAAGGATTCTAATCTACATAACTATGTATTTTTCAAATATATATGAAATTGTATGATACATGGGGTTTTATTCAAAATAATCCAGTGTCAAGGGTGAGTATACACGAAACAAGTCTGACCATGCGTTGATAACTATTCAACCTGGGGGATGGGTATGTAGAGGTTCATGATGCTTTTTATTCTCCCTACTTTTGTTTATGCTTGGAATTTTCCACGATAAAGAGTGAGTAAGAGAAAGCGAAGTGAAGGGGTGAGGGGGTGAGGGAGAGAGATGGAGGCAGGAGGAAGGAAAAATGGATCCAAACAAGATCCACTCACAGCACTGAGGATGAGACCGAAGGACTCTCTGGGGCTCCTGGGCATGGAAACCTTTCTGTTCCCCACTTCTTGTTTGTAGGGAGTAGACTCCAGCCTCTATAACCCTTCCTGAGTTCCAAAGGGCAGATTCAAACAGTTGCTAATCAGGGAGCAGAGGGGACGCAGAGACAAGGGAGAAGAAGCCAAGAAACAATGGTGCTGCCTTGGAGCAGGGTCCTGGTTCCACCTCGAGGGAAAAACAAGATATCTTTGAGCTCTTCTACAGAACTAGAACCCAGTACTAGAAATCGCCTCCTCCCCTCCATATACACACACACACACAACAAATGGAAGATATTAGCATTCTTCTTTCCAGAGAAGATCAGTTTGACAACCTCAAGAAATTCATCAGGGGACCACCTGAGGCCAAATTAAAGAAACCAAAGAAACTCAGCAAGAGACCGCCTGAAGCCAGGTTAAAGGATTACAGGCCCTGCACACATTCTGATCCTTATCAGCAACCTCACTCTTGAACCATTGCTGTAAATCTCCTCACCAACCTGTGTCCAGGTTGGGACACAGTTTTGAGAGCATGAGCCCACTGTGTCCCCCTTTGCCTGGCAAAGAAATAAAACTATTCTTTTCTGTTTCACCCAAAACTCTTGTTTCTAAGATTCAATTCAGCACCAGTACATAAAGTCCAAGTTTTCAGAATCAAGGACACCTCTGGACATCAACGTGGCTTAACCATAGATATGTCTGAGAAGACCCCGAAAAGGTCAAGCTGAATTGGATACAGTTCCTTTTGCAAGAGAGATTTATATCCTACTTTGGGATATATCCTACTTCTATTTTACAAACAAAATAGAAAAAATCCAGGCAGCCATAGAGGTGGAGACTTCCCATGATTCTGGAATGTTCCCTTGTCTGGGGTAGACCTCAGCCTGAGGACACCACCCAAATGAGGTGTCAAGGTGCTATCATCACGGGCGACTGACCCTGCCCCAGGGCCAAGGCTGTTGCTCCTCACTGGGGTTTGGAACAGAGGCTCTCCACCCTGGAGCGCTCTGCCCAGGAGCTACACAGGCTTGGCCCAGGGGCAAGGCGGTGTCTGCCCAGCCTGGACCTCAGTGCTCAGTATGGTAAGCTCATCTCAGAGAGGGGACAACTGGGTCCAGCTTACGTTCCTTCAAAGCTGTTGCCGGATGAGCTGTTTCTCTCACGAAGCTCTTACAAAATAAAATTAATTGGAAAAAAAAAAAGCTTCATTTCCAATGGAAAACAGACCCTACACAGACTGGGTTATTTTCCTCAGTCCTGGATGCACTTAGCGCTGCCATTTGGTTAATAGGGATCACGTTGGCCGTTTTTCCAGGTTGGCCTCTTGGCTGAAGCTGCTTTAATGCCACTCCATGGTGTTACTCAGGTATGGAGCCCAGTGCTGGCAAGAGGCCAGCCCAGATCTGGATTTGCTAGCACCTCGAGGACAAAAAGCCAGTCTGCTCAACTAGTTCACTTGGCATGCCCAGCAGGTTAGGCACAGAAAAAGCCTTTTGATGGATGATGGAAATTTTAGAGTTTCAGGATCGGTTATCAGCCCAGTATTCATCTGATCCCAGTAGCCTATTTTTTAAAATATTTTATTTATTTATTCCTATGCTGGGTCTTCACTGATGCACAGGCTACTCTCTGGCTGCAGTGCACGGGCTTCTCACTGAGGTGGCTTCTCTTCTTGTAAAGCCCGGGCTCTGCAGCGCACGGGCTCAACAGTTGCAGCCCCCAGGCTCCAGAGCACAGGCTCAATAGTTGTGGTGCGCAGACTCAGTTGTTCCGTGACACGTGGGATCTTCCCAGACTAGGGATGGAAGCTGTGTCTTCTGCACTGGCAGGCAGATTCTTTACCACTGAGCCACCAGGGAAGTCCCAAGTAGTCTATGTTTAAAAGAATACTTCGTGACATCTATTTGGTACACCTCGCCACACATCTGAAGAGGATAGGGGACTGAAAGCGTCCTGAAGGAAGATGATTAGCCTGTCTTGTGCACCACACAGGGCATTCCAGTCCTCTGCAGAGGACCAGCTATACAGGTGGTGCTCAGGAGGTATTTAACTGCTGAATGAATGAATGAATATCAGTAAACCAGCATCTCCATAGACTGGTGGTAGCTCTCAAATTCTAGTGTTCACAAAAATCACCTGGAATAGTTAAAATACAGATTTCTCAGCCGTTACCCACCACCGCTCATCCCAAGTTATTAAATCCATGTATATATATATAGGTATGGGGAGAAACCCAGGAATTTGCACTTTTTTACAAATCTTCCCAATTACTCTTTAAATAATTAATTAATTTGGCTGTATCAGGTCTTAACTGTGGCAAGTGGAATCTTTCATTGTGGCTCATGGATTTCTCTAGTTGTGGCATGCCGGCTCTGGAGCAAGCCCAGGTCCTGTTGCTCCAGAGCACGTGGGATCTTAGTTTCCTGTCCAGGGACGGAACCCATGTCCCCTGCACTGCCAGGCAGATTGTCTACCACTGGACTCCCAGGGAAGTCCCCCTCAAATTATTCTGCTGCCCACGGTTGGTAGTTTACACTTGGAGAAACAACATGTCTTACTTCAGCAACCTTCCCCAGGGTCTCTAGGAACTAAACTCCACCCAGGGAACATCCTCCCTAGTGCGTGATCCGTGCAGAGTGGGTTTGCTCTGCTCATCTGAATTCAAAGGGAGGCTGAGGAAGAAACTTAGATGCCAGGTAACCTTTCACGGAAAGTATGACACACGTAAAATGCTACCAAGATCACAAAACCTTCTGAAGAAAAAACGTTTCCCAATAATCCACCCACTTTTCTTAATTATAGTTTTTCCTCCACGAGTCTTAGAACTGCCCTGGAAAATAACATCGACTCATTCCTCAGAGAAACACTCAATTTCAACACTTTCTTTGTGCTGGGCAATGACCAGCCCTACCGCTTTCAAACATTCCGTATGTGGAACATTCCCTCTCTGGACTCTAGAAGGTGACAGGAGGTGTGCCCCTCACCCACATCGGCAGGAGGCCTGCAGGTGGGGTACACGTGAGCCAGAGCCAGGCTGCGTCTCATGACAGCATCTTTGGGACCCAAAGCTGATTCAAACTTCTCTTTGCTCTCAAGAATATTAAGAATGTCTAATCCCAGAGGGAGTATTATTGTCCATAATAAAGACTTGAGTTTTCATTTATCAAATTGATAACACTCTCTTTGACACTCAGATCCAGCAGTGGGGATGATGGCTGGGTTTTGAGCCAACTTATAGAGCAAACTAAGGTAACTCAGACTCCAAAAAGTATTACACAACCAAATGCCCAAGCCTGGAAACATTCTGAAGCCTTTTTTAGTTACCCAGAAATGACAAAGGAAATTATTTCCTCCAGGAAGGTTTGCAGATTGGTGTGGCTGAGGGATCCAAGAATGCATTTTTATGATGTCTTTCTCCCTATTTCTACTCCTGTCAGCAGCCAAGTGACAACAGAATTATTGCTAGTCGTCTATTTTTTTAATCATGTGATTTTCTTACAAAAGACAATTGTTGTTTCAAAAAGAAAAGGCCACATGATGGTTACATGAGATTCCATACAGCTGTTAAATGCCTCCAGCCAGTCCAATCCAAGGTTTTGAAAATTATTCACGCTTTTAATGGAATTTCAATTAAGACAGAAAAACAGAAATCAAAAGGGACCTGAAACTTTAAAGATCATACTAATTTAAAATACAGCCCACAGGGCTCTAAGAACTGCTGAGATCTCGTAAGATACATTCCTAAGAATAAATGAAATTTTCTCTTCAGGGAGTGTTCCCTCGCAACTTCACAAGTATTTCTAAACAGAATTGTCTGACTTCAGGAAACGTCTCCTTTTTACCAAGCCATTGTTTTGGTAGGTGTGGTGAAGTGAGGTAGGAAAAGAACTGTTATCTTGTAAAGGAGAATAATTACCTTCCTTTCAAAATAATATTGTATTTCAAAAAATATTGGAATATTTCAAGTTAATTTCAAAAATATTATTTAAAAAGTCAGAATAAAAACAAAAGCACACACCTATTTTATCTAATTCTATTCTGTAGGGGAGAAGTGGAAATAACCCAGGGACACGACAGTAAAGCAAAGATTACAAATGACAGTGTCTTTCTTGGGTGAGGTTCTGAGAAAACAAATCAGCAACTACCTCGGGGCGACCAACTGTGTCTTTTTTTTTTTTAATGGAGAAGCTAGGACTGTCCCAGCATTGGCACAACCTAGCTGTTTCTATAGACATGCAACCCCAGTGTGACTGGCACATAGGGCGGGAGAGGTGAGAATGACAAAGAAGGCAGGAAAAGGCTGTGTACATTTTCGGTTAACTTACACTGTTCAGACGGCATTAACATTCCTTTAGAAGCAAAACCCTCCAGTTAGAGCCGGTTCTTCCAGGAGGGCTCTTGGTACATCCACTGTGAAGCGAGGACCCTAGGTAAGCAGAGAAACTTGACATTTCAGTCTCCGTATTGGAAATTTTCAAGGTAGGAAGTGAGCAAAAGGGGCCTGACCTGGCCCAGCAGCCCTGAGAAGAGCTAGGAGAAAGGATTGAGCAGCCCGTGGGGATGACCGGCTGGAAAGAAAGCCAGACGTCCCTTTAAGGCATTTCATCCTTGGTCCCATCCCCTCTTGCCTTTGAACTTCCCTTGGTTGAAGAAAGTGAATAGCAGCTCCAGACTTGTCCAAATACCTTGGGCTCCTTGGTCTGCTTTTAATTTGTTGGAATGTTGGCAGACGCAGACTGGCACGCCCCAGAGGAATGCCTTTGGCTGTGTCCAGTGGCAAGCACTGGCCAGTTGCTTTAGGCTCACTGGGAGCTTAGTGACGACCCGTGCCAGCCAAGCCTGGTTCTGAGCTTCTCTGTGGGATGGCGAGAGGGCTGCCTCGGAAGGACCATTGAGGAGGACTATCATGGAGCCAGAGCGAAACACACCACCCTCATGCCTGCACTTGGGAAAGGTGTCCTGAGAGGCATCCAGCCCACCTGTGCAAGGAATGCCTCTCAGACGAGGGGCATACAGGGCAGGAGGAGGTCAAGCTCTCCCTTGTTGACAAGGAAAGGAGAAAGGCATTCCAGACAAAACCTTCCAGCCTGTGAGACAAGCAGAAGCATAAAAGGGAATGGCTGCTGGGTGTGACTGGTACATAGGGCAGAGGCAATGAGAAAGCCAAGGAATGTAGGGAAAGAGAGCGTAGGTTAACCTACGCTACTCAGACACTGGGCCAACATTCCTTTAGAACCCAAACCGTCCAGCCACAGCCACCTTCTTTCAGGAAGGCTTTTGATACATCCACTCTGAAGCGAGGGCTATAGGAAGTAATTCACTGGAAAACAGTCATTTGCTGATAGGGTGAACGTGTCATTAACCACCCCAACGCTCGACAAGAGCAGCTAATGATTGTGCTGGGTGCAATTAGCCCAAGCCTGTCTTGGCCAAACCAGAATGTCTGGTCATCATTATTTCTTGAGACCTTTCTGTGTGCCAGGCACCATGATAGGGTCTTAACTCAGGTCATTTGTCTCCCTCAGTAAGTCCAGTTGAGTAGGTGTCATTATTTCCATTTGACAAACCATGAGCCCCCGAAGCAGAACTGGCATTGTTTTTGTATTTCTTTCCCAACTCCAGAATCTTCCCCTTCCACCCTCTTGTTTAAAAAAACCTCTGTTGCAGAATTCCATCGATTCAGTCGTTAGGATTCCATAATTTCATTTGCCAAGAACCCAGGTTTGACCCCTGGTCAGGAAACTGAGGTCCTCCCACAAGTGTGGCAAAAAAAAAAAAAAAAAGAGAGAGAGAGAGAGAGAACAGCTATCCCTCCTCCTCACATGTTTATTTATTTTAGTCACTTATCAGTATTAACTCAAGGATGCTTATTTCATATAAAGTTAATAGTATACCATATATTACAATGCAGGGTATATGATTATGCTAAATTGTTATTGTTCAGTTGCTACACTGAGTCTGACTCTTTGCGAGTTCATGGACTGCAGCACTCCAGGTTTCCTTGTCCTTCACAATCTCCCACAGTTTGTGCAAACTCACGTCCATTAAGTCAGCGATGCCATCCAACTATCTCATCCTCTGTCGCTTCCTTCTCCTCCTGGTCTGTCTTTCCCAGCATCTGGGTCATTTGCAACGAGTCAGCTCTTCGCCTCAGGTGGCCAAAGTATTGGAGCTTCAGCTTCAGCATCAGTCCTTCCAATGAATATTCAGGGTTTATTTCCGTTAGGAGTGACTGGTCTGATCTTGCTGTCCAAGGGACTCTCAAGTCTTCTCCAGCAACATAATTCAAAAGCATCAATTCTTTGACGCTCGGCCTTCTTTTATATTCATTATAAATTAGGTAGGGAATTCCCTGGCGGTCTAGTGGTTAGGACATCACCCTTTCACTGCCAAGGACTCGGGTTTGATCCCTGGCCAGGGAACAGAAGTCCCACAAGTCATGTGGTGCAGCCAAAAGACTATAATTTTAAAAATTAAAAAATGAAACCTCTGTTGATGCTGAGCGCATTCAGCTATTCCCCTGGGTACCTTTCCTAGGCAGGTACCCTACCTGCCACTTAGTTGGTTCCTCCCCTCAGTTAAGATTTGGGGCCCTTGAATTTGAGATTTCCTCTCCACCCCGTTCCTGCTATGCCTTTTGTTGGCTCTGACATCTATTTTGCACAGCCCATGCAATCTTCAGGCTTCCTCTTCCCCGATCTTCTACCACTGTAGGGCCCCATCCTGCTTGTCAGTCACTGACTATCGTGACCACACCCTAGACCTTGACACAACTTCCTGTTCTCTCCTCCCCTCCCCGCCAACCCATCTGTTCTACGTCATCCAAACTGCCAGCCTTTTCATGCCCTTGTTACACCCGTCAGAGGTGCGCTGGTCAATGTTTAACATGCTCCATGAGGCAGCAACACATGCTGGCATGTGTGTCCGTAAATTTATTATGAGTTTATTGATATAAAAAATACGTAGCACACAATCCATAGAGAATAAAATATACAATAGCCTTGAATCTAAACTCTATTAGGCGAATTGATTTTTGCAGCCAACATATGGTGGTCACGCAATTCAGCTGGAATTTGACAAGTGCACTTGCATATCAATCCACTCTCTTCTCAAAAAATTTAACTGACATGGGAGAATTCCTTGGCAGTCCAGTGGTAAGACTCTGTGCTTTCACTGCCAAGGGCTGGGACTCGATCCCTGGTCAGGGAACGAAAACCCCAGAAGCCGTGCAGTGTGGCCAAAAGAGAAAACACATAACTGACATGATTTATTGTTAAGTCATTTCCCACCGTAGTTCAAACTATATTTATTAAACTGAAACTTTGTTCAGCTTCAGCACCAGCAGTGGCAGCATCCCCATCATCAGATACAAGTTCAAACACCTCCAGAGTAGACAAGATATGAGGGCATGATGAGTTTTGAGTCTTTACTACCTTTTTGTTAACTTTTTTTTGGCTGCACAGCATGTGGGCTTAATTCCAGGGCCAGGGATAGAACCAGCGCCCTCTGAATTGGAAGCACAGAGTCTTAACCACTAAGTCCCACTACTTTAGTTTTTTAATATAACTTATTTAGTAGTGAGTTTCTCTAAGTCAATTGCAAACAACAGTGGCTTCTGAAATCAGCTCACAGGGTTCCTGTAAACTTAAGCATCACTTCCTGTGAATTGGCAGTCAGGATCCAGCACACAAGTCCCCCTCAACCTCAGCCTGGTCCTCTCTTTTCCTGTCTTAACAGCTCAGCCTACAGGGGCACATGGAGTTGGCAGTGTCTGGGTGAACATGACTGAGGTGAGGTCAAGGTCAAGGTCAAATTGTCTAAACCTGTCTCTCTCAATTTTCTGCATATGGGTCCACAGAGGATTTCTTGGGAAACAAACATCTCAACAAGTTTAGGCTGGGCACACAGCAGGTTTACAACTTACTATGTATCAAGTATTTCTGGAGTTACCAAGGAGAAGGGACAGCCTCTCCTGGAGTTTGGGTCTGGTAAGATGTCCACCCACTTCCTGCGTAAGAGATGGAGGCCCACATATGGGAGTGCAGAAATACGATGGAAACGGACCAAGCAGTCCTTCCGCTTACCCCGCAGGGAGCAATGACTAGGCAAAAGCCCAGTAAGGAAACAGACCTCCTGAGTCCTTCCATTACCTATGCTGACACCAGCTCCCACACGGAGGCTTTTCCAGAGAGGGGATGCCATCTGCAGACATCATCTCCTCCTCCAAATCTCACATCAAACCTGTGAGGCATGTAGCAGACGCTATCCTCAACTTACCTCACCTGTGGGGAAATCGCTGCCCAAGCATCAGACCAGCTTAGTGGCCTGCCAACACTGTGAGCGCCCCCGCCACCAGCACAGGCTGAGCAAGTGGGCAACTCTAGTTTGTTCTGCAACTTCTTTGCAAAGTGCAAAACGGAGTGCCCTCTATCCCAGTTCACCAGGGAGAGAAATCCGTTTTACAGTGGCCCCGTGAGCCCTGTTCTAAAGCAGCTCCGATCATCTTGAGTGGCAGCTGTATTGACAGTGACATCACAGCCCCGAGTGTGTCTGCAGAAACTGCAGCAAGTGGGTCACCATCCCAGGCCAAGCTGAAGTTTTCCGGGAGCTCGAACGTTGCTTGTCGGGGGCTGAGAGGTAAAGAATGACTACCAGGCCCTCACCAAGCCGCCCTCCCCCTTCCTGAAGGAGGTGAATCTCTGCTTCCCACCTGTGGCTGCCAATGCAAACAAGCCTCACCTTTCGAAGACGTGAATGTGATAAAAAGAACTAAGGCCAAAAAGTTTCATTCCGCCTTTGAGTTCATGGGCGGGAAGGAAAATCTGTCCCACTACCAGTCGAGTTGAGGAAAGCTGGCCTCAATCTCCCTTTTTCTCTCCTTCACAGCACAGAGCTCTCCCCTCTCAGAGCCATGCTGGCAAGCCAGGGGTCTGTCCAGACAGCCTCCCCTCCCAGCCACCTGCAAAACTCAGAAGTTCTCTCTTCAACTTTCAGAGGCCCATGCCACTCTGTAGCTCCTTTGGTCAAAGGATCCAAGGGCCTGCCCTTGACCTTCCCCTCACACCTCGGCTGTCTCCGTCTCAGATCCGGATGACCCCCCCATCACGCAGGACTACCTAACGGCCAACACAGACCTACCTCCCTTTCCAGTTCCCAGTAACTTCACTCGTCTTCCAGGTAATTAAACTGGTAAATGTCCTAGGAAGCATGTATCTAAGTGATCACCAGGGTGATGTCCTACACCAAAATAACGAAATCGTAAACGAGAATAAGGAAGCCTCGCATAAACAAGCTCTCATTTTGGAGGTCACAGCCCAGTCCAGCTGCAGGTTCCTAACCCACAAGGTTCCACAGATGAGCCAAGGTTCGATGTCTTTGTGACAGTGACTACTGGCAAGGCTGCCACTGAGGGCCACACCTCCTGGAAGAGCCTTCCACCCACCTGACCACACCCACCAGTCTAAGTTTAACCAGCACCAGCATTGTTTCAGTAGGTCACAGACAACCAAGGCAAAGTCCTGGCAGCATGGCAGGTTCACAGGTCAAGAAACAATCGGTCAGGCTCTGGTCACAGCAGGCGCCGAGATACTGTCCGAGGAAGGAAGTCTCTCCCTCCATGTTAACCATCCAGCTCCAACCTCGCATCTGTCCCTTCCTGCTGTGTTACTTCCTCTTATCAACGGACGTGACAGCGTGGGAGCCAGCCTTAGTAAACGACACTCAGATGTGTGATCTGGGGTGCGTGCACCGCGGGTGTGGAAAGGAGCCTGCTGGTGTTCTGGCAGTGCAGTCAAGGCGTTTTCCTGCATTTGGACTAGATGGTTGCGTTGTGCTAGCTGCTCAGTCGTGCCCAGACTCTGCGATCCCATGGACTGTAGCTGGCCAGGCTCCCCTGTCCATGGAATTCTCCAGGCAGGAATACTAGAGTGGGTTGCCGTTCCCTTCTCCATTGGACGAAATGAGTGGTTTTCACAACGATGTGTGCACAAGCCCCAGGTCTGAGAGCAGACGGGGTTATCTGTTTTGCACTCTGGGCTTCTGACGATCGTTATTTTAAAGCAAGGGTTCCAAAGCTGGGAGGGAGGAAGGAAGAAGAAGAAGAAAAAAAAAAAAAAACAAACCTGAAAGCTGGACTGATCTTCCAGCGTCCACACAGGTAAACACTAGAATGACCTCGAGTAGAAGCATGGAAAGCCAGGACTTAATTCTGGTTTTAAGATGCATTTTAACCATTATTAACCTAATCCTGGATGGCTCAGCGGTAAAGAATCCTCCTGCAGTGCAGGAGATGAAGGAGACAACACAGGCTCAATCCCTGGGTCAGGAAGATTCCCCTGGAGGAGGGCATGGCAAATCTCATGGAGAGAGGAACCTGGTAAGCTACAATCCATAGGGTCACAAAGAGCCAGACATGACTGAACTGACACACGCACACACACAATCTAATCCTAGTTTATTCCTCGAGCATTTTCTAAAGAGAAGCAAACACAGAAACCTCCCATCTGCAGCCACTGAATGGAAGAACTACCCCCCGCCCGCCCCCTTCATGTGGCCTTGGGAAGCCACTGTTCCCACCACACCACCCATCCCTGCTCGGCGACTTCCTAGCCAGGGCCCTCCCACCCGACCTTCAGGTATTTTTACCTTCAGCTCTGCCTACCCCAGCACGAGCTCTCCTACACCTAGTCATTTCTGTGCTGATGCTGTGTCAGGCGCGGACAGAGGAAGCACTCCAGGGTGGTTTGTTCACAGACCCAATTTGCTCTCCAACCCTCAGGGACTATAGTTTGGTCCCAGAGAGAGTGTTTCCACATCTCACCACCCCCACCCCCACCCCTTACCAAAGAAATACCAGATTTGAATTAAGTATGGCACTGTGGCTGCCAAGGTTTTAACTCATGTGATAGCTAAACAAGAAGGGGGGAAAAAAAAACCTAATAAAGAGCTTACTTTGCACAACTAAAAAAGAATGACACCAAACCATTTAAACATGATTTATGTACATTTATGGCTTTATACAATAATAGCAAAGATTGTTCTTGTGTATGTACATCAGCATCATCAGGCACTTTTCATTGTATTGGAGCAGGAACGCAGGATCTGCACGGGTACTAAACTCGGCTGGCCAAGGGTGGGCGGGTCTGTCTGCGTCCAGATGGGATGAACGTGGCCAGGCCGCCAGGCTGTCAACCTCCTCAGGGAGGAGGCCAAGAGTAATGCTAGGCTGTTTTGTCTGCATAAACCACACTGCGTCTTTTACTGAACGATTACTTGGTAATCACTCAGCTGGGGAGAGGGGAGGGGTGGGATGGGGAGATTGGTAACACATATCCAGCAGCTGAATTAAGTCCAAATCATATACTTTGGGGGAACCGTTTCCATTTCTTTCTCCTCCTTCTTGGGACGTTCCACTGATTTACTGCTCACTGGGATTTTAATTTAGACTTTGTCAGTTTTTCAAAGCAGACCTTTCCAAGTAACACATCTATCACCTAAATATACTCTATACGTCTATATTACGGAAACAATACTTTATATTTAAAATATCTGAATAGCTCTATAATACAATATGCTTTTAATAACAGTACAAACCAGAGGAAATAAATCAAACAAGGCTGCATAGGTGATATCATTTGCACATTTCACAAAGCAATCATGTACAATAACTGATATACTCATTACTCCAGAAAGTCAGTATTCGTACAGAAAAAGAATTACCAGAGGTCACATAATGTTTGTTTTCAAAACCAACAAGGTGCCTTTCACTGAACTTCACTGTACCCTGGAGAGCTACCCAGGATTCCTGTTAAAATTTCAACACACACACACACACACACACACACACACACACACAAAGTTGAAGGGAAAAAAAAAAGATATTTACACAGACTCAAGAGGAAGCAACATCTTTTTAAAAGTCACTCTATTTAGTAGTAAGATCTGAACAGTGATTTTTTTTTGGTAGCTAGTTGCCTCGTCAGTGAACGATGGGCCTGATGAGGCTCAGTGTGTGCTGGCCTGGGGGGCGCAAAGTGGTGGTCACAGTGGGGAGCACGAGAACTGTGGCCCCAATGAGTCCGAGCGCAGGTGCAGAGGAACCAGGGTTTCTGAAACCAGACTTATTTTGGAGTGGCCAACAACGAAGATGGTTAGAGGGGTGGCTGTTTCACCAGTTTTCAAAAGTGTAGAAGTCACTGTGGGAAGCATTCAACAGAGCCTGCCTCCTGGAGGAAATCCATCCAGAAAACTTGTGTTCTTGTTGAACGTGGAGGAAAAACCAAGCCAGGAGAGACGCAATTCTTGGGCAAGACAAAGCCAGCATCTTGGGCAAGACAAAGCCAGCGTGATGTGGGCTAGGCCAACAGGAGTCAGAGCTTTCTCAAGAAGGCCAGAGGAACGCTTTTGTGCACCTGTTCCTTTCATGGTGCTGACTCTGGGCATTCCACACGACTTCAAAACGCTGATGGACTAAATGGGATGCAAAGCCAATTAACCAATCAGTTACACTGGAAAATATTACAACATAATGACCAGAATTATAGTTTGGGTTGCTAAAGGGGAAAGAAACTCTCCAATTCTTAAAGCGATGGCTTTCTAAATAGATTCAAAGGTATAACCTACTTGCTGGCTTGTCGGTTTTCAAATTTAGTGCCCGAATTTTTAAGCAAGTGCTAGTCTGTTTGGTAGCCACCTGCACTCATGAACACCAAGCACTTTAAAAATCACTCAAGTCCCGTTTAAAAATTCCCCCGTTCAACCTCACTTTCCACAGTGCACCAAGTAATCTGCAGGACAGAAGGGGAAGAGGGTTGAAGAGTGAGTATGGACATAATTCTCCAGAAGTACAAAGCCAACTTCTGCCTAGACCAGCAAGAGCAGTGTTACGAGGCAAAACTTTCGCTGAAGTTCAACTCAAAAAGGTTAAGTTTATCAAAACTCCAGCTTGAGAAAGAAGCACTGTTTTGGAGGTGGGTCTCCCCTTCTGATCTCCAAATACTTTGCAGCCTATCCCCAGGAGTACTTGAAACAAAGCGCATACAGGCACTGATCAGAAGATTCAATGCCGGGCAGGGATGCCTAGTTCACAAGGACAGCAGAAGCAGATGGGATTTCTGTAAAACACATACACAAAAACAAATCAAGTTCTCAACGTGAAACGCAAAATGTCTGTAACTATACATCGCTCTCCTGCCAAGGCAGGGCCAGAAATGTTGGGTGTGCAAGTACTAATTACAAGGATTTTAAGATTAGTCAGAAAACATCACCAAGGAGCATCCCCAAGTATACAAACCAGTGAAGCATGTATAAAATTAGTACTAGTCCAGTTAGAAATACAAAAGGAAAATCACGGACGCTGCTTCAAATGTCTGGGATTCCACAAATTTACAAGCAGACTGTGTAACAAAGGTAGACTCGAGTTTTAAGAAACCATTACAGTTCAGTATCTATTCCAAAAATGATCTCAAGTCCCAACAGTAACATCAAAAATCATTTATATGGAAATTAGAACCATTTAAAGTGTTTGTACAAATTTGCAAATAACAAAATAAACAAACGAAGAAGAAAAAAAAAAATAGAAAAGACCTGTACAAGGCTGGAGTTTAATCCACCCCCCCCCCCAAAGAGTTCTGATAAGTCCATTAATTCAGCAGATGGACAACAGGTTACTAGTTCTCCTGTGAATTATGCGGTGCCGTGAACAGATGCAGAGCTGTCCAGTGGAGCTGTAGAACGGAGAGCTTGGTTCTCTGTGATTCATCAGTTCAGCAGAACACAGGTAGTACAAAACCAAAGTTTAACTTACCAAGGACATGAGACCATCACAGTATTACAAAAAGAGTATAAACTTTCCTTGGACCAAATGAATAGTAAAAAAAAAAAAAAAAAATGCACACAGATACAATTCTGTAGCTACAGCTTATGTACA